>CM022952.1:19131783-19475319 GCA_012931725.1 Litsea cubeba | reverse complement strand
TAGTATAGATTAGATGGCATTCAAATTTTTGAATTTCAATTTTATATTATCTTTATGTAATAATGAATATTAGTTCGATATGAATGACCATAAAAAGAGAGATTTTAGGAGAAAGAATCAACATACATAGGAAGAGATAATAAATGAAAAGTAGGAAGGAAGAAAGCTTAGGTGGAGACTTTTGGAGCGCTACGCAAAAGGCTTGAGAGCGTTGACAAGGCACCTTGATCCACAACTATATATATAGGGCCAGCCTCTCCTAAACGCGAGCTTAGGAAAAAACTCTGTAAGCTCACGCTTGTGGGGCCTACCCTTGGTCCATCCAAATGGACCAAACACACGACCTCCTGAATTGCACATATCCACCAACTTACAGTGCGGATCCGAATTTATTGGATCGATGGATCGACTGTGTACCGATCCAAATGGACAATTGACCGTTAAACTTTGGGGGCCCAGATGGAGCTGATAGAAATTATGGTTGGGGCTAATTTTTTTATAGAGATGAAGGTTCTAAGGAGTCCTTGAAATCCCATCATCCCCATGTGGGTCCCCAAGTGCGCCCCACCACATGCTTGAGCTTACCTTATCCAAAGCTTGAGCTTAGGAAGAGCTGTCCACACACACACACACACACACACACACACAAACACACATAGATATATATATATATATATGGATATGCTCCTATGCGAGATTGGGTGGGGGCCCTCATATCTATATCCAATGCCAACAACTTACATGTGAGGGTACCCACTCCTATCTCTCATATAAGGTGAGAGATATTTTTCATAGGAGCATCTCTATATAAATATATATATATATGAAAAATTCTCGAAAACTCCCCATTTAATAAAGGGGAGTTTTTGCCCCTTTTGACTTGTCCAATGAGATTTTACCACCTCACATAGGAATATAGGAAACAAAAGGAGATTTTTGAAAATTTAAATTTCTTGTCCGTATTTAACTTGATGATGACACGTGTCATAGTTTTCTTGTAAAGATTTTTTGAAAGTTTTTCATGATGCAACCTTGTTTTTTTCCGGGAATATTATCCCACATCAACTCAAGCTTTAACCCATTTTTATGAATGGTAATATTCAACTGAGAACTAATTCTCATATATTATATAAGAACTTTTTTGTGAGGCCCAATTGTGGGCCCCATTTGGGGATGGGACCAGGGGGTGGAAAGATCTATGTGAGACCACCCCAAGTATCAAGTTTGACCCCAAACCCATGCCCTTAACCCGTTCATCCATAGCCCTCAAGTTTAATGGCCTCATATTCAAAAAAATATTCAACCCTCGATCCAACGGTTCAGTCCATTCGGATGTGTGCCAATCCTTGGAATTAGTGACTATCAAGGGGTTCCCTATTAGTTGCTATGTTTGGATGGGTTGCTAGTTGGACCCGGCAAAAAAAAGTTCTCATATAATTGGTGAGAACTATTTCTCACTTGAATATTTCCCTATATATATAACAAGCAATGAATCCGGATTCCCAACTGTATAAAATCTTATCTTATCTTTTTTTTTTTTCATTTAAAGAAGCAATTGAGAGGGTGCATTAGCTAGCACGAGATTTTATACAGTTGGCAAATCATGATTTGATAAAACAATATCTCCTTATTCCAACGAAACAGGGGATCTGGACTCTAAAGCAATAGGGAAGCCCTACTTTGGCAGGTGCCACGTCAACGCTCTCAAATCTCACAGTGCCACATAAGGGCTCTCACGGACGCCATGTGGCATCACACCTAGTTTTGAAAATATGTTTTTTAGGTAATTCGAATCACAATAAACCTCTATTTATTCCCTCATTTTAACTCCCCTAAAATCTCTCCTACAATAGGGCAAAAACCTCTTCATATTATCGACAAATCATCCTCTCCAAAAATCTCTTCATATTATTTAGACATCGATGAGTGGAACACTTAATATAATCAAGTGTTGTTCCTTGAACGAAACAAGGGTTGATGATTTAAAAAAACATTATAGATTTTATAAAGGGCCTACCAATGGGTTTATAATATTACTATCACAGTAACATTAAAACTTATAAAAAGTACGTTGGTGGGGTCCCTTTTATAAAATCCTATGTGCAAGATGTATGATGGCGGACTTATGTCTGAGTTAAGTAAAACCTGGCCCCACAATAAACTTAATAGCGTTGCTTCGTTAAACATTAAAATTTTAGAGTTTTTCTATATACCCTCTAAGGTTTGTAGGATTTGTAAATATACCCCTGAGGTTTTAGTATTTGCAAATAGGCCATTGTATTTGTCATTTTAATACCTTATGTATCCCCTAAATGAATATTCTTCCAACCACCATAGGTTTTTAGAGTGAAATGACACTTTTGTCCATCTCTTTTATCATTATATGCATAATCTCAAAAGCTTGGATTCAAATTTTTTTATATATAATGCATATAACATTAACAATTGTGCTTAGTGGGAGAGAATAACCCTATATAAATTTATTATTTTTATAAATACGGGGCTCATTTCATTAAATCCACATTGATCGATCATTACGACAATAACACATGTACTTATAACTAGTTATGATTTTCCAATTCATACATGGCCCACCTTTGGATTGATAAAAGTTTCAAAACACATGATTGTGCTTCATGTATAGGGGTGAGAAAAAATATTGGGGGAATGAGCAAGTGTAGAAAAAAATATTAAATTTTAGAATTTGTGAGGGGGGTGGTGTTTGGCTCTATGTAAAAGAAATATTGGGGGGAGGGGCAAATGTTAAGAAAAATATATTAATTTTTAGAATGTGCAGAGGGAGGGGGGGATCTCAAACTTTTCTCAAATATGGGTATGGACTTAAGTCCCCAGGTTCTTATACGTGGGTCCACCCCCCGGTCATGTGCATGAGAGAGTTATTATTGAGAGAAATTATTGTGACTTGAGATAAAATAATGGTATTTTTACAAATAAAACTATACTCATTTTTGTTTAATGGATGTAAGGGCAAAGCTATCATTTATACAAAAACCCAACAGAGATCTCATGGTGGATGCCCATTCTTGTTAGGAAAACTAGCAAAACCCCGTGCATAACCACGAAACCACCAAATGCACATACTGATATAAATTATTTTTAATAAATTTGTTAATTAGTAAACTTGTGAGTCCTTTTTTTTATGCTAATTTGATCTTTATGTTTTTTTCTAAATGTTTTATTCTTTAGGTGAGGCATGAATTGATTAAGAAAGATCAAATGATCATAGATCTAACAAATTGACCTAATATATTTAAGTGGGACCAAGATAAATGGGGCCCATCATCTCTATTCTAACCGCTCATAAAATCATATGATGCGGGATGTGACCCATTAATTGATTGATAAAGATCAAATGACCAAATGATCATAGACCTCTCAAATTGACCAAACCTAACCTACTTAAGTGGGACCCCCAAGATGAATTAGGTCCACCATCTCCTTTCTAACCGTTCATAAAATCATATGATGCGAGATGGGACCCATGAATTGATTTAAAAAGATCAAATGATCGTAGATCTAACAAATTGACCTAATATATTTAAGTGGGACCCAGATGAATAGGGTCCACCATCTTTATTCTAACCATCTATAAAATCAAATGATGCCGGCCGGAACCCATTAATTGATTGATAAAGATCAAATGATCATAGACCTCTCAAATTGACCAAACCTAACCTATTTAAGTGGGACCCCAAGATGAATGGGGTCCACCATCTATATTCTAACCGTCCAAAAAATCATATGATGCGGGCTGAGACACATGAATTGCTTGATAAAGATCAAAGGATCAAATGATCATAGACCTCACAAATTGACCAAACCTAACCTATTTAAGTGAAACCCCCTAGATGAATGGGGTCCAACATCTCTATTCTAACTGTCCATAAAACGATATTATGCGGGATGAGACCCGTGAATTGATTAAGAAAGATCAAGGGATCAAATGATCGTAGACCTAACAAATTGACCAAAATTTTTAAGTGGGACCCGGATGAATGGGGTCCACCATCTCCATTCTAACCGTTCATAAAACCATATGATGCGGGCTGGAACCCATGAATTGATTGATAAAGATCAAATGATCATAAACCTCAAAAAATTGACCAAACCTTACCTATTTAAGTGGGACCAAGATGAATGGGGTCCACCATCTATATTCTAACCGTCCACAAAATCATATGATGCGAGCTGGGACCCATTGATTGATTGATAAAGATCAAATGATCATAGACCTCACAAATTGACCAAACCTAACCTATTTAAATGGAGTCCCCAAGATAAATGGGTCCACCAATTATATTCTAACTGTCCATAAAATCATATGATACGGGCTGGGACCCATGAATTACTTGATAAAGATTAAATGATCATAGACCTCACAAATTGACCAAACCTAACCTATTTAAGTGGAACCCACAGAACCACCAATGCACAGACTGATATGAATTATTTTTAATAAATTTATTAAATAGTAAACTTGTGAGTCCTTCTTTTTATTGCTAATTTGATCTTTATGTTTTTTTTTTCCAAATGTTTTATTCTTTAGGTGAGGCATTAATTGATTAAAAAAGATCAAATGATCATAGAACTAACAAATTGAACTAATATATATTTAAGTGGGACCCGGATAAATGGGGTCCACCATCTCCATTATAACCGTTCATAAAACCATATGATGCGGGCTGTGACCCATAATTGATTGATAAAGATCAAATGATCAAATGATCATAGACCTCACAAATTGACCAAACCTAACCTATTTAAGTGGGACCAAGATGAATGGGGTCCACCATCTATATTCTAACTGTCCATAAAACCATATGATGCGGGCTGAGACCCATTAATTGATTGATAAAGATCAAATAATCATAGACATCACAAATTAACCAAACCTAACCTATTTAAGTGGAGCCCTCAAGATGAATGGGGTCCACCAACTATATTCTAACCGTCTATAAAACCATATGATACGGGCTGAGACCCATGAATTGCTTGATAAATATCAAATGATCATAGACATAACAAATTGACCAAACCTAACATATTTAAGTGGAACCCCCCAGATGAATGGGGTCCACCATCTCCATTCTAACCGTCTATAAAACCGTATTATGCGGGATGTGACCCATGAATTGATTAAGAAAAATCAAAGGATCAAATGATCGTAGACCTAACAAATTGACCAAATATTTTTAAGTGGGACCCAGATGAATGGGGTCTACCATCTTTATTCTAACTGTCCATAAAATCAAATGATGCAACCCGGGACCCATGAGTTGATTGATAAAGAGCAAATGATCAAATGATCATAGACCTCTCAAATTGACCAAACCTAACCTATTTAAGTGGGACCCCCAAGATGAATGGGGTCCACCATCTATATTCTAACCATCCATGAAACAATATGATGCGGGATGGACCCATGAATCGCTTGATAAAGATTAAATGATCATAGACCTCACAAATTGACCAAACCTAACCTATTTAAGTTGAACCCCCCAGATAAATAGGGTCCACCATCTCTATTCTATCCGTTCATAAAACCATATTATGTGGGATGGGACCCATGAATTGATTTAAAAAGATCAAAGGATCAAATGATCGTAGACCTAACAAATTGACCAAATATTTTTAAGTGGGACCCAAATAAATGGGGTTCACCATCTTTATTCTAACCGTCCATAAAATCAAATGATGCGGGCCGGGACCCATGAATTGATTGATAAAGATCAAATGATCATAGACCTCTCAATTGACTAAACCTAACCTATTTAAGTGGGACCCCCAAGATGAATGGGGTCCACCATCTATATTCTAACCGTCCATGAAACAATATGATGCGGGCTGGGACCTATGAATTGCTTGATAAAGATCAAAGGATTAAATGATCATAGACCTCAAAAAAAAAAAATTAAACATAACCTATTTAAGTGGAACCCCCATATGAATGGGGTCTACCATCTCTATTCTAACCGTCCATAAAACCATATTATGCGGGATGAGGCCCATGAATTGATTAAGAAAGATGATAAAGATCAAATGATCAAATGATCATAGACCTCTCAAATTGACCAAACATAACCTATTTAAGTGGGACCCCCAAGATGAATGGGGTCCACCATTTATATTCTAACCGTCCATGAAACAATATGATGCGGGCTGGGACCCATGAATTGCTTGATAAAGATCAAATGATTAAATGATCATATACCTCACAAAAAAAAAAACAAACATAACCTATTTAAGTGGAACCCCCATATGAATGGGGTCTATCATCTCTATTCTAACCGTCCATAAAACCATATTATGCGGGATGAGACCCATGAATTGATTAAGAAAGATGATAAAGATCAAATGATTAAATGATCACAGACCTCTCAAATTGACCAAACATAACCCATTTAAGTGGGACCCCCAATATGAATGGGGTCCACCATCTATATTCTAACCGTCCATGAAACAATATTATGCGGGCTGGGACCCATGAATTGCTTGATAAAGATCAAAAGATTAAATGATCATAGACCTCAAAAAAAACAAACATAACCTATTTAAGTGGAACCCCCAGATGAATGAGGTCCACCATCTCTATTCTAACCGTCCATAAAACCATATTATGCGGGATGAGACCCATGAATTGATTAAGAAAGATCAAATGATCGTAGACCTAACAAATTGACCAAATATTTTTAAGTGGGACCCAGATGAATGGGGTCCACCATCATTGAGAGATTTTAGGATAATTATTATTGGTAATAGGGATCTCATTGAGAGAGTTTAGGATAATTCAAATTTTAATCAAGCAATTTCTATTTTGGTTGGTAATAGGGATCTCATTGAGAGATTTTAGGATAATTATTATTGGTAGGCTGGCAGCATCAGGAATTCTCATGAAGTGTATAGATCCCTTTAGTAATATAGATTGATTTTGAGGACATGAAAGGTATTAAAAAGAAAAGACAGGAGCCTATTTACAAATACTAAAACCTTATGGGCCTATTTACAAATCCTACAAACCTTAGGGGGGTCTATATAAAAAGCTCAAAATTTTATTAGTGGGCCCTCAACGATAGGCTTAATATTGATTGAAGTGATACTTGTCCGTACAATGGATTTATGGCAGTGGTTTCATTGCCACATTAAAGTTTTATGAGTGGCGGGTCCTCTTATAAAACTCTAAACTGCAAGACAATACGTTGGTGGGTTTAACTCTAATTGAGGTGAAGCTTGGCCCCACTAATAGATTTTATGGGTGGGCCCAAAAATTAGGCCCTTAATGATTAATAGTAGATTTCTTCTGTTAATTTACTATTATCAATAATATTTTTCCAAAAATACCAAATATGAATAAATTTAATTTTCTGGCTTAGGCTTGGCACAGGCATTTGTTATTGATTTATATTTTTGCTAAGCTCAGGCTTGGAAAATAAAAAGTAAATAAAAATTAATTTTAAATATATTTTTTTTGTAAATAAAATTACTTTAAGATTTTGTTCAGGTCAAAAGTTCACCCCTCTTTTTATCCTTTCAAATAAATTTTGATATTTACAATTTTAAGTGTCATATGGTGTTTATTTGGTTTGGATGCAGTTGCTTTATTTTGTTTGTTTTTCCATTTTTTAAGGGCCCCACTGATGATTTCTTGATAAATAAATAGTCAACCGCCTTATACTGCAAGTAAAGTAAAAGTGGTTGATCTCAACATAACAGTACTAGGCCCAATGTCCAGTACCACCACGTTTAGGCTTCATGACCACAACTGGCACCGCTCTGCAGAAAAGAGAAATGGAACAAGTAAAAAAAGCCACCAGTGCATTAATGGAGTCAATGAATGATCTAAAACACAAACATGCACCAGAGTGCGGAAGGATCTTGCCTTGAATCTCTATAGAATTTTTGACCTGCAACAAGAAGGAAAATGGCGAGGATAAAATATAAAGAGTGGTGACGGCAAAAAGCTAGAAAGGATGGATAGAGATATGAGAAGGTTGTAGAGATACAAGGACGGGCGGCAATAAGATTGATATAAAGATATCATAATATATAAGAATAATTACTAAAATTATGAGTGAGATAAGGTTGGAAAGTGTAGATAAGGATTAAGAATAACCGATAAAATTATGCATTAGATGAGGTGATAAGGTTGGAAACTGCGTGATTGAGTTAGATAGCTAGGTAATTAAATGAGAGATTTTAGAGAGGAATGTATGAAAATCTTTTTTTTTTTTTCTCAAAGTGGTTTAAAATTGCTTTAACAACTGATGACGTGGAGGAAGATTATTGGATAGTCAGAGTGCAAGTGCTGCTATATTATGCACACAGATTGTTAGGGCTTGTTTGGCAACTTTAATTCAAATTTTCCAACATATTTTAAAAAAAAATCATAAAGCAACCTACTTTTTGTCACGACCCGAGCCCGAGATCTGATAGCTTCGGACAAACTCCGAGTCGCGATCCATACGTACTCCCGTAAACTCCTAATTAACCGTAGTTGAAACGAGATCCACAAGGGATGAACATACATACACACCTGTCAAATGTACAACTTTTGCGTAAATATATATACATTGACGGAACCAATTATACAAGTCATTTACAACACGGTAAAGTTCAATATACACATTCATTGTTCGTCAAACACCGAATATTCAAATACATTAATGCAGGTGACGACCATCTACAACTCAAAAATGAATATAAATAAATGTTCACTCAAAACAATTTTCCAAAATGTTTCTAACTCAATTCGCACTCCGATTCATGTCCATTCTATTAATCCTCCTGGAGGTATCAGATTGGCGTCCTCCGCAGGCAGCGTGGCCTCTGCATAACCGGCACGAGCAAATGGGCATGTAATGTTATCAATAACGTTGTGAACATGACGGTTCAACAATATACACACATATCTATGATAGTACCTGCTATCATATTTAACAAATGTGTCAATTTATCAATTGAATAGTTCTACAATCCATTTATCAGTTCTAGACAATTCGAATTAAAAACAGTAATCTATACAGTGGAGTCAAGTAATAACAATTACTAGATGGCAACTACCATAGTATTCGTTTCATTCCAATTCTTCCAACGGAAGCAGTCAATGTATTCACATTCATTCATTTTATATTCATTCATTTCAGTGAGTACTCTTTATTAAGTAACTTATCAATTGGCAGGATTTACCAGTGTCTGGATCAGAGATCACTAGCATCGCCACGGAGCTTCGGAACGTCCACAGTCCATCTAGTGCAATAAGATTGTTCATTAATTCATTGTTACATTTAGTAACTATTCATTCATTCATTTCGTTAATTCATTCAGCTCTATAACGAACTTAAGAATACTATGTAGTGCCAGACTCAAGAATCAAATTAAATCAATAAATTTCGTTCAAACTTCTAAACCAAACAATTTGGTGAAACATTTGTTTTCTAATGTACGTGTTATTCTCGATGAACATCACTTTATTTATAATTTGTATATTATGATAACCTTAGCTAACACCTATGAAGGTTTTGGTACATTCTTATTCAATTCGTCATTTAATTCGGTCAATTCGGGACTTGGAATTGTCACGAATTAAAACCAATTACGACCATTGAGTTCACTCCCTTAGTCTCAAAATTATCTACTTAATAGCCATAAAGAATTGCCAATTCGATAGGCTCAGCTTCTGAAAATTCAAGTTTTTCACCATAAGAATTACTGTGAATTTGGCCACCTCTTTGGTCACCTTTCAGCTGGCCAAACTGTGAAGTTTAGCTAGCCGAATAAATTCGGTTACCACTCGATCAGCTTTCCAGAACCTTGAATTCTGTCAAAAATCCCTGTCAGGTCTTCAGTCACCTTGGGTCACCACTCGGCTGGCCGAATTCAAGAATTCGGTTAGCCGAATCAAATTCGGTCACCTCGAATTTTTCAGTGAAAAATCACTGATATAGGGGCACTCGGCCACCTCTTCGGACAACAGTTCGGCTAGTTGAATTGGCCACTTCGGCTGAGTTCGGCCAGCATTTGGTCAGGTTATATGTGGCTTCATCTTCTGTGAAAATTACTCCCAGAAGCATTCGGTCACTTTTCGGCTTGCCGAACAGGGCCTTGAAGTTCATAAAATCCCTGAACTGAATTTTCTCTTTTGAACTATATGAGTTCATACAACCATTTTAAACATTCTACATCATAGGAACTCATATACTTGCCTTAGTTTGAGATCAATTGACAAGAAACTTCTTTGTTACTTGGCTTTGAGATCAAAATCCCCAATCCAAAACCTTCTTTCAACCTAACATCAATAAACCATTCAAAATAGAATTTATATGAGTTGATTGTATTACAAACCAACCCAACTCACGTAAATAACTTGAAAACTCTACAAGGAGAATGAAACACTTACTTGTAGCTTGTGAGGAGAAAACTTGAGCTTTCTCCCTAACTTTCACTCTCAAAGAAAACCAATGAGAAGGTGAAGAAGATAAAGTACCTCCAATCCTCTTCTAATCACTTGCAAACCTTGACACTTGATGGAGAAATGAAGAAGAAAGAAGGAAAAAAGGAACCTAGGGTTGCTCTTCACTTCTCTTGAGCTGTAAAATTAGTGAATGTACTTATTGAAGTTCATTCAAATCTCTTATAAGCACTATTTTGCACTTAGACCCTCTATCTCTCATTCTAATTACAATTTAAGTAAAATGAAGGGTCATTTGATCCAATTCATGTTGAATGAATTTGAGTCTATTATGGAAATTAATATACTCTTTAGATACACGCGTTGGTATCAAGAGTTATCATATTCAACAAAATGCTAAAAAACTAGTACTTACACAAAAGTCCTTCTCTTTCCTTGTTTGAGTCTAGAATTACCTCAATTACCTTAATCTCATTCAAATTCACTTAATTAAGCTTAATTCATTCATTTGAGACGAATTCAATTCAATTTGATCATTAACCACTATTAGCTTAATTAAATATAGTTAATTAGCATTAATATCAATCAATTAGAGTTAATCTTGATTAACTCGAGACGGGGTGTAACACTTTCTCCACTAAAAGATTAAAAAAAACTCCATTTTTCTATAAAAAAGTAAAAAAAAATTCAATAACAAACAACTAAAAATCAAACACCATCATAGCCCACTAGTATTTTATTCTTTCTTCAAAATAATATTTACTTCACTCAATTCCATTAGTAAAGACATTGCGTGGTTTACCCTCCTTCCTCCATTAGGAATTCAATTTGATTTGGAGAGAAGAAGGGTTTTGAAGATAGAGATACTATGTTAATGAGAGGAATTTTAAAGGGGCATTCGGCAACAGGTCCCTGAACATTTTACTTTATGGCCTTAGATCCACAAAAAAAAAAAATCATAGAGCCAAAGGTCCCTCCCACACTTTCCCATACCTGAAATATCTAATTTACCCTTTCTTCAAATCATAACCCATGATTGGTGGGATATCACTTTAATAATGGCCAACTAACATTTAATTGCCCACGATTAATGGAATCCCCAAATTTTCAAATAAATTCTAAAAACACACAACTAAATTTCAAAATAACGAAAATAAATTTTAAAAAATGAAATAATTTCAAAAAATGCAATAAGTTTTAAAAAAATAATATATAATCAAATAACGCAAATAAATTTAAAAAGATGCAAATAAGTTTCAAAATATCCAAATAAATTTCAGAAAATATAAATAAATTTCAAAAGACTCAAATATATCTTAAAAGATCCAAAGAAATTTTCAAAAAATGCAAATAAATCTTAAATAACGAAAATAAATTTTAAAAAATGCAATAATTTTAAAAAAATCAATAAATTTGAAAAGGTACAAATAAATTTCAAAAGAAGCAAATAAATTTAAAAAACGCATATAGATTTCAAAAAACGTAAATAAATTTGCTAAAAAACTCAGATAAATTTACCAAAAACATAAAGAAATATGACAGAAAACAGATAAATTTGAACAACGCTCAGATAAATTTAACAAAACCTCGGATAAATTTGAACAAAACTCAGATAATTTTATCAAAAATGCAGATAAATTTTGAAAAAAAAACTCATATAAATTTACCAAAAACACAAAGAAATATGATAGAAAACAGATAAATTTGAACAACACTAAGATAAATATGACAGAAAACAGATAAATTTGAACAAAACTCAGATAAATTTGACAAAAACTCAGATAAATTTGTTCTAGAACTCAGATAAATTTGTCCATAACTCAAATAAATTTAATAAAAACTCAGTTAAATTTGATAAAAACTTAGATAAATTTGACAGAAACTCAGTTAAATTTGACAAAAAATCAGATAAATTTCATTCTCAGTAAAGCCTGCAACTAAGCTATTCTCTCTCATCTCTTCCTTAAACAGAGCCTGGCTGCTGTCTCTACAACCGAACCTGGGCTGCTGCAGTGGTCTTATTCTTCCTCTCCGGCTCAGGCGAACCAATGAAAGATGGAGCGGCGGTGGCGATTGTGAGGCGGTTTGGCGACGTTTCTCCAGTCCGATTCCGGCAGCGGCAGGTACTGCAAATCAAGAACCCAGGCGACCCTGGTATCCTATGCGCAGCGATGGTGGTAGGACTGAAATCTGGAGAAATCCTGTGACAGATAACCTAAAAGCCTCTGTACCTCATTGATTAGAGCCCCATCTTGGTTAATTTAAACAAGGTGGATAGACTACATCGGTCAGGGATAATAAGAGTCACAAATTACTTCAGTCTGATGAACTTAAATCTATTATTAGATCAATAGGATGTTAAAACTTGACCATGCCTTGAATTTCTTCTCTCTGTTTTTCCCTTCGTCCATTTGTAGGTGCCTGATGGGACAAATGGGTTCGCACAATTACAGCATTTTTTTGTCCCCAAGACACCCAAGGCAGCACCCACCAATAGTGGGAGGGCCCACATGCATGAGAAGTGCTCCACATGAATCCATCCGCTTCTTCTCGGAGGCGATCGATCTCGCCCCCCCCCAACCACGTCCTATACTCCAACCGCTCCGTTGCCTACGCCTCCCTCAATCGCTACGCCGATGCCCTTGCCGGCGCGAAGAAGACGGTCGAGATCAAACCCGACTGGTCCAAGGGCTACAACCGCCTCGGCGCTGCCCACCTCGGCCTCGGCAGCGCTGAAGACGCCGTTGTCGCCTACTGCAAGGGCCTCGATCTCGATCCCTCCAATGAGGCCCTGAAATCCGTCCTCGTTTCTGCCAGAAACACCCACATGGATTCTATTGCAATTCTTCGATTTTGGGAAGGAAACCAGGGCCGAGGAAGCGAAAAGTGTATTCATTGCAGAGAGAAAGAGTGTGTGTGATTTTTATATCTTCTATCACCCGCGCGACGAGGGGCTCTCCGTCGCGTCTTCCATCTTCGGCGACGGCGAGGCAGAGATACGAAATGATCTCTCTTCTGTTTCTGAAAAGGAAGAAGAAGAAGGGTTTATTTTGGTTAAAGATCGAGAGGATTTAGGAAGGAGGGAGGAGGGAAGATTTGAAATTTAAAATTTTAAAATTTTATGCCTAAAACAGTTGAAAGGGTAAATTAGTCATGAAAAATGTGATCATGTGGACACAGGGACCTATGACTGCAAATAGTCTAGCTGAGTGGACTAGAGGCCTTAATAAGTTTTTACTTGGACTGGAGGCTTGAAACAGTCCACTCTAGGGCTTTCGCTAATTTTCTAAATTTTAAATGAGAAATTGATGGTTTAAATGAGAGAGATTTTAGAAGAGAGATTGTAGTGAGAGAGATTTTAGGAGAGAGAGATTGTGCCGCCGCATATGGCATCTGTGAGAGCTCTCATGTGGCATCATGAGGCCTGAGAGCTAGGGGTGAAAAAAAAAATCGAGAAACCGTCTAACTGAACCGAACCGAACCGCGGTTAATAACCGTGTTCCACTGTTCGGTTACGGTTACGATTAATGAAATCCAAAAACCGCATGGTTCGGTTCGGTTACAGTTTTTCATAAAAATTCACTGCAGTTAACTGAACCGAACCGTAAAATGCGGTTCGATTAACCGCACATGGTTAACCGTACCATTATAAAATAAAGGAAAAAACAGGGGGGGGGGGGCTGAATGAAAATCCTCGCAATACATAAGTGAAAATTTGGACTTTTGGGTTCAGTGCTCCTTTTATACATATGTGGTACATGTGTGTGCATTTTTGTTGGTTGGGTGATCTTGCTCGAGTTACAACAGAGTTTAATAGTCCATCTTTTCCTTGCCATTTTCAACCAATTTGTCATTATGCTGATCAATGGTGAGAAAACGCATTGGCCTGTTGAGAGCTGAGCTGAGGTAGTAGTAGCCCTCCACCACCTGTGCTACAACTTGGGTTAACCACCAGTCTCTGCAAAGTAGGATGCAAAGCATCACTCTACAGGAAGTAAACCATATTTTGAAGTATGGGAACCTTGTCAACATAGCACTCATTTTGGTTCAGGTTTATTCCAATTTGACTGGACTTAAGAAATTATTGTATCTTAAACCAAAAAAGAAGATGCAAATTGAATATTAATTTTTCCACGGTTATTAACCGTAACCGAACCGTCTTATACGGTTAACCGCGGTTCGGTTTTTTACGGTTTTTATCTTCACGATTACGGTTACGGTTTTCAAATACAGAAAACCACGGTTGTGGTTTGGTTAACGGTTTTCCCAAAATAACCGGTTAACCGAACCGTTACACCCCCTACCGAGAGCGCTAACGTTGCACCCTCTATAGGTAAGGGTGTTCACTGGCCAGATTGGGCCTAGCTAAGGCATATCTAGGTTAAGCCCGACTTTAAATATTGTCCTAGGCCCGGCCCAAGCTCGACACTGGACATAAAAGTTAGGCCTGAACCGGGCTTTTTTTTAATCACTTTTGTGGGCATTTGAGCACTAATTAAATTAAATTACATGCATTTCATACACAGGTCAGGCCGGGCCAAGCTATGCGTTTTCTATCACTTAATCGAAGCCCGGCCCAAAGCGGGCTAGGCCTGGATCAGGCTGGCCTGGCCCATGAGCACCCTATCTATAGCAAGGCTCCCAATTACTTTACTATATATATATAATGTACATACTACATTACATACATGTATGCATTATCTAAATTTTGCACCCTTTGAAACGCACCTAAACCAAAAGAATTGGATATAGGCGCCCTCAATCCATATCAACTAAACTCCACCCAATTGGTACTCGGGAACATGTTTCCAATTATGGCCCATTAGGTCGGTTAGATCCAGTTTCGTGGGTCAGAGCAGATTTGGGTTTACCTACCTAAAATTCGGTATATGATTGGGCCGAGCCAATATCCAATCCAACATCCAATTTCCATTTCAACCCCATGGTTTGGGGCCCTCATTTGTCTTGGATAAGAGGAGACATCCATTATAAAGCCTTTTAGAGGACCATTTTGTTTATTTATACTTGCAATAAAAAAATACCTCCTGAGTTTAGAGTTAAATATACATCCTAACAAGCTCAACAAGATGAATATAACTTCCATTTGCACACATGCACAATAGTCCTTCACACTTCATCAAAAGCCTTAAAAGTGAGATCTACCTTCAAGTTGAGAGGATGATCAACATTAGCCCACCATAGATGACCAAGGCCCATCCATCTTAAGCCCGAAAATTTTCGATTGAGCTAATTTCTTAGGTGGTGGCCCATGGCTTATCCCCCTGTTCAATTGGGGACTTAGCTCGGAACCATTCTAGACCATGGAGAGTTCCAACAAGATCAAGAAGTTCATAGATCTTTAAAAAAAAAAAAGAAGTTAATAAATCATCATGGGTCAAATAATAACATGCCTATTTGACTTTTTGTGGGCAACAAATTAATAGGATAAATCACACATTTGATTTGGGCTTGTATGTTTGGGTAGGTTTTTAGGAGCAATTACTAGAGTAAGAAATCTAGTTTGATTTAAATTCCTATTTTAGGGAATTTCAGATAAGATAGGATTTTGTTAGAGATTTAGGATTTTGTTAGAGATTTCTTTCTTTTACCGTTAAGCAATAGGGATTTAAAAGGGTGTCAAATGAGGATAATAGGATGTGCTATGGAGTCTAGTTTTGAAGATGTATACATCTCTCTTGGGAGTTTCACTTTTTCCCCAGGTGTTAGACGGGCTTGAGTTTTATAGACTTTTTTGTTTAAATTTTGCCTTTGTAAACTTGCGACAACACAAATTTTTAAGCATATATATATATATATATATATCGCAATTTTACAATGAGCAAAAGTTGGGCATTTTTTAGTAACAGTGGGAAGAGAGCCCGCACACATAAAAAGATGTGGCCGGGTGAGAACTGTCACTCCTTACCACTGGATCGGGTAAGGAGCCATTGTAAAAAAAAATGATTTGTAAGTTGGAGAAGGGAATTTCTAAGTGAATGGAGATAGTCAAATGATAAAGTGAAACCCCTTAAAAAATAACATGGATCCTCTGAGGGAGTTTTCCCCATGGGTGGATGGGCAGGCTACCCCACAGTGACATGGCGGACCTTGGTTGGTCTACTCGCGGTCATCATGAGGTAAAACCTCGCCAGATCCGGACACCCCAAAAAAATAAGATACGTTACACAGAAAAGTAAAGCTGAAAATGCATATCTACTTGCTCTTATTGCTTTGAAGAAGAGAAATAAAAACCAGAAATTGAGAAATAAAAACCAGAAATTATGGAGAGCAAGGGGATATGGAGGACAAAAAACTAACTTCAATGGAAATGGGCATAAAAACACCATGTAATTCTTTTTTTCATTGCATAAAAATAAGGTACATTTTAATAGAAATGAAAATAGCGAAATGTAGGATCCATGATAGTTTAAAAAGGAGGAGATGAAGGTGGGCATTGGAGAAGTATAAAACTGCCTTGGAGGGTGGGTGGATTGATAAAATTTATGTATTCGAAGTTGGCTAGAGGCATTAGGGTCGTGGACTGGAGAGCAAACCCATCTAGGAGAATTTGGCAGATTGCTAAGGTTTTAACATTCAGGGCCTCTTCATTTATTAGAATTCAAAGAATTCATGTCTGTGGAATTTCTGAATTCTCAGACAAGGTAGAATTCCTGAATGCTCCTTTGGATTTGAGCATTCAGGAATTCCACCAAAATGCAAAGAGGGTGGAATTCCTGAATTCTCAAAGGCCAATTAGGACTTTTCATGTGCCGAAATTCAAATTCTTGATAAGAAACAAGGAATTTGGAAATACAAGGGGCCATGATAACCACTAGAATTCCTGACCCACTAGAATTCCTGTCAGGAATTTTAGTAAAGATATAGGCTCAAAGTCTGTGTTAAGGCGTTACGATAATGGACCCAAAGAGTGCTCTAGGCAAGGAGGATTTGGCCAATTATTAAAAGTTATGCATTTGAAGCTTGCATTAAGCCATTTAGGTTGTGCACCAAGAAAGTAAATCCTACCCGGCCTAGAGGGTTTAGCAGATTGCACAAAGTTTAAGCACTCGAAGCCTGCATTAAAGTGTTAAGGTCTTGGACCATTGGAGTCAATCCTACCCAGGTGGGTTTAGTAGATTGCTAAAGTTTACGCATTCAAAGCATGTGTTAAGGTCTTGGACCTAGAAAGCGAATCCTACCTTGAAGAGTGATGCAGCACAGAGAAGGCCCAAGAAACCAATTGGACCCACACATTGACCCAGAGATCAACCCGGTCCATTGGCTTCAACACACAAGCCCAATTGACTGAGAGCTATTGTGACATCCCTTTTTATCCTATTTCTACTGTTTGTTTAATTGGAGAACTATTTCTAATTTTATTGTTTGATCATTTGGATTAGATAGTTTTATATTTTTGTTTAATTGGGGAACTATTTCTATTTTTATTATTTTATTAGGATAAGAAAGTTTTCTATTTTATTTAGGAAGTCTTGTTTGTCTCCTCAATTTATAGTTAGGTCTCCATTGTACTTGCTTATAGTTAAGACTCCTTTGGGAGAGTGCTCTATTTTTTCCTATCGAGGATCCGAGACTATACCAATTTGGTATCAACTCAAATTTTGATTGCAACGGAGACAATCAATCCTTCCCGGATTCTAGGTTTTTCTCGTCACCGCCCACTTCAATATCCTAGACCATTCTCTCCCATCCACTGGCTCCAACAACCCTATCCCAGAATCCATCCATTAGGGCTCAAATCCGGGGAATTGCATTCCCTCACTCCGAGGGCTATTCTGACTTTGTTGAGGTCTTCTTCCCTCCTCAGAGCGCTCCCTCACCTCACCCAAGGTCTACTTCCCTCACCAAAGGGCTAGGGTCCCAACCCCCTAAACTATGTAAAAAAAAAAAAAATTATCATAATTACACGAGTGATTTGATAGCATCATGCAATTCAATACTTTAATCCTTATGCAATTATAAAGATGCGAAAAGAGTACAACAAATGATTTTTTTTTTTGGATGGTATGGATCCTTTTAATAAGGAAAATTGTTGTAAATAGTTTGTTATCCCCCGCATATATTAGGGTGCACAAAGAAATGCTCAATGGGTTGAAGATTGCACATAAGCCTCCAATTCGGTCTTATGAAACCAAATCAATGATCTCGCATCCTCTCAATCAATGCTTCGTTGTGAGGGAGAAAATAAACGAGTTGTGGAAAAACGGAGTCATCACCTTTGATAAAAACTATGGGTCTACCTCCGTCAACATGGTGTCATTTGGACAAACACCAAAATCACCAAAGTAGAAGATCACTACTTCCTTCAAGGTGATAAACATAATTGAGGCGTCCAAAAAGCTGGTTCCTTACCCGACACCAGACGGACAACCCATATGGGTACCTCCTGATCTCCTAAAAGATGAAAACTGGGAGATCGTAAAAACAAAGCCAACAACTCAACAGCGAAGGCAGGCTAGGAAACATCTCCTCAAGCTCAAACGGCAAGAGAAGACCCAGCCAAAACAAGAAGTCCAAGAAAAGACAGAGGCCTCTGTCGGATGTGAATTTCGATCCCCCCCCCCCCAAAAGGATAGAAAGTTTTGCATTTTAAGTGGGAAAATCTCTATTCATCTATATATGCTATTTAAATTTTACATCGAAAATGAGGATTCCGACTACCCTCAAAATCAATGGATCACGATCGCCAACTACGGTAACAGCCGTAACACCGTTCTTCGACTAAAGCCGAATAAATGTAGGGAGAAAATAAGTGGGTGGGTTCTTCCTCTCGTCTAATGTGCTGCCGGCAACACACGACGGTTGTCCTGTCACATTAATTTGGGTCTCTTTGGGTCTCTTTAATATAGGGTCAATTCAGGGTCATGAGTCAAAGTCCAAATAAAGGTTAACCCTCACACAGCATAATCATAGTAAGTCCAAGTAAAATAAAGTAACTAAAATAAAGAAAATAAATTGGGGGAGGTGCCAAATATTTAAGAAGAGGATTGGCCCCGTTCCCGGGTACCCCCTTCAGATCCCTTGGCAAAATAAGGTTTAAAGGCTGACTTTTCAAATCAAAATGATGATGCAAATGAGATTTTGACTTGTGATTTCTGTGTTTTTCCCGTGCGATACACGAGTGATAAAAATGAAAGGCCGATGGGCCGTAATTGATTGGAGGTGGCCGATGGGCCAGTGTTTGGTGTTTGTTTTAGGGTAGCCGATGGGCCGTGATTGTTTAAGGGTGGCTGATAGGCCGAAGTAAAAAGTGTGTGTGAAATCACTCATCTCATCTCGTCATTCTCATTTATTCAATTTTAGAAGTCAGTTCTTCATTTCCTTTTATCATTAAGTTCGATTAAATATCTGGCACCTGAGGTGGAGGAAGAAATAAAGGGAAAATCTTTTTGGGTTTATTTTGTTGGTTTTATAGTTTTTATGGATTTTTGATATGGGGCTAGAAGGGCCTGACTAGGGGATTTACATGGATTTACGTAATTAATGCTTTATTACTGATCATCGGATTAACCTAACCTAAGGTCTTAGACCGTCCACATCAGCTTTCCCAATTCCCTAACTGAACAGGAAGAGTGATGGGACCTAACTTATTAAAATGAGAGAAACTAAAGGTAGTGTAACCTGGCTAGGAGGAGACCTAGATCTGGGTCTGGGTCTGACCTGGTCAACCTAAACCACTATTTGATTTCTAACTTTATTATTTTTAGATTTTTAATATTTTTTTATTTTGTTTTTGGTATTTTGGGTTTTTTTTTGTTTGTTTTATTTATAAATCCTAAAATCTCCTAAACTAATTTTTCTAATCCTAATGAAAGGGAAGGAGAAGGAAATAAATTGCTATTTTTTATTCATCAATAAACCTAACCGATTTAGAATTTTTAATTAGATTCCGTAATCCTGATGAGGGGAGAGGAGGAGAAGGAAATTAATTATTAAACCTAACTTAATTGTTTTAATTAATCTAATACTTGGAATTCTACTTTTTGGTACGTTTCTGTTTTTATTCTTTTTGGTTTTTATGAATTATGCAATGCTTAATTTTATCTAAAAAAATAAGAAACAAAAACGCAACTAAGTTATATGTTGCATGGGCAGGTTAAGTGCATGGACATATTTTAATGCATGGGCTAAGAACAAATTAAATCAAACTAAAAAATGCTAATTTAAATGGATGAGCATATTAGATGCATGGGCATAATTGGATGCATGAAGCATGTCAAATGCATGTAATAACATATGGATTAAGAATAATTTAAAATGCATGGCATGTTAGATGCATGAAGGACAAAAAGGGAATACGACGTCCAAAAAAAAAAAAAAAGGGCCATGCATCCTCGGGCTAGTCCAGGTAAATGGGTCAACTTGGGTTAAATAGGTGGGCTGGGTAGGTAGGTTGAAAGATGGGCCAGTGAAAGTGGGTATAGCAGTGAGGGAGGAATGCTCATTGGGTGTACAACAGTGCAGTGGGGTGGAGATGTGGTGGCGTTGTGCAGGAGGAGAAATGTGAGGTGGCAGTCCAAATGAGTGTGCAGGATGTAGGTTATGTGCAGGTGAGGGGTGCAGTGAGAGAAGAAAAGAGAGGGAAGAAGAAGGGAAGGAGGAGGAAGGTGCTAGTGTGCAAGTGGGTGCACGGTTGTGGGGTGTAGTGCAGGGTGTTGGCAATGCGCAGGGGAGGAGAGATGGAGAGAGGAAGTTAGAAAAAGCAGAGAAAGAAAAAGAAAAAAGAAGAAGAAGAAGTGCAGGGTGTGTGGACAGATGAGTGTTGTGATGGAGGAAAGGGAGGAAGGAGAGGAAGAAAGGGCTGAGGGATGAGAAGAAGCGCAGGTGGGGTGCAGGGAGAGAGGAAGTGAGGAGTGTTAGAAAAATGGGTTAGTAATTAGTTCAAAGTGTAGTGAACACATGGAACTTGGAATTACACAAATCCATTGAGTATTGAATGAGTAATTTGTCTCCCAAGTTACCCCACTTGAAATGAAATGAGTAAGAAATGAATGAG
Organism: Litsea cubeba; assembly: GCA_012931725.1. Taxonomy (NCBI): domain Eukaryota; kingdom Viridiplantae; phylum Streptophyta; class Magnoliopsida; order Laurales; family Lauraceae; genus Litsea; species Litsea cubeba. Next base: position 19,453,879 of record CM022952.1, on the reverse strand, counting down.
GGAAAGTAGGAAAAACACTTGTCCCACATTGGAAGAAAACCAAAGAGATGTTGAGTATATATAGAGAAAGTATGACTATAAGGGTTGGGCCCCAAGGGGTACCACTAATTTTCCGTGGAGACGGAACACTGTCCAACTCAACAATCACGCGCGCGCGCCGCTGCCGTCCGTCCGGCCGGCCGGCTCGGGTCGAGTCGGGTCACACGCTCCGGCCCGGCTCGACTTGGTTTCTTTATTTTTGGATCCCAGATTTCCCTTTTAACCTTCAGCACTGTGAGGGGGAAAATCTGTCTTAAGGACATAGTGATTTCACTAGGCTCGGATTAATATTGCTGTGGAACTTGGACAAACAGAACTGTACAAATACAGAGACCAGAAAGGTATGTACTGTGTTCGTATGAAATTATTATTTTAAGTTGTATGATTCCTAACAACTTAAGACAGATTTTAGATAAGTGATCTTTTTTGCCACTTCTTCTTCTACTTACGAACAGAATTTGTTTCTGTTTTCTTTTCGATTGTAAGGATTAAGTAAACTGTATTTCTGTTACAGAAAGAAAGAAATGGAATCAACACTAGTAATTCCTACTGCTCCTGTTGTTACCAACTCTGTTCCTCATGGGGAGAAGCCTGAAAAGTTCACTGGAACTGATTTCAAGCGTTGGCAACAGAAGATGCTCTTCTATCTGACCACCCTGAACTTGGCAAAATGTCTTTGGGATAAGGCTCCTGAAGTATGTAATGATGAAACTGACAAGGAAAAGGTTTTGGCCAAAGATGCTTGGATGCATGCTGATTTCTTATGTAGAAATTATGTCCTAAGTGGATTAGCAGACTCATTATACAATGTGTATAGTGTGTTCCAATCGGCTAAAGATCTTTGGGATTCCTTGGACAAGAAATACAAGACTGAAGATGCTGGCATGAAGAAATTCATAGTTGGCAGGTTTCTTGATTTCAAAATGACGGATGGTAAGTCTGTCATAAGCCAAGTTCAAGAACTTCAAGTGATCCTATATGATGTCATTGTTGAAGGAATGACCATAGGAGAATCTTTCCAAGTGGCTGCTATGATTGAAAAATTACCACCATCTTGGAAGGATTTTAAGAACTATCTTAAGCATAAACGCAAAGATATGAATCTTGAAGAACTAATTGTTCGTCTAAGGATAGAGGAAGACAACCGTCTATCTGAAAAGAAGGGTAAAGATCCAATGGTGGCAAATGCTAATGTTATAGAAGGCCAAAAAGAAAAGAGGAAGCACCAAGAGAAAGCTCAAGGTGAAAAGAGTGCACCTACCAAGTTCAAGGGCAAGTGCTACAACTGTGGAAAGGCTGGACACAGGGTTAGTGACTGTCGCAAGCCAAAGAAGTTCAAGAAGCAAAAGACTGAAGCTCATATAACAATGGATAAGCTTTCTGCTGACGTGCATGACATAAACCTATCTGCTGTGGTTTCTGAATGTCTCACGGTTGGAAACGAAAGAGAATGGTGGGTGGACACTGGTGCTACTCGCCACATTTGCTCCAACAGGTCCATGTTCACCACCTATCATGCTGTAGAAAAGGAAGAACAACTCTTCATGGGGAACTCCTCTACATCCAAGGTTGAAGGTAAAGGAAAGGTGGTGATGAAGCTGACTTCTGGGAAGGAACTGACTCTGAATGAGGTACTCTATGTGCCTGACATTCGCAAGAACTTGGTTTCTGGGTCGCTGCTGAGCAAGAATGGGTTTAAGTTAGTCTTTATTTCTGATAAATTTGTGCTGACTAAGAATGATGTATTTGTGGGTAAGGGCTATCTTCAGGATGGGCTCTTTAAGATGTCATGTTTCACCATTGCGCCAAAGAGCGCTAATAAAGTTCAAACTTCTGTTTACTTGATTGAGTGTTCACACATATGGCATGGTAGATTAGGACATGTTAATTATGATACTTTACGTAGATTAATTAACTTGAACTTTTACCAAAGATAACAATAGACCCACACCACAAATGTGAAACTTGTGTAGAATCCAAATTGACCAGATCCTCCTTTCATTCTGTTGAAAGAAATACCGAACCTCTGGACTTAATACACACGGATATCTGTGATCTTAAGTTTGTGTCTACTAGAGGCGGTAAAAAGTATTTCATTACTTTTATTGATGATAGCACTCGCTACTTTTATGTTTACTTATTAAGAAGTAAAGACGAGGCAATTGAAGTGTTCAAACACTATAAAAATGAAGTTGAAAATCAACTAAGCAAGAAGATTAAGGCTATAAGAAGCGATAGAGGGGGTGAATATGAATCACCTTTTGAAGGTCTATGTTCTGAACATGGAATCATTCATCAAACTACGGCTCCTTATTCACCTCAATCAAACGGTATTGCTGAGCGTAAAAACCGAACTCTTAAAGAGATGATGAATGCTATGTTGTTAAGTTCTGGTTTACCCCAGAATTTGTGGGGGGAAGCCTTGCTTTCCGCCAATTACATTCTCAACAAGATTCCTAACAAAAGACGCTTAAAAACACCTTACGAATTATGGAAAGGTCATTAGACTTCCTACGAATTCTTAAAAGTGTGGGGGTGTCTTGCTAAAGTGGAAGTTCCTAAACCTAAGAAGGTGAAGATAGGACCCAAGACTATTGATTGTGTATTCATTGGATATGCAAACAATAGTAGTGCATATCGTTTTTTGGTTCATAAATCAGAGATTCAAGATATACATGTTAATACAATTATTGAGTCAAGGAATGCTTCATTCTTTGAAAATACATTTCCGTATAACATATGTTTAACATCAAGTTCATCAAAGAGAAATTTAGATGCTACAACTAGTTACCATCCTAAACAAAGTGCAATTGAGGAGGAACCTAGACGTAGTAAAAGGTCAAGGACGTCAACATCTTTTGGACCTGATTTTCTAACATTCATGTTGGAAAATGAACCCCAAACGTTCAAGGAGGCTATGTCCACTCCTGAATCTACTTATTGGAAAGAAGCAATAAATAGCGATATTGAATCCATATTACAAAATCATACATGAGAATTAGTGGATTTACCACATGGTTCCAAGACTTTGGGATATAAATGGATATTCACAAAGAAGTTTAAGACTAATGGATCAATCGACAAATATAAAGCCAGACTTGTGGTCAAAGGTTTTAGACAAAAGGAAGGATTCGATTATTTCGACACTTATTCTCCAGTTACAAGAATAACGTCCATAAGGATGCTGATAGCAATAGCATCTATACATGGACTTGAGATACATCAAATGGATGTAAAAACGGCATTCTTGAATGGTGAGTTAGATGAAGAATATACATGGAACAACCCGAAGGGTTTATTGCTCCTGGCCAAGAAAGGAAAGTTTGCAAGCTTGTTAAATCCTTATATGGATTAAAGCAAGCACCAAAGCAATGGCATGGGAAATTTGACAATGCAATGTTGTCAAACGGTTTCAAAATAAACGAGTGTGACAAATGTGTTTATGTCAAAAACACTCAAAATGGATGTGTCATTGTTTGTCTCTATGTCGACGATATGCTAATTTTGGGTAGTAATATGGATGTCATAAAATCCACCAAACAAATGTTGTCCAGTAAGTTTGATATGAAAGATTTAGGAGTTACGGATGTTATCCTAGGAATTAAGATTTCTAGGACACAAGATGGACTTGTTCTATCACAATCTCATTACATTGAGCAAATTCTTGAAAAGTTCAAGGCATATAACATCACTCCAAAACGGTCACCAGTTGACGTAAATCTTCATTTAGCAAAAAATACTGGTATTAGTGTATCTCAACTAGAGTACTCTCGTATACTTGGCATTTTAATGTATGTCATGAACTGTACAAGACCTGACATAGCATACTCTGTGAGCAAGTTAAGTCGATATACGAGTCATCCTGGCAAAGATCACTGGACTGCCATTCTTAGAGTTTTGGGATACTTAAAGTATACTCAGAACTATGGTCTGCACTATACCAGATATCCAGCTGTTCCAGAAGGGTACTGCGATGCTAATTGGATATCTGACACTAAAGACTCAAAGTCCACTAGTGGATATGTCTTTACACTTGGAGGTGCAGCTATTTCTTGGAAATCCTCAAAACAAACGTGCATAGCAAGGTCCACTATGGAATCAGAATTCATCGCATTGGACAAGGCTGGAGAAGAAGCAGAATGGCTTTGAAATTTCTTAGAGGATATTCCAAACTGGGCTAAACCTGTGCCGGCAGTGTCTATACACTGTGACAGCCAATCTGCTATTGGTAGGGCACAGAGTAGCATGTATAATGGGAAGTCTCGATACATACGTCGTAGACATAACACCATTAGACAATTGCTCTCAATTGGAGTTATCTCAATTGACTATGTAAGGTCTAAAGATAACATTGCGGATCCGCTTACAAAAGGTTTAACAAGAGAGCAAGTGGAAAGATTATCAAGGGGAATGGGTTTGCAACCTTTAAGATAATCAATAAAGAGTCCTCATAATGAAAAAACCAACCTAGTTGACTGGAGATCCCAAGATCTAGGTTCAAAGGGCCAACTGAATTATGCCTGTGACTCAGTAAGCACTGGATACAGTGCGTATCTGCCGCGAGACTCAGGATAAGATAAGCTTTTAATGATTTACTATATCTTGGAAAGATATGTTCTCCAAGTGGAGTATTACAGGATACTTTTTATAGAAATCACCTATGTTAGTGTGAAGTGGGGCCGCTTCTATGAGAATATGTTCTCAGAAGCGCTATCTGAAACCAAGAAGTGTTCAAGGCCAAAATGGACACAAACGTGAGAACCAACAGTATTAGAGAAGATACTGCGTGAAGATGATTGTCTAGATTTATACAAACGGCTGACAGTTCAAGGACATTAATCAAAGTCTACTGATCGTCCAATTAAATCCGATCGTCTTTCACTAAGGCAAGTTCAAGGCCTCCCATGCTACTTGACCTGATGCAGTATCTTTTCATTTGTAATAGGACAGGAATCCATTATTTATGTGTGAAAAGCCAAATTTTCATTCATGTGGGGGATTGTTAGAAAAATGGGTTAGTAATTAGTTCAAAGTGTAGTGAACACATGGAACTTGGAATTACACAAATCCATTGAGTATTGAATGAGTAATTTGTCTCCCAAGTTACCCCACTTGAAATGAAATGAGTAAGAAATGAATGAGGGAAAGTAGGAAAAACACTTGTCCCACATTGGAAGAAAACCAAAGAGATGCTGAGTATATATAGAGAAAGTATGACTATAAGGGTTGGGCCCCAAGGGGTACCACTAATTTTCCGTGGAGACGGAACATAGTCAAACTCAACAATCACGTGCGCGCGCCGCCGCCGTCCGTCCTGCTCGGCTCGGCTCGGTTCGGGTCACACGCGCGCCGGCCCGGCCCGGCCCGGCTAGGCTGGGCTTGGTTGTGGTTTCTTTATTTTTGGATCCCAGATTTTTTACAAAGCCGATGCAATGGTTCGAAACATTGCATCTTTTCATGAAACAGTACATGAACTGAAGTGATGCTACCTTTCATGAAGGGTTGCATAACTTCATTTCAGAGGCACCAATCTCCTATAAATAGTGGACGACTTTGAGAGAGAAAATACTGCAACAGATCTCTTCTCTTCTCTCTTCTTCCTCTGTTCTTTGTCAGCTACTGCTTGCTTTCGTTGTTCTTTGGAATTGAAGTGCTGCCTTCCAAAGAAGATAAAATCCGTTCTATCTTGGGAGACAGTTTCCCTTTTAACCTTCAGCACTGTGAGGGGGAAAATCTGTCTTAAGGACATAGTGATTTCACTAGGCTCGGATTAATATTGCTGTGGAACTTGGACAAACAGAACTGTACAAATACAGAGACCAGAAAGGTATGTACTGTGTTCGTATGAAATTATTATTTTAAGTTGTATGATTCCTAACAAGGAGAAGAAGAGAAAGAAAGAGAAAGAAGAAGAAAGAGGGTGATGGTGCGGTGTGTGTGAAGGTGGGTATGGTGCGCAGGGGAGGAAGAAGAAGAGAAGAAAGGAAACAAAAACAAAGAAAGAAAAAGAAAGAGAGGGTGGTGCGAGTGGAGTGCAGTGAAGATGGGGGAAAGAAAAGAAAGAGAAGAAAGAGAAGAAAGAGAAGAAAGAAAAGGAAACAAAGAAAAAGAAGAGGTGCAGTGTGTTGTGCAGGTGGGGAGAGGGAGAAGAGGAAGAAAGAAAGAAAAGGAGGAGAAAGAAAATGGATGCTCCATGGGCGCTGTGGGTGTGCAAGAAAGTGTGCAGTGGAGGAAGGAGAAGAGGAGGAAGAAGAAGAGAAAGAAAGAAAAAGAAAAGAGAGGAAAGAGGGGATGTGCAGGCGATGTGCAGTGGAGTGTGGTGCACAGGGAGGAGAAGGCGGAAGAAGAAGAGAGAAAAAAGAAAAGAGAGGAAAGAGAGGATGTGCAGGCGGTGTGCAGGGGAGAAAGAGAGAAGAGGAAGAAAGAAAGAAAGAAAGAAAAGATGGGGCGTGCAGGTGGGTGTTGTGGCTGTGCGTGGGGTGTAGGTGTAGGGAGAAGAAGAAGGAGGGAGAAGAGGAAGAAAGAAAGAAAGGAAGAAAAGATGGGGCGTGCAGGTGGGTGTTGTGGCTGGGGAGGCTCCTACTATACCTGATTCGGAGTCCGGTGGCGAGGGAGAGACGGCGAGGAATGGTGCTGTGGCTGGGACGGAGATGGTGATCTGCACTGGATGGGTGATGGTGGTCGTGCGCAGGATGTGGGGTGATGATCAGAAGGATGGAGAGGGCTGGCGCTGCGAGAATGGGAGGTGATGGATGGCTGGTGGAGGATGTTGGTTGAGATGGTGGACGCAGAAGGCTATGAGGGAGATGATGATGGGTCGTGAGGGATCGAGTCCTGGGATCTGTGCAGGGGAGTAGAAATGAAAATGATGGATTTGGAGATGAGATCTGAGCATGGGTTGGGATAGAGAGAAGAGACGGGATTTATGGTGGGTTTGAGAGAGATTGGGATCTGGGACTCTCGTTTGAGATTGAGAGGGAGAGAGATATCAGGAGGAAGGGAGAGTCCAGATCTCGTGGACTCTCCATCCCTTATCCAGCGATGGCCATGCGGCCCGGGTCAAGTTGATGGGCTTGGGTTAGGTTGGGTCAGGTTGACCTGGGTTGGATTGGTCATAAGTCTGGTGAGGTTGGATTTGGGCTCGATGGGTCAGCTTGATCGGGCCAAATCGGGCTTGGATGTGGGGTCCAAGTCTGGTTGTCGGACTCCGGTCAGAAGTTTGGGCCCAAAAAGTGGGCCGCAATGGGATTTGACCTGGGCCATTTTCACTGGGACCCAGGTTTCACAGATTTTGATATGTTCACCGGATTTTGACGTTCTACACATCAACGGAAAGCTCTCGGCGAGTAGATCGAGATGAACTAACTTTTGAGACGATCGGAGGTCTAGAAATAGTAGGTGATTTTTCAAGGGGGCGCCCCGTGGTTGTGGGACCTGCTTTTATGATTTTTGATCTGCCCGTCGGATCTCAGAGTTCTATATATGGACGGAAAGCCCTGGATGTGAAGAATCCAATGGTGCAACTGTCCCAATGATTAGGGGCTCGGAAAAAAGGGGACTGTAGACACCTCATTTGGCCCCTATGATAGCCTTAAACACCTGTCATATATAGTGATGCCCCCATTTCACTCATAATTGAATGATTAATGGCATAACTCAGATTAATTAATGACAATGAAGATGCTTTTTGATAGTTTTAGACTTAGTTCAACGACTTCTAGAAGTTCGTGAGAAGAAAGCCGAATCGCATTGAGATCTCGAGTCCAACTCACCTTTCACACAAGGAGCGGACCACGACACTATTCAAACCTCTTTCGGACCACTTAAGACATGTTTAGGCCAGTTCTTACAAAGATTACACTTAGCTTGCCTAAATGCCATCCGATTATCCTAAGTTAGGAAGCTGGGTCCATTGATCCAGAGGTCCCCCTCTTTTCTCAGCCCATAATCATTAGGACAGTTGGACCATTGGATTCTTCACTTCGAGAGCTTTCCGACGGTATGTAGAACGTCCAAATCCGATAAGCGGATCAAAAGTTATGAGTTTTCAAAGTTTGCCTTAGAAAGAGTAACGGAAATCCATCTAGGCACCACCCAAGTGGCGCCCACCCTACTCAAATTCACCTAGGCACCCCATGTGTGGCGCCCACACTAGCCGTGGTCACCTAGGCACCCCATGTGTGGCGCCCACCCTCCAAAATCATTAGTTTGGCCTAAAACGGACCGGAACCACTCAACGTAGGGACCAAACTCCGAAAATAAATTGACTCCACCTAGGCACCCCATGTGTGGCGCCCACCCCACTCTTTATTCCATCTAGCCGCCCCATGTGTGGCGCCCATACTCTTCAACCCACCTAGGCACCACATGTGTGGCGCCCACCCTATTATTCCACAAACTTAACTTAGGGCAGCCCGCAACCACTCCAAACAAAGACCCAAACAACTTTCCATCTAGGCACCACCCTTGTGGCGCCCACACTCTCCAGTCCACATAGGCACCCTGTGGTGGGCGCCCACACTGTCCAGTCCACCTGGGCACCACCCTTGTGGCGCCCAGTCAATTAAGTGCTAGTGTAGGTCCCCTCAATTGAACATCTATCCATTCTATCCCAACTTCAGATGGGACCAAACTTTGAGAATGATCCGAACCACGTAGGCTCCACCCCATGGGCGCCTACCATGAACCAGTCCACATAGGCACCAGCCCTGTGGTGCCCACCCTATGCAGTCACCTGGGCACCACCCCATGGGCGCCCCTCTTTTCCAATTCCTAATTTATCCCAAAACACTTAAGCCGCCTTGGGATGCGTGAAACCTTCTAGAAATACGAATTAATCAAGCCCTAGCCCTCCTAAACTCATCCCAAACCACTAGTTAAGGATCTCTTAACCTCATTTACAAGGGAGCTACCCTAAAAAGAGAGAAAAGTATAGAGAATAAGCAAAAAGGAGAAAGGAAGCCACCATTAGAGAGAAAGCTTCAGATCTAGAGAAGAAGAAGGGGAAATAGAGGAGAAGACTTCCATATCTTCAACTAGGGCTATGATTCTTCGCATAAGCTTCGTTCTAGGAACTTGAAAAGTGTGATTCAAACCGGTATTCCTAGATCTTTCTATTCTTCTATTGTATTTTATCATCATCTTTGTTTAGAAACATGCTTAGGATCATTCATGCATCATAGATCTATATTAGTTCTTGATAAAAATGGTATCAGCATCTCATCATATTAATAACATGTTTAGATTCATACCAGTGGTGTAGATCTGCATTGAATTCGTAGTTCTAAGTGCTTAATTAAGTTAGATCTCGCATTTATAGCATCATCATCATCATTTAGATCGAGGAGATCGCGAAAGGCCTATCTCAGGAGGCTGGGCGCCACCCACTGGGCGCCTACCATCTCTGGTTTTGCTAGGCGCCACCCTTTGGGCGCCTACCCTTCCGAGACAGGGTTTGGGTTTTAGATCTCTACTTTTTACATCGTTTTCTCGTAGATTTGCTAGTTGTATCATTGGTAGTTCGCATTAGGACATCCGCATCAGTTACTGAATATCGAAAATTGTGTTGAAAATCTTAAGACTGTTGTGCATTCGTTGCGATTCTTTGAAAACCCTGACTGAACAGGGTAGGCACCACAGGTGTGGCGCCCAAGTGGACTTTTCCACTTCCACACACAATTTTCGATCTTCCACATTTAGCACTTAGAAATTGCATAACAATGATATGTTTGTTTGCTTGATATGTTCTGAACTTCAAATGATCATTTCTATCACACACCACCATATCATTTGAATCATAAAGTCATAAAAACCTAAAAAAAATCATAAAACATGAAACTACTTCTTCTCTTTCCTTACTCTCTAGTAAATTAGAGGAGAAACCAAAAACAAATTAAAAAAATACAAAGAAAACTCAAAAATAGTAGGTAGATAGCCTAGGTTATCAAATCTCGTGCCTAAGTAGGATAAACCCTAGGGTTAGCTAAAATATCATAATTAATTAACTAAAGGACCATCAAATCATTAAGAACCCTAAAATTAATAATCTAATTAATTTGGACTGAAATTGGACTAAGGAATCACTAAGATTAATTAGGGAACCCAAATTATTAAGATAGGCTTCTCCTCCTTTTAGCCTAGCTTGCTTATTCACTAAAAGTCTCTAATTAAGGATTAAACATAATTAATTAAGGCTCTAATCTCACACCAATTAATACAATAAATACCTTTAATCTAAAAGTTCTTGAGACCTTAATTAATTCGGGTAAAAAATAACCAAGAACTTAATTAAAAACCTAAAACTTAAAACAGATCCACCTGGGCGCCACCCCCTGGGTGCCCTGCTGACAAGATCAACCTGGGCACCACTCCCTGGGCGCCCAGCCTATTCATTCCCTAAGAGGCTCCACTTGAAATTTAATCTAATTAACTAAGACTTTAACAAACCCTAATTAACACACTAAAATACTCTTAACTTGAAAGACCTGAAATCTTAATCAACATAAACTCGAATCTACCTAAAAGATACAAAACCAACAAACCCTAAAAGTATTCACCTGGGCACCACCCTCTGGGCGCCCATCCTCTCTTGTCACTAAGACACCCCAATTGAAACGAAACTTGAATCAACACATAATAGAACATTGATAACTTAAAAGATTTGAAAAATTAATCAATCTAAACTTGAATTAATCTAAAACGAACACACAACACGAAACCAAGACGGACATCCACCTGGGCACCACTCCTTGGGCGCCCAACCTGTCAATCCACTTAAGCACCACTCCCCTGGCGCCTAGCCTTCCAATCCATCTGGGCACCACCCCCCTGGCGCCCATCCTATCCCTTTACTAAGAAATTCCGAATTGAAACTTCTAATTAAACCAACCCGAATTAGCACATTAAAACACTTTAGGACTTAAGAAACCTGAGACTCTAATCAATTCACCCTCGGATTAACTTAAAGGCCATCGAACCAAATCAAACCACAAGGCAGTCACCTGGGCACCACCCCCTGGGCGCCTAGCCTATCAATCCACCTGGGCACCACCCTTTGAGTGCCCAGCCTGTGAACTCCACCTACACTACTCATTTCTTGGAAACCAATCAATTAAAAATTAAACCTAATTAATTTAAACCTAATTCATTCTCAACTGAATACTAAAAGATAACTTTTATCCAAATGCATCAAACCACAAAACCCAACTTCGAATCAACCTAGAACATCAAAACCAACCCGAACCTCAAGACAGCCACCTGGGCACCACTCCTTGGGCGCCCAGCCTGTCAATCCACTTAGGCACCACCCCCTTGGCGCCTAGTCTGTCAATCCACCTGGGCACCACCCCCTGGGCGCCCAGCCTGTGAGTTCCACCTACCACGTCCATTCCTTAGGAAACCATTAAACCCAATTAATTGGAACCCAATTCATCCCCAACTGAACACGAATAAACACTTTCCATCAAATCCTAAATCCTTAAATCAATTCAAGCTTGAGTTGACCAAAGAATCACAAAACCTAACCGAACCATAAAACACATCCACCTGGGCGCCACACCCTGGGTGCCCATCCTGCCAGATTCACATGGGCACCACCCCCTGGGCGCCCAGCCTACTCTTTTTCATAAAATCCCTATATTCACAACTTAACTTAATTAATTGAAACCTCAAACCAATTACAATCAACATAACAGAATACTTTTAACCTTAAAACACTTGGAACCTTAATCGATTCGAACTTAATATCCAAAACCCTTTGGAACCGACCAAACCATAAAGACTCCACCTAGGCACCACTCCCTGGGCGCCTGCCCTATCAATCCACCTGGGCGCCACCCCCTGGGTGCCCATCCTGCCAGATTCACTTAGGCACCACCCTCTGGGCGCCTAACCTACATTTCGACCCCTACCCAACCAACTCAACTAAAAACCAATAATTAAACACCTCACAACTTAAACTAATTAAGACAAGAACCTAAATCAATTCCCGGACCCACAGACCAATAATTAAATCCTATCTGGCACAACACAAAATCACAGGCAAACCACCTGGGCACCACTCCTTGGGCGCCCATCCTGCCAATTCACCTGGGCGCCACCCCTTTGGTGCCTATCCTTCCATTCGCACTAAAACACGAATTCTTGATTTTGTTTCAAAACCCGGACCCGCAATCACTTTGACCTTAGAACATCAGAGACATTAAAACATTTCTTAGATTAAAACATAGCCCTTAAAACCCCCGGAATTCCGAAAAGAGATCGAAAAGACTGAACAGGGTAGGCACCACAGGTGTGGCGCCCAAGTGGACTTTTCCACTTCCACACACAATTTTCGATCTTCCACATTTAGCACTTAGAAATTGCATAACAATGATATGTTTGTTTGCTTGATATGTTCTGAACTTCAAATGATCATTTCTATCACACACCACCATATCATTTGAATCATAAAGTCATAAAAACCTAAAAAAAATCATAAAACATGAAACTACTTCTTCTCTTTCCTTACTCTCTAGTAAATTAGAGGAGAAACCAAAAACAAATTAAAAAAATACAAAGAAAACTCAAAAATAGTAGGTAGATAGCCTAGGTTATCAAATCTCGTGCCTAAGTAGGATAAACCCTAGGGTTAGCTAAAATATCATAATTAATTAACTAAAGGACCATCAAATCATTAAGAACCCTAAAATTAATAATCTAATTAATTTGGACTGAAATTGGACTAAGGAATCACTAAGATTAATTAGGGAACCCAAATTATTAAGATAGGCTTCTCCTCCTTTTAGCCTAGCTTGCTTATTCACTAAAAGTCTCTAATTAAGGATTAAACATAATTAATTAAGGCTCTAATCTCACACCAATTAATACAATAAATACCTTTAATCTAAAAGTTCTTGAGACCTTAATTAATTCGGGTAAAAATAACCAAGAACTTAATTAAAAACCTAAAACTTAAAACAGATCCACCTGGGCGCCACCCCCTGGGTGCCCTGCTGACAAGATCAACCTGGGCACCACTCCCTGGGCGCCCAGCCTATTCATTCCCTAAGAGGCTCCACTTGAAATTTAATCTAATTAACTAAGACTTTAACAAACCCTAATTAACACACTAAAATACTCTTAACTTGAAAGACCTGAAATCTTAATCAACATAAACTCGAATCTACCTAAAAGATACAAAACCAACAAACCCTAAAAGTATTCACCTGGGCACCACCCTCTGGGCGCCCATCCTCTCTTGTCACTAAGACACCCCAATTGAAACGAAACTTGAATCAACACATAATAGAACATTGATAACTTAAAAGATTTGAAAAATTAATCAATCTAAACTTGAATTAATCTAAAACGAACACACAACACGAAACCAAGACGGACATCCACCTGGGCACCACTCCTTGGGCGCCCAACCTGTCAATCCACTTAGGCACCACTCCCCTGGCGCCTAGCCTTCCAATCCATCTGGGCACCACCCCCCTGGCGCCCATCCTATCCCTTTACTAAGAAATTCCTAATTGAAACTTCTAATTAAACCAACCCGAATTAGCACATTAAAACACTTTAGGACTTAAGAAACCTGAGACTCTAATCAATTCACCCTCGGATTAACTTAAAGGCCATCGAACCAAATCAAACCACAAGGCAGTCACCTGGGCACCACCCCCTGGGCGCCTAGCCTATCAATCCACCTGGGCACCACCCTTTGAGTGCCCAGCCTGTGAACTCCACCTACACTACTCATTTCTTGGAAACCAATCAATTAAAAATTAAACCTAATTAATTTAAACCTAATTCATTCTCAACTGAATACTAAAAGATAACTTTTATCCAAATGCATCAAACCACAAAACCCAACTTCGAATCAACCTAGAACATCAAAACCAACCCGAACCTCAAGACAGCCACCTGGGCACCACTCCTTGGGCGCCCAGCCTGTCAATCCACTTAGGCACCACCCCCTTGGCGCCTAGTCTGTCAATCCACCTGGGCACCACCCCCTGGGCGCCCAGCCTGTGAGTTCCACCTACCACGTCCATTCCTTAGGAAACCATTAAACCCAATTAATTGGAACCCAATTCATCCCCAACTGAACACGAATAAACACTTTCCATCAAATCCTAAATCCTTAAATCAATTCAAGCTTGAGTTGACCAAAGAATCACAAAACCTAACCGAACCATAAAACACATCCACCTGGGCGCCACACCCTGGGTGCCCATCCTGCCAGATTCACATGGGCACCACCCCCTGGGCGCCCAGCCTACTCTTTTTCATAAAATCCCTATATTCACAACTTAACTTAATTAATTGAAACCTCAAACCAATTACAATCAACATAACAGAATACTTTTAACCTTAAAACACTTGGAACCTTAATCGATTCGAACTTAATATCCAAAACCCTTTGGAACCGACCAAACCATAAAGACTCCACCTAGGCACCACTCCCTGGGCGCCTGCCCTATCAATCCACCTGGGCGCCACCCCCTGGGTGCCCATCCTGCCAGATTCACTTAGGCACCACCCTCTGGGCGCCTAACCTACATTTCGACCCTACCCAACCAACTCAACTAAAAACCAATAATTAAACACCTCACAACTTAAACTAATTAAGACAAGAACCTAAATCAATTCCCGGACCCACAGACCAATAATTAAATCCTATCTGGCACAACACAAAATCACAGGCAAACCACCTGGGCACCACTCCTTGGGCGCCCATCCTGCCAATTCACCTGGGCGCCACCCCTTTGGTGCCTATCCTTCCATTCGCACTAAAACACGAATTCTTGATTTTGTTTCAAAACCCGGACCCGCATCACTTTGACCTTAGAACATCAGAGACATTAAAACATTTCTTAGATTAAAACATAGCCCTTAAAACCCCCGGAATTCCGAAAAGAGATCGAAAAGACTGAACAGGGTAGGCACCACAGGTGTGGCGCCCAAGTGGACTTTTCCACTTCCACACACAATTTTCGATCTTCCACATTTAGCACTTAGAAATTGCATAACAATGATATGTTTGTTTGCTTGATATGTTCTGAACTTCAAATTATCATTTCTATCACACACCACCATATCATTTGAATCATAAAGTCATAAAAACCTAAAAAAAATCATAAAACATGAAACTACTTCTTCTCTTTCCTTACTCTCTAGTAAATTAGAGGAGAAACCAAAAACAAATTAAAAAAATACAAAGAAAACCCAAAAATAGTAGGTAGATAGCCTAGGTTATCAAATCTCGTGCCTAAGTAGGATAAACCCTAGGGTTAGCTAAAATATCATAATTAATTAACTAAAGGACCATCAAATCATTAAGAACCCTAAAATTAATAATCTAATTAATTTGGACTGAAATTGGACTAAGGAATCACTAAGATTAATTAGGGAACCCAAATTATTAAGATAGGCTTCTCCTCCTTTTAGCCTAGCTTGCTTATTCACTAAAAGTCTCTAATTAAGGATTAAACATAATTAATTAAGGCTCTAATCTCACACCAATTAATACAATAAATACCTTTAATCTAAAAGTTCTTGAGACCTTAATTAATTCGGGTAAAAAATAACCAAGAACTTAATTAAAAACCTAAAACTTAAAACAGATCCACCTGGGCGCCACCCCCTGGGTGCCCTGCTGACAAGATCAACCTGGGCACCACTCCCTGGGCGCCCAGCCTATTCATTCCCTAAGAGGCTCCACTTGAAATTTAATCTAATTAACTAAGACTTTAACAAACCCTAATTAACACACTAAAATACTCTTAACTTGAAAGACCTGAAATCTTAATCAACATAAACTCGAATCTACCTAAAAGATACAAAACCAACAAACCCTAAAAGTATTCACCTGGGCACCACCCTCTGGGCGCCCATCCTCTCTTGTCACTAAGACACCCCAATTGAAACGAAACTTGAATCAACACATAATAGAACATTGATAACTTAAAAGATTTGAAAAATTAATCAATCTAAACTTGAATTAATCTAAAACGAACACACAACACGAAACCAAGACGGACATCCACCTGGGCACCACTCCTTGGGCGCCCAACCTGTCAATCCACTTAGGCACCACTCCCCTGGCGCCTAGCCTTCCAATCCATCTGGGCACCACCCCCCTGGCGCCCATCCTATCCCTTTACTAAGAAATTCCTAATTGAAACTTCTAATTAAACCAACCCGAATTAGCACATTAAAACACTTTAGGACTTAAGAAACCTGAGACTCTAATCAATTCACCCTCGGATTAACTTAAAGGCCATCGAACCAAATCAAACCACAAGGCAGTCACCTGGGCACCACCCCCTGGGCGCCTAGCCTATCAATCCACCTGGGCACCACCCTTTGAGTGCCCAGCCTGTGAACTCCACCTACACTACTCATTTCTTGGAAACCAATCAATTAAAAATTAAACCTAATTAATTTAAACCTAATTCATTCTCAACTGAATACTAAAAGATAACTTTTATCCAAATGCATCAAACCACAAAACCCAACTTCGAATCAACCTAGAACATCAAAACCAACCCGAACCTCAAGACAGCCACCTGGGCACCACTCCTTGGGCGCCCAGCCTGTCAATCCACTTAGGCACCACCCCCTTGGCGCCTAGTCTGTCAATCCACCTGGGCACCACCCCCTGGGCGCCCAGCCTGTGAGTTCCACCTACCACGTCCATTCCTTAGGAAACCATTAAACCCAATTAATTGGAACCCAATTCATCCCCAACTGAACACGAATAAACACTTTCCATCAAATCCTAAATCCTTAAATCAATTCAAGCTTGAGTTGACCAAAGAATCACAAAACCTAACCGAACCATAAAACACATCCACCTGGGCGCCACACCCTGGGTGCCCATCCTGCCAGATTCACATGGGCACCACCCCCTGGGCGCCCAGCCTACTCTTTTTCATAAAATCCCTATATTCACAACTTAACTTAATTAATTGAAACCTCAAACCAATTACAATCAACATAACAGAATACTTTTAACCTTAAAA
The DNA here is from genome assembly GCA_012931725.1 of Litsea cubeba. Classification (NCBI taxonomy): domain Eukaryota; kingdom Viridiplantae; phylum Streptophyta; class Magnoliopsida; order Laurales; family Lauraceae; genus Litsea; species Litsea cubeba. The sequence goes on along the minus strand of CM022952.1, from coordinate 19,436,831 downwards.
CACTTGGAACCTTAATCGATTCGAACTTAATATCCAAAACCCTTTGGAACCGACCAAACCATAAAGACTCCACCTAGGCACCACTCCCTGGGCGCCTGCCCTATCAATCCACCTGGGCGCCACCCCCTGGGTGCCCATCCTGCCAGATTCACTTAGGCACCACCCTCTGGGCGCCTAACCTACATTTCGACCCTACCCAACCAACTCAACTAAAAACCAATAATTAAACACCTCACAACTTAAACTAATTAAGACAAGAACCTAAATCAATTCCCGGACCCACAGACCAATAATTAAATCCTATCTGGCACAACACAAAATCACAGGAAAACCACCTGGGCACCACTCCTTGGGCGCCCATCCTGCCAATTCACCTGGGCGCCACCCCTTTGGTGCCTATCCTTCCATTCGCACTAAAACACGAATTCTTGATTTTGTTTCAAAACCCGGACCCGCATCACTTTGACCTTAGAACATCAGAGACATTAAAACATTTCTTAGATTAAAACATAGCCCTTAAAACCCCCGGAATTCCGAAAAGAGATCGAAAAGCCTGAAAAGCATAAACTGTAAGGATAGGCTCCAACCCCTGGGCGCCTACCCTCTTTTTAATCTTGAATCGTGATTTTCGACTACTTTTTTAGAATTCTGATTTAAATTAAAAATAACATGACTTTAAAATATAGAAAAACACATTAACCAGATCCTTAAAACATCCCTAAACCGCTCTCAATCAAAACCACAACTCACAACAAATAAAATCAATTAAGATTTTACCCAACAAACTGCTTAGGCGCAGGAACTATCAAACTTAGGCTATTTGCACCCTAGGATTAAATTGGATTACCTTGTTAGGTAGTTTAGAGCGTTAGGCTTCACCCCATCACTCTTCCTGTTCCGTTAGGGAATCGGGAAAGCTGATGTGGGCGGTCTAGGACCTTAGGTTAAGGTTAATCCGATGATCAGTGATAAAGCATTAATTACGTAAATCCAAGTAGAATCCCTTAGTTAGGCCCTTCTAGCCCCATATCAAAAATCCATAAAAACTATAAAACCAACAAAATAAACCCAAAAAGATTTTCCCTTTATTTCTTCCTCCACCTCAGGTGCCAGATATTTAATTGAACTTAATGATAAAAGGAAATGAAGAACTGACTTCTAAAATTGAATAAATGAGAATGACGAGATGAGATGAGTGATTTCACACACACTTTTTACTTCGGCCCATCGGCCACCCTTAAACAATCACGGCCCATCGGCCACCCTTAAACAAACATTGGCCCATCGGCCATCTCCAATCAATTACGGCCCATCGGCCTTTCATTTTTATCACTCGTGTATCGCACACGAAAAACACAGAAATCACAAGTCAAAATCTCATTTGCATCATCATTTTGATTTGAAAAGTCACCCTTTAAACCTTATTTTGCCAAGGGATCTGAAGGGGGTACCCGGGAATGGGGCCGATCCTCTTCAAACATATTTGGCACCTCCCCCCATTTATTTTCTTTATTTTAGTTACTTTATTTTACTTGGATTTATTATGATTATGTTGTGTGAGGATTAACCTTTTTCTGGACTTCTACTCATGACCCTGAATTGACCCTATATTAAAGAGACCCAAATTAATGTGACAGGATAACCGTCGTGTGTTGCCGGCAGCACATTAGACGAGAGGAAGAACCCACCCACTTATTTTCTCCCCACATTTCTTCGGCTTTAGTCGAAGAACGGTGTTACGGCCGTATTCGTAGCTGGCGATCGTGATCCATTGATTTTGAGGGTAGTCGGAATCCTCATTTTTGATGTAAAAATTTAAATAGCATGTATAGACGAATAGAGACTTCCCCACGCAAAATGCAAAATTTCCCCTTTATTTCCTTTTGGGGGGGTCGAAATTCACATCCGACAGCCTGGCGATCGTGATGGGACCTCTTTTGTTTTCCTGTCACTTATTTGGGTCTTTCCGGGATTTTATTCTAGCACACGAACATCCAATCAATGATCAGATGCCCGTGTCCCATTCAGTTTAGGGTTGTTATGAGTCTAGTCCGAAATTAAACCTAAGGTTCGAATGCACCGTCCACTAAGCTTTCCCCCATTACATCATAAGAAACAAACTTGCACCAACACTCACTACAAAACAACATAAAACGTGTTCCTCTCATCCCCTCTTTCTCTCTATTCTCATCTAAATACTTCTTCACAAATGGAGGGTTACACGTTCGGGATGCCCGACTTTCAACCCCTCTCACCCCCACTATTGCTCCGCACCACTAGCGGGTCACACCAAGCCCCCCAGAGTATGGAATCCTCTAGAGTATTAGATGGATCCTCAGCAACATCAAGCCTTGACCCACAACAGATGAAACGATCCCTCTTCGAAGGAGGCCCCCTGCCAGTCAATACCATCACAATGGGAAGGAATCAGTCTAACACATCCACCCCATCTCATTCATCAGGGGAGAATCAGCTTTCCTCACATTTAGGGGTAACTTACACAGACTTAGTCAATCCTACCGGCCAGCTTATAAGGTATAGAGTTCACAATAATGATTTGTCGAGGGATTACTCTCTCCGCGTGAATGATCCTGTTGTCTCGCAAGTTACACCTTATTCCTCCCTGATCAGTCAGACCGAGCCGATTACATCTTGTGTCCCACAGTGCGGGATGCCTACGGATGCACCTATCACCACACCAGTTAGAATTGTCACACCATCCCGGACTCTCGCGACAAACGAGAATCCGTATCATCAGACAAGTCATGGTCCAGTACACATGGGTCAGTTGGCGATGCCCAACACCTCATACCATAATCCCTTGACTCACATGGGAACGCCAGATGTCTACCGACAACATGAGGTAACCCGACCCCAATTCCAGGTGATGACTCCTTCGTCAGTCAATCAAGCGGTTTATAATCCTTTGACCACTAGCACTGATATATTATACCCCCAGCCGATTCAACATGAGAGGACCCCTCCCATCTATCAAAATCAGACGGCCCCGATCTACCAAATGCCTAACTCAGACCAGAGCCCTCCAGTCCAGAACGCGCAGGTTATCAATCCCGCAGGAGTTAGAAATCCTTATCAAATGTATCAAGCGAATGAACCGTGCTATCAGCAGGCGTATCAACCACCCGCTTTAAGTCCAATAGTTGACCCATACAGAGGACAGTTGGTCGCTCACGGAGGAACTCAGTTGAGCTAAGGCTATCAACCTATCCCGCAATCATATTTCCAAGACCAGTTCCAAGAGCCAGCTTATGCCCCTGTTCCACTAGAACCACAAGGAGGCTACCGACCGCAGATGATTCAATACCTAGATCCTCTAGCGTTCAAAGAATTGCAGAAAAATGTAGAAGAGCTTAAAAATGAAATCAAGAAAAAGTCCCCAAGCTCGATTGGAAAAAAGCTAGGGTTCTACGATTTTACTAAGAAGGAAGAAAAAGAGGGTCACCTTTCCCTATTAGAGCTCCTAAGTTCATACCTTATAATGGTACAACTGACCCTCAACACCACCTAGTCTCATTCTGCAACAAGTGTCCCGCCATCGCTGACAATCACTCCATGCTCATAAATTATTTTCAGGAATCATTAACGGGGGATGCATTAACTTGGTATACGTCTGTATCTTCCCACGAGATTAATACCTTCGAGGATGTAGTAGAGAAATTTCTAGCACGGTATCAACACCTAACTAAAAACAAACCCCTGTGGCATGACTTAGCGAACCTCAAACAAAAGAACAATGAGGACTATGAGGAATTCGCGGTGAGGTGGCAAAATCAATTTGCGCGATCAGACTGCAACATGCAAGAAGAGGAACAAGTGAGGATGGCCATATCAAATATGAAAGATCTGATGAGAGCCTTAATGACGATCGGAGAAGTCGTTAGTTGGAGTGGCCTATACCGTAGATTGTCCAGGATGAAGCAAAATTTAGATGAAGGAGTATTGAACACCATCATTGACCATAAGAAAAACACGCATAGAGTGGGCACAACTACCCAACCAGAAAGCCGCACAACCCCTGAAGTGAGCTCGAATCAAGAAGAGGTCTACCAACCATACCAAGAACGCAACAGTGTTAGCTTTAACCAACACCAGAACCAGGGACAAAATGGCAATCCCAATTTCCAAAGTGGTAACTGTTAGGGATTTTGTGTATTGCAATTTGATGGATGCATTATCATTTTAGCATCTCATGAATTTTCACACATGCATTGAGTTAAAAACCTTGAAATCTGATTTTCTACATGCATTGTTTTTAAATATTGTAAATCTTAGTTTGTGCATGTTTTGGATTTAAATCTTGGATGCATTTGTTTTTGAAAAGAATTTATAAATCAAGCTTGGGTGGGGAGATTTCCAGAGCTCCAGGATTACGCTGATCACAGCCATCAGATGAAACTAAGCATTCTCACGTGCCATCCGCGTGAGGCCCACGTGGCACCAGATTCACCCCGGCTACCAGGACAGGGGCTCCGGCCGAAGTCAAGCAGGTCCGGACCGCTGGCGCCGAGCTCGGCTACCCCATGTGCCCACCTCGGCTGAGAGCTCCACCTCGGCTGAAGGAGCCGGGACGAAAGCCGAAGCAAGAAAGAACCTCCACTCGTGCCCCTCATCCCCCACGTCATCAGGCACGTGGAGGAGTAGGGGCACGAGCTAGTGAGACAGATGCGACATATAGCCGTTCACAATCTTCGCCAAATCACTGACAGGGCGGAATCCAGCGGCTGAAGCCACATCAGGGCAAGGCCCGAGGGCGGATCCGATGGTACCCCTACCGCCAAAGACGTCCAACACGATCTGGCCCAACATGACGCGCAATTAATGCGATGTGGGCTGATCCGACTGGCATTAAATGCAAAGTGGGCTGGAATGGACCGCATTTATTACTTTGTGGGCTGATCATGACTTCCCAGTCGAATCATGGGACCCACACCAAGATATCCTCCAAAGATACGACCCAAGCCTCTATAAATAGAGCTTCATACCACAAGCAAGGTACGCACAATTCAACCCACAGAGCCGTTACTCTGCCTCTCTTCTTCCTCTCCTTCCATTGTTCCAGTTCCTTCACTGACTTTGGCATCGGAGAGCCTTGCGCCGCCCAGCCTAGGGTCCTCTGACCGTTTTCTCTTCTCTTTCAGGCTTTCGGACGATACCTAATCTTCATCATCTTGGATAGGTCCTCCAAGGCACCCCAGTTATTGTGGGTCATTATTTTCTGCACCTACAATTGGCGCCGTCTGTGGGGAAGTAATATCCCAACCTTCCCAACCTCCTCAATCTCCTAGAAACCATGCCTCCGAAAGCTAGGAAGGGCGGAGAATCCTCGAGAGCAATGCTCGAGCAGCCAGCACCATCGGCGGACGTCCCTCCTCAAGGTTGTTCCCGAACGGTGCATGGCACATCTGCAGGCGAGGGCCGCTTAGGCTCGCAGCTCTACGTCGAGGTCCCCCTCCAAGAGGGACTCGAGGCCTCGCTTTCAGCAGACGAAGTCACGCCGCCCCGACGCGGCGAGCGTCGGCATGAGCGTCCTTGCAAAGATAAAGTCGTTGCTTTAGAAGAGACGCGCCGCGTTCAACCTCCTGGCGCTGGAGGAGATGTCGCAGCTCAAAATGCTCTCCTCCAGAAGCAGGAGCGGTTAATCCGCGAGCTCCAGCAGCAACTGAGAGCAGCGCAAACTGCCTCGTTGAGGCAGGTCTCTAATCCTCAGGGACAGAGGAGGGACGCCCCGAGCGGGGTAGCCCAGCCTCCTCGTGAGGATCTGAGAAACCATCTGGACCATAAGCGAAGCCAGATCCATGACGAAGGCTCAAGCAACAGCCGAAGTCATCATAGTCGCGATGGCCGAACCCATAGCCATCGCAGCCTGAACCACTCCAAGCGAAAGCCAAGAGCGCGGACACTAGAAAAGGACGACGAGCAGGAGCGATTCGACAAGCGCGTCAGGTTGGCTCTTCAGCGCAACCTGGACGTGCGGGACCAGAAGCAGATCTGTGGCCATACCGACCTGGGGGCCTCACCCTTCACGAGAGATTTCAAGCGGACTCCCTTGCCCAAGAAGTTCTCTGTCCCGCGGCTCGTCCCTTACGACGGACTGTCCGATCCATCCGCCCACCTCCGACATTTCTCCCAGAAGATGTCCATCTGGGGGAACGAGGGCCACCTCAACTGCAAGATCTTCTCCTCCAGTTTGAGTGACCTCCCTCTGAAGTGGTCCTGAGCCTCCGTGTTGGCCGACTTCCTGGTCGTGGACGCCCCTTCTCCCTACAACGTCATCTTGGGCAGAACGTGGCTCCACAAGTTGGAAGCAGTCCCTTCTTCCCTCCACCAGAAGCTGAAGTTCATATTCGAGAGCAAGGAGGGCAAAATGGAAGTGGTCACAGTGAAGGGAGATCAGCAGCAAGCTAGGCAGTGCATGCTGGCCGCAGTCCCAGCGGAGAAAGAGCCAAAGCGCGTCAACCTCGCCGAGTTCGAGAAAGGCCTAGATGAAATCGGCCGAGACCCCGAGAAGAAAAGCATCGAGGACCTGGCCGAGGTCAGGCTGAACTCGGCAGACCCAGATAGGTTCTTCCTGATCGGCACCCAGCTGCCAGACGAAGAGAAAGCCGAATTCTCAAGGTTCCTGATGCAGAACGTCGACGTCTTCGCTTGGAGCCCAAGCGAAATGCCTGGGGTCGAGCCCGAGGTCATGTGCCACAAGCTAAATGTGGACCCCAGCCACAAGCCAGTAGTGCAAAGGGCCCGAAGGACAGGGCTGCAGCAAACGGACGCGGTCGTCGAAGAGGTCGACAAACTGCTGAAGGCAGGAGCCATCTGGGAAGTCCAGTACCCGGTCTGGCTGGCCAACACGGTGGTGGTTAAAAAAAAAAACTGGTAAATGGAGGGTGTGCGTGGACTTCACAGACTTGAACAGGGCCTGCCCTAAAGATAGTTTCCCCCTTCCGAAGATTGATCAAATGATCGACGCCACCGCTGGCCATGACCGAATGAGCTTCCTCGACGCCTACAGAGGCTACCACCAGATTCCACTGCACGAGCCTGACGAGGAGAAAACGTCATTCATAACCCCCCGCGGCACTTACTGCTACAAGGTGATGCCCTTAGGGCTAAAGAACGCGGGGGCGACCTATCAGTGCCTCGTGACAAAGATGTTCCAGGCTCAGCTCGGCCGAACGGTAGAGGTGTACATCGACGACATGGTCGTCAAATCAGTGCACTCCAGCGACCACCTGACGGATCTTGGCCAAGTCTTCGACATCCTTCGCGCATACAAGCTCAAGCTAAATGCTTCCAAGTGCGCCTTCGGCATAGCCTCTGGCAAGTTCCTCGGCAGTTTGGTAACGCGGAGGGGGATAGAGGCCAATCCAGACCAGATCACCGCGATCCAGGGCATTCTGAGCCCCTCTACCAGGAAAGAAGTCCAGAAGCTCACAGGAATGGCTGCAGCATGTTAGATATCGCGATCACTGAGAGGGGGGGGGGTGAATTAGTGATTCCTTAAAAACATGTCCAATTTAACAACAAAAGCAAATCAAATCACACAAGGACACCAGATTTAACGTGGTTCACCAAAAGGCTACGTCCACGGTTCAAAGACTGTCCGAACACCGATCCGGAACAGGTCTGAATCTATTTAGTCGCACCAACGACAAAGAGCACCAACCCTTAAGTTTCAGATAGCACCAACTATCTAGGAAGCACCTACTCCCTTTACAATTTATCTGCACCAACAGATAGGATCACCAAACCCCTAACACCAAGCACCAACTTGATGTTCTACAGAATTAAAGTAAAGAACTTTTCTACAGCCCTTCCCCTCTACAATCTCTCTCTCTCAATCCCTTACAAATTGAAATTTAAAGCATAAAAAAGAGAGACACTTATCTATGGACGAATCACCATCTTCATGAGCACATTCTCGTCCACACTTGCTGTAGAAACGTGCAGCACAACAGCACACAGCAGCGCCTTCTTCTCCAATTACTCTTCTCTCCAAAACTCCTCTGTTTTGTTCTCTCTTCTCTTCTGTACTCTTGAAAACGAACTTAGCAAGCCTTTATATAGGTTATGGTAACCCTTAAGAGTGTTCAAATTAGGCTAGAATTCGTTTAGAAAGAGTCCCAAACGAAATACACAAGAATCCTGAATTTTCGTGCAAAACTTCTATTTATGCGCAATTCTGGTTCTCGTGCTCGGTCGACCGCATGGGGTCCCCGGTCGACCGGCGACACACTGTGGTACAAAATAACTGGGAGCTAACTGAAACTGTCTTCTGCAGAGTTCTCTTTCCCGGTCGACCGCGTGGGGTCCTCGGTCGACCGACCACACTGCTTCAGGAATTCTGAATTCCTGAACTGTTTTAGCTCTGTTTTCTCTTTGAAGCTCTATCAATACCACACTATTAACACCACACTTGTGACATTGTGTTGACAATAATTCCAACACAAAATGATACTTGAGATACTAAACACTTCAATGCTTCATAAGACTTCTCAAGTCATCTCAAATTCCAACAATCTCCCCCTTTGGAGTTGTTGGCAACACTTGGAACTTCAACACTTGGAACACTTTGAACCAGTTGACCTTCATGAAGCTTCTTCAGAACCATAAACCAACATAATCAAGATCTTCACATTCTTGATACCAATCTCCCCCAAGCTATCATAGCATAACTTCTTCGCATAACGTCTCCTAGCATAAAACTTTCTCTCCCCCTTTGACAACAAATCCAAAGGGACCAACCAAGGAGCGAATAGGATATTCAAGGAATACATTGCTCCCCCTTTCAAGCACAACTCCTAAGGATTAGGAGAGTGAGTAACTCCTAATTTTTTTCAGAGATACTCGAAGAGAGGTTTTGTGAAGATATCAGCAACTTGCTCAGTAGTTGGAACATATTCCAACTTTACCTCACCGTCTGCAACTTTTTCCCTGAGAAAGTGAGAGCGGATTGCAACATGCTTCGTTCTAGAATGCTGAACAGGATTCTTAGAGATGTGAATTGCACTTGTGTTGTCGCAGAGGATCGGCGTAGGATCCGTTGTCGGAACTCCTAGATCAGAGAGCATTTGCTGCATCCATAACACTTGCGTACAACAAGTTGCCACTGCAATATATTCCGTTTCCGCTGTAGAAAGGGATACTGAATCTTGTTTCTTACTGTGCCATGCCACCAACCTTTCACCGAGATAGAATGCACCACCGCTTGTACTCTTGCGATCATCTATACATCCAGCCCAATCGGCGTCAGAGTATGCAACAAGAGTGAAGGATTTGCCTTTAGGATACCAAATACCAAGCTCCATGGTACCTTTCAGATATCGAAATATCCTTTTTACTGCTGTAAGGTGCGTCTCAGTTGGTGATGCTTGAAATCGAGCCACCATACATACTGCTTGCAGAAGATCCGGTCTTGAAGCAGTCAAATAAAGCAAGCTTCCTATCATAGAACGATAAGTGGTGTGATCAACGGACGAACCCTTATCATCTTTGCTTAGCTTTGTGTTCGTTGTCATTGGTGTGCTCACTGGCTTGCTGTCTTCCATGTTAAAACGCTTCAGCATTTCGTTGATGTATTTCATCTATGATATGAAGATACCATGTTTCAGCTGCTGAACTTGTAAACCAAGGAAGAACTTTAGTTCTCCAAGCATTGACATCTCAAATTCTTTCTTTATCTCTTCAGCAAAATTCCTGCACATTTCCTCATCATTGCCACCAAAGATTATGTCATCGACATAAACAATGACAACCAGTTGTTTGCTCAACTCTGTTTTGACATAAAGATTGCTATCAACGAGTCCTTTTCCGAAGCCGATCTTGTGGAGATAAAGGTCCAGCCTTGCGTACCACGCCCTTGGCGCTTGTTTCAGCCCATAAAGAGCCTTTTTCAACTTGCACACTAGGTCTGAATTTTTGCTAATGAGAAAACCATCAGGTTGCTCAATGTAGACCTCTTCTTCAAGTAATCCATTCAAGAAGGCTGACTTTACATCCATCTAAAATACCTTGAAGGTTTTGTATGCAGCCAATGCAAGAAACATACGAATGGCTTCCAGACGAGCCACCGGTGCAAAGGTCTCTTCAAAATCTATGCCTTCAACTTGAGCATAGCCTTTACAAACCAACCTTGCTTTGTTTCGTATGACCTGACCATCTTCATTCAGCTTATTCCGAAAGACCCATTTAGTACCAATAACATTCTTATCGGTAGGTCTAGAAACTAGTTCCCATGTGGAGTTCTTCTCAATTTGCTCCAACTCCTCATGCATAGCTTTCAACCAACTTTCATCGAGACTGGCTTCAGCCACAGTCTTGGGTTCAATGGTGGACACAAGTGAGTAATTGCTAACTACACTTTGTCTTGTTTTAACACCGGCCTCAGGATCTCCAATGATTTGATCCTTAGGGTGTTGCTCTACCCAAGTGCTTTTCTTTCTAGGTGTAGCATCCTCTGAGTCATCCTTTGATTTCTCAGAATCATAAGGTTCAGCCACTTCATCATCAATCTCACTCGAGTCCTCATAAACTGGACTGTCATAATGAGTTACATTCTTTGATTCACGGTTTTCATCAATTCTAACATCGGCACTTTCTATGATTTTTCTGGTCCTTTTGTTAAGACATCTGTAAGCCTTACTTGAGGAGGAGTAACCCAGAAATATACCTTCATCAGCTCTTTCTTCAAATTTGCCCGGATTTTGTTCAAGAGGCTTGATGTAACACTTGCTACCGAAGACTCTGAAGTGCTTGACTGTTGCTTTTCTCCCAAACCATAGCTCATAAGGAGTTTTGTCTTCATGTGGCCTGATCAAGCATCGATTCTGAATGTATATAGCCGTATGGATTGCCTCATTCCAGTATTTGTCAGCTAGCTTGCTCTCAGTTAGCATTGTGCGAGCCATCTCTTGCACGGTGCGATTTTTTCGTTCCACAACTCCATTTTGCTGTGGAGTTCTAGGGGCTGAATATTGTCTTTGAATGCCATGGTGCTCACAATAGTTAGTGAACTCTTCAGATGTGAATTCACCGCCTCGATCAGACCTTAAAATCTTGATACGTTTTCCAAGCATATTTTCAACCTGTGCTTTAAACACTTTAAAACGATCAAGTGCTTGATGTTTATGCTTAAGAAACAATACCCATGTCATACGAGTATAATCATCAATGCATAACATAAAATACTTATCTCCATTGGTGCTTTGAGTTCGCATCGGTCCACAGAGATCGGTGTGCACTAGCTCAAGAGGTTTCTTTGAATGATGCTCCTTTGACTTGAACATTACCCTCGTTTGCTTTCCCTTTTGGCAAGAAACGCAAATGGGGTTGGAAGGCTTTTCAACTGTAGACATACCTCTGACAGCCTTTGAATTGCAAATCTTTGACATGTTATCAAAGTTTAGATGCCCAAGGCGTTTGTGCCACAACCAACTTTCCTCTGTCCGACTCATCAAGCAAGTCTTTTCAGCTCCATCTGACAATGTATAGAGATTTCCAGCAGTCCTAGATCCAGTAGCCACTGTTTTGCCGTTGCTACACTTCTTGATAGCAAACCCATTCTTAGTGAAGACAACTTCGCGGCCTTTGTCACAGATCTGGCTCACACTAAGCAAGTTGTGTCTCAGTCCAGACACATATAAGACCTCGTCTGATCTGATCTTGTTTGCCTTTAGCTGAACAACACCTTTTTCGCAGATTTTGGCACCATCATTGTTACCAAACTTCATTGATCCGCATTCATAGTGCTGTAATTTGACGAATTTTTCCTTATCACCTGTCATATGGCTTGAACAGCCACTATCAAGGACCCATGGTGCTGCCTTCTTTTGTGCATTGAATGCCGTTTGCACAATGAGAGATTCCTTGGAATTATCTTCCCTTTTCTTTGCCCTCCATGCCTTAACTAACTTGGGTTTCTTTTCAACCTGAAATTGGTTAGCAATAGGCAACCTACAATCCCTAGCCAAGTGTCCATAATTATGACACTTATAGCACTCAATTTTGTGGCTGTTTAGGATTGAAAAAGGGTTCCTAGTCACAAATGGGCTATTTCTAACATAGAATTTGCATTCAGCCCTTTTATGTCCATATCTATTGCAATGATAACAGTAACCATAAATTTTGTATCTTCTTTGTGGCTGGTTAGACTTCATTTCCTTTCTCACATGAATGGATTCTTTTCTAGGCTGGGTGGGCTTCACAGGTTTTGTCTTTTCAGGAGGTGTAATCTTAGAGGATTCTCCATTCTCAAATCCTAGACCAAATTTGAAGTGAGAAGGCCTTTGAACTTTCAGTATTTCATTTAGCTTCAATGTTCCATTGATTGCTTGGAATTCCTTGAGCTTTTGATTCATTTGTATATTTTCAGTCCTTGCTCCAAGGATTTCATTCTCAAGTTTCACCACTTCCTCAGTTTTGGTACTGATTTGTATTTCTAGGACTTCTACCATTCTTTTATATTCTTCAACTTGAGTTTTCAAAGCAATAACTGAACTTTCAGATTCATGAAGAAGTTTCAGATTTTTCTTACTTGTTTTTCGTTCCATGCTAAGCTTCTCAAGTGCGGCAATGAGTTCTTCTTCAAGATTGACCTCAGCCTCCTCTTCCTCTTCCGGTTCTTGCTTCTCTTCTTCTTCAACAGTAACCATGAAGAGAGCTTCAGTTGCCTCGGCTGATTCATCATCGTCTGTAGTTTCAGACGAGCTGTCATTATATTGACTGATGAAGCTTTTTGCTTTGCCCCTCTTTCTGAAATTTTTCTTCCATTTACTCTTATCAACATAAGAGTCATCATCATTGTTTTCTTTCAGCGGACACTTCGCAGCAAAGTGACCAACACCGCCACAATTGAAGCATTTAAAAGGTAGCTTCCCTTTGTACTTTCCATTGCTTCCTTTCTTCAGCTTTCTAACTAATTGAGCCTCAAGCTCATCATCATCAGTATCAGCATCATGACCAGCAGTCTCTTTTCCCTTTTTCTGAACTTTGAAGGCCGCTTCTCTATCAGATGAAGACGTCTTACCTATGCGCATCTCATAGGCAGTGAGTGAACCATGCAACTCATCCATGGTAAATTCATTCAGATCCTTGGCTTCTTCTATGGCTGAGACTTTTGAATCAAACCGGGGAAGATGAGATCTTAGAACCTTTTTGACGATTACTGGTTCTTTAATCTCCTCCCCTAGCCCACAAATGTCATTCGTGACTTTATTCACTCGTTGCATATACAAGTCAACATTCTCGGTTTCCTCCATGCGAAGAGACTCGAATTGAGAGCGATGAGTTTGCAATTTCGCTTCTTTGATCTTCTAGAAGGAGTAATTAGAACCATCAAACAAAGGTGCTTTCTTATTCCCTGTATTGGATGCCATGTGATTTGACAAGAGATCACCCTTAGCGTGTTAAGCTTATCAAGGGAAACTTCGCTCTGATACCAATTATTAGATATCGCGATCACTGAGAGGGGGGGGGGGGTGAATCAGTGATTCCTTAAAAACAGGTCCAATTTAACAACAAAAGCAAATCAAATCACACAAGGACACCAGATTTAACATGGTTCACCAAAAGGCTACGTCCACGGTTCAAAGACTGTCCGAACACCGATCCGGAACAGGTCTGAATCTATTTAGTCGCACCAACGACAAAGAGCACCAACCCTTAAGTTTCAGATAGCATCAACTATCTAGGAAGCACCTACTCCCTTTACAATTTATCTGCACCAACAGATAGGATCACCAAACCCCTAACACCAAGCACCAACTTGATGTTCTACAGAATTAAAGTAAAGAACTTTTCTACAGCACTTCCCCTCTACAATCTCTCTCTCAATCCCTTACAAATTGAAATTTAAAGCATAAAAAAGAGAGACACTTATCTATGGACGAATCACCATCTTCATGAGCACATTCTCGTCCACACTTGCTGTAGAAACGTGCAGCACAATAGCACACAGCAGCGCCTTCTTCTCCAATTACTCTTCTCTCCAAAACTCCTCTGTTTTGTTCTCTCTTCTCTTCTGTACTCTTGAAAACGAACTTAGCAAGCCTTTATATAGGTTATGGTAACCCTTAAGAGTGTTCAAATTAGGCTAGAATTCGTTTAGAAAGAGTCCCAAACGAAATACACAAGAATCCTGAATTTTCGTGCAAAACTTCTATTTCTGCGCAATTCTGGTTCCCGTGCTCGGTCGACCGCATGGGGTCCCCGGTCGACCGGCGACACACTGTGGTACAAAATAACTGGGAGCTAACTGAAACTGTCTTCTGCAGAGTTCTCTTTCCCGGTCGACCGCGTGGGGTCCTCGGTCGACCGACCACACTGCTTCAGGAATTCTGAATTCCTGAACTGTTTTAGCTCTGTTTTCTCTTTGAAGCTCTATCAATACCACACTATTAACACCACACTTGTGACATTGTGTTGACAATAATTCCAACACAAAATGATACTTGAGATACTAAACACTTCAGTGCTTCATAAGACTTCTCAAGTCATCTCAAATTCCAACACAGCACTCAATCGCTTCATTAGCTGGTCATCAGATAAGTGCAGGCCTTTCTTTCAGCTTCTAAAGAAAAATTTAAAATTCCAGTGGACTCCTGAGTGCGACCAGGCCTTGGCCGCGCTCAAAACCTATTTGATGTCACCACCCTTACTCTCCACCCCAACTCGGGGGGAGATTTTGTATTTATATCTCGCGGTCTCGGATCACGCAGTAAGTTCCGTCCTCATCAGGGAGGACGAGGGAGTTCAAAAACCAATTTATTACACGAGCAAGACCCTGCTCGATGCCGAGACCAGGTACCTTCTATTGGAGAAGCTCGCGTTGGCCCTCGTCAGTGCCTCCCACAAGCTCTCCCATTATTTCCAATCCCACACCATTGTGGTAATCACGGAGCATCCACTCCGTTCAATATTCAAAAAGGCTGACTTTTCAGGGCGAATATCAAAGTGGGCAGTCGAACTGGGGCAATATGATATACAGGACCGTCCCCGAACTGCGATCAAAGCCCAGATTCTGGCAGACTTCATCGTCGAATTCGTCTCGCCCATCCCGGCTCTGACCCAGCTCGGCACGGCACTGGGGGGGCACAGGGCACGAGCCAGAAGTGACCGAGGTCGAACAGTCTCCCACCTTGGCATGGAAGATCTTTGTCGACGGATCGTCCACCTCCAAGAGAGCTGGCGCCGGCATAGTCCTCCAATCGCCAGAGGGTCTGGTCATAGAGCAGGCTTTCACCTTGGACTTCAAAGCAACAAACAATGAGGCAGAGTATGAAGCACTTATAGCAGGGCTGAACAGCGCCCAGATCCTCGGAGCCCACCACCTGGTGATCTTCAGCGATTCTCAACTGGTAACTAGCCAGCTCGCTGGAGACTACCAGGCCAGGGACGACAGGATGGCGGCCTACTTAGCCCTTGCGAAAAAACTGCTGTCTCATTTCCAGAAAGCCGAGGTCAGGCAAATATCCCGAGATACCAACACGCACGCAGATGCGCTTGCAAACCTGGCCTCCGCCGTCGAAGCAGGGAAGAGAAGGACTGTCGAGGTCGGGTCGATATCAGGATCAAGCCTAGAGCTCCACTCACATCGGCTAGTTCCCTGTGCTGATCTCGGCCCGAGTTGGATGGATCCCATCGTCGCCTACTTGAAGGAAGACCAGCTCCCCGAGGACAAGACTGAAGCCCACCGAATCAGACTCAAGGCAGCTCGATTCTGGCTCTCTCCCGAAGGCAAACTCTACAGAAAATCCTTCACAGGTCCGTACCTCCAATGCATCCACCCAAGCAAGGTGGACGACTTCCTGTATGAGATCCACGAAGGAATCTGCGGCAGTCACATAGGAGGTCGATCATTGGCCTACAGGGCTATAAGCCAGGGTTACTGGTGGCCCTACATGCAGAAGAACGCGCAGGTGTACGCCAGGAAATGCGAGAAGTGCCAGAAGTTCTCCCACTCTCTCCATCAGCCAGCGCAAGATCTGAGTCCCCTCTCTAGTCCATGGCCCTTCGCTCAATGGGGCCTGGACATTGTGGGGCCTCTCCACCGAGCTCTAGGGAACAAGAGATGGCTGATAGTCGCTACAGATTACTTCACAAAATGGATAGAAGCTGAGCTGTTGTCCTCCATCACGGACAGGGATTCCAGGAACTTCATCTGGAAAAACATCCTAACGAGGTTCGGAATCCCCAGAACCCTGATTTCGGACAACGGGACTCAGTTCGACTCCAAATCCTTCAAAGAATTCTGCCAAGAGCACGGCATCAGGAACCATTACTCCACTCCAGCATATCCGCAGAGTAATGGCCAGGCCGAAATCTCCAACAAAGTGATCCTGGACGGCCTGAAGAAGCGACTGGACAAGGCAAAGGGAAGATGGGTAGAAGAGCTTCCGAGCGTGCTATGGGCATACAGAACAACTCCAAGAAGGTCCACCTCGGTGACACCTTTCTCTCTGGCCTACGGGATGGAGGCGGTCATTCCTTTAGAAATCGGCGTTCCCACCCTGAGGACAGAGCTGGTCGACCAAGGCCGAAATGAGACAAACCTGGTAATGGAGCTGGAGCTGGCAGACGAGCGCCGAGAAGCAGCAGCCCTACGACTGACCGACTATCAGCAGCGGCTGGCCAGGGCATACAATCAAAATATCAGAGAAAGAAGCTTCTCCGTGGGAGAGCTGGTTCTAAAAAAGACCCTGCCAGCTGACAAAGAACCAAACGAAGAGAAGCTGGCCCCGAACTGGCATGGCCCGTTCAGGGTAGTCTCACTGGCAGGAAAATCAGCCTACAAGCTCGAAGACTTAGAGGGCAAGCCACTGACGAGGCCGTGGAATGCATCCCACTTAAAGAAGTTCTATTTCTAAAGATGTAATGAATCTCACAATCAATGAAAGCAGCTTTCGCCCTGTCATCAATCTGTCATCTCTCTTTGACTGACTCCGGCAGCTCTGGGTCTACCGCCCTGGAAAAGGCTTCGAGTTCCTACACTCAGTCTTTTCCTAAAGCTCTGGGTCTACCGCCCTGGAAAAGGCTTCGAGTTCCTACACTCAGTCATTTCCTAAAGCCCCGGGTCTACCGCCCTAGAAAAGGCTTCGAGCTCGGACGCTCAGTCATTTCCTAAAGCCCTGGGTCTACCGCCCTGGAAAAGGCTTCGAGTTCCTACACTCAGTCGTTTCCTAAAGCCCTGGGTCTACCGCCCTGGAAAAGGCTTCGAGTTCCTACACTCAGTCGTTTCCTAAAGCCCTGGGTCCACCGCCCTGGAAAAGGCCTCGAGTTCGAACACTCGGTCGTTTCCTAAAGTCCGGGTTTATACCCCCCTCAAAGACCATTGCCGAACTCATGCTCACACAGTCGAAACCAACAGGATTCTGGATCCACTTCGGCGCAAGGCAGTTCGTCTCGGCCAATGCTAGCCATTTCGGATAAGGTCAGTTTTTAAGAAAGAAAGAGCAGTGCAAGCACTGAAGTGCAAAATAGCAGGACAGAAATGCAAGTGTTACACGACAGTGCGAAGAAAGTAGAAAAGAATACAAAAACACTGTACACAGAATAAGTGATCACAAAACTTTTCCTTTTTATTCATTGTAATTACTTCATTACAAGGGTTACAGAAAAGAAAAAAAAAATACAGAAAGGAGGCTCGCAGTCCTCTGAAAACAGAAAAAGAATCAAAGACTGGGAGGCTCTGATCTTCACCGACTCTTCAGGCTGCATGCTCGAAGACTCCGGTCCGCTACTTGGAGGTTCTGAGGGATCCTGAATTTCACTGAGCTCTACAATACACTTTGGTTGGTCAGACCAAAGCGTTGCAGAGCCCCTCCAGTTCGGAGGCCCTGGACCTCGCTGAGCTCTTCAACACCCTCCGGTCGATAAGACCAAAGTTTGAAGAGCCCCTCAGTCCAGCGGGCCTCAATCCCACCCTTAGCTCGGCGATCCTGATATAGCGCAGGGGGCTCGCAGGGAGCGCGTTGCAACGCAAGACCCTGCAGGACCGCCAGACGCAGAGGGCGCCACCATCCCACAGTTGCAGAAGACTCCCCTGCAACCGGACCAGGGACAGTTGGCCATGGACCCGCGTTCAGAGAGCGCGTGGTCCACGGGGAACTCCTTCAGAGAGCGCACAGACCACGATGGGCCTCCCCCCTCGGAGAGAGCCGTCCTCAGGCGCAGGGGTTCCCCCCGGATCGAATATTTCTAAAGATCTGCTGAACATGGCTCCTACGTCTATGTGAATTAAGCTATCCTAATTCCTTTTCTTTTCCTCTCCCATGGCGAGCCTACCACCCCTACTTATATGAAGAAGAAGGGTCCGGTCTCCGAAGGGAGTTATGGGGTGAAGTCTCCCACGCGTTACGTGGGATGCACGTCTTCCTGTTTAATGACCAGCGATCCCTATGGTGCCACGTGGAGACGTTCGCCTGTTTCCCTCATCGGCCGTATCACCATGCTTACTGCTATTTATGGTTTCCGGAATACGGAGAATCGGCATCAGATAGCTATGAAGACCGTTCGACTCTCTCTAGGGTCACGCATCACATTAAAGGCATTCAATATCACACCTAGAAACGAAAAAGAGAAAAATGCACAAGTAAAGAAGCCCCATTTTTCATTAAAAGCAAAGAGTACTACAGGCCCGAAAGCTATTTACAAGAAAAGAAAGGTAAGGCTATTGCGGCTTCGGTGACTCCACCAGGTCGATCACCGTGTCTGATGGACCAGCAGCGTCGGCCGCGACCGTAACCTTGCTTGGAGTGTCGCCGGCAGAAGAGGTTTTGACCGGTACCTCACCCGAAGCAGGGGCAGAAGAGGCCTCACCTTGAGGCGCGGCCGAAGCATCGCTGGCGACCGGGGCGTCGCTCGGGGCCGGGGCATCCGGAGCGGGAACGACTGCAGGGGCCTCGACTGGGGCGCTTTCGGCCAAAGGAGTGGGGCTCGGCTCAGGAACCGGGTCCGAATACTTCGACAAGTCCCGATAGACCGGGTGGTCTTCAGGAACCCCCGCACGCCTCAGTGCGGCCAAGCATCCTTCCTCGAACAGAATGGAGGTGATCTCCTCCACCTGCTTCTCATACAGCTCTGTGGCATGGTCCACCCCATTCTGGAAAGTGGATTGGGCCTCGGACAGAAGAGAGGCCTTCTCCTTTTCCAGCTCGGCGTTCGCCGTCTTCAACTTCTCCTTTTCAGCGCGCCCGACCTGCACTTCCCCGCGCAACCTCGTCCCCTCGGCCGCCGATTCAGACCTTGATCTGGCCAGCTCCGACTCCAGCTCGGTGGTCCTCTTGTTCTTCGCCCAGACCTCGCCTTTCAGCTGACTAACTTTCGACGTGAGTTCGACAACCTCAGTTAGAGCCGACGCCAACCGAGCAGTCTCTTCAGCACTGGCCTTCTTCAGCCCTTCCATTCCCTTCCTCAGCTCTTCTAGCTCCTTCCTCAGTCTTTCCCTCTCAGACTCCAGCTGAGTGATCCTCGCGGCGTTCCTGTCACTCCTCCCCACCACGGTCAGGAGCCTTTGCACGTTCTGCAAAGGGAAAAAGTGAATCAAACAGGAGCAGTCGAGCTAAACCACTTGAAGAAGAGCGCTGAAAACACTTACCAGAAGATTAGCCTGGATCGCCGAGACCATCAGGCTTTCGTTATCAAACTTCTCGTGCATCTCCATGTCCCGCGGCAGAGCGCAGGCTTTGGCGAGAGCTCCGATGACGTCGGCGTTCTCCATCAGCCGGTCCTCGACGTTCAAAGGCTTACCGGGTTGCGTCTCCATCCTCGGTCTCCATGCAGCTGGGGCAGTTCGAGGTCCGGAAGCCGATCCGGACCCTTGCCCTACCGAGATGGTGAGCTCGCGGGCCGTCCCGCCAGTCGACTTGCTAGCCGGCGCATCCTTCTCAGCTGGAGCCTTGACTCCAGGGACCCGCACAGGAGTTTTACCCTTCGGAGGCTGTTCAGCCCCCGAGTCCTTCTCCCCCGCCTTGGACTTCTTCCTGGGCGGGGACCCCTCCCTCGGGCGATCCGACGAGCGTCGCCGCACTCCCTCACTCGGAGCAGGGGCAGGAGCAGAAGTGGCGCCAGCACCCCCCGAGCCCGAAGCTGCGAGGGTACTGGCAGATGATGGAGTCGCAGAAGGGGTAGACCTTTCCCTGAACTTGGCCGCCAGATCCTTGACAACGGGCGCCCTTGAGCTTCCCTCCATACCCTCTTCCCGATCGGACGAATAAGCGTCCACTATCTACGTCAGGTTCGGTAACTCCGAACTAGAGGTGGACGCCTCGGCGCCAGACGCAGCTCGGCTCGCAGCAGGATCGGTCAAAGGGATCCCGGCAGGCACGGCAACGGAGACGGCAGGACGATCAGGATGCGCCTCGTCCTCCTCGGCTACTCCGGTTCTCCTGTAGTGGCCACGGTACCTCGGCGTATACCCGAGCAGCTTCCAAGCCGACCTGGTCTCGTGCCCCTTGTATCTTTCTACCTTATTGATGTCGTCGACGTTCCTCCTCCAGCCTTCACTCGCAGCTCGGCGTCGCCTCGCGCCTGCCTCTGCACAACAGACAATAAGAGTGTCAGCTCGGCATCATCGAGATCAAGCAAAGCAAGTAAGAGAAAAGAAGCGGTGTTTACTTAGGACAGTCCCGGGGCGACAAGGGACCATCAGCCTCCTGCTCTCGCCAGCAGCCGAACTCCCAGTCCCCCGACACACAGAAGAAAGTTTCCTCGGCATTCTTACTCGAATCCTCCAAGGCCAGGACGAAGCCTCTTCGCTGCGGCTTCACCCGGAGATAGTATTTTCCTTCCCCAGCCTTGCAGATATCATAGGTATCCTCGATATCGTGGACACCCAGGTCGGTCCCCAAAATCTCATTCAGCTTCGCCGTGCCCATGATGACCTTATAGCCATTGGGCATCAGCTGGCACGGGGTAATAGATTAGGCACTAAGGCAGGCCCTAAGCAAGGGGTGCAGAGGAAATCTGACCCTGACCTCGATCACGGAGATCAGAGGGAACGGCATCCAGCCGCAGGACCAGCGAAGTGTGGCATAATCGACGGAGTCCGCCGGCTTGAGGAGGACTCCCTCCGGAATGTTGAAAGCGGCCCTAAACCTGGCTATGCCCTCATCGGTATCTAACTCAAACCTAGGGGTGCCCATGTCTAAAAAGGGTGACAGCGAAGTTAAACCCTAGAAGTCGCGAAACCCTAAGAAAAACCAGACAGAGGCGCGAAGCAACTTACAGAGACAAAGGGGCGAATCAAGAACAGATCCGGGCACGTCCTACGGTCGTCCTCGCTAGAGAGATCTCGAGCAGCAGAGCAGAAATCAAAGGTGAAAGGCAGGGGCGAAAAGAAATCAGAAACAAGAAAGGGAGAAGACGACCCTATTTATGGAAAGGGAACCCTCGGCGCGCGCTACTTTTGAAATTCGAAAGGACGGATTTCGCAATCCGCGCCCGTTCCATCAATAAGACAGCACAATCAGTTGAAGAGCTACACGTGTAGCCGTCGGTTCGCTTCCCAGAACAGGCAGGACAGAGCATTTATTGCTTCAGAAAAATTGAAACGACACCAGGCAATGATCGCCGCATCCCCAGACAGATTTTCTAGCTTTCGACCACTAAAGGCTAGGACGCTTAAGAGGTCAAAAGCTAGGGGGCAATTGTGTGGGGAGATTTCCAGAGCTCCAGGATTACGTTGATCACAGCCATCAGATGAAACTAAGCATTCTCACGTGCCATCCGCTGTGAGGCCCACGTGGCACCAGATTCACCCCGGCTACCAGGACAGGGGCTCCGGCCGAAGTCAAGCAGGTCCGGACCGCTGGCGCCGAGCTTGGCTACCCCATGTGCCCACCTCGGCTGAGAGCTCCACCTCGGCTGAAGGAGTCGGGACGAAAGCCGAAGCAAGAAAGAACCTCCACTCGTGCCCCTCATCCCCCACGTCATCAGGCACGTGGAGGAGTAGGGGCACGAGCTAGTGAGACAGATGCGACATCCAGCCGTTCACAATCTTCGCCAAATCACTGACAGGGCGGCATCCAGCGGCTGAAGCCACATCAGGGCAAGGCCCGAGGGCAGATCCGATGGTACCCCTACCGCCAAAGACGTCCAACACGATCTGGCCCAACATGACGCGCAATTAATGTGATGTGGGCTGATCCGACTGGCATTAAATGCAAAGTGGGCTGGAATGGACCGCATTTATTACTTTGTGGGCTGATCATGACTTCCCAGTCGAATCATGGGACCCACACCAAGATATCCTCCAAAGATACGACCCAAGCCTCTATAAATAGAGCTTCATACCACAAGCAAGGTACGCACAATTCAACCCACAGAGCCGTTACTCTGCCTCTCTTCTTCCTCTCCTTCCATTGTTCCAGTTCCTTCACTGACTTTGGCATCGGAGAGCCTTGCGCCGCCCAGGATAGGGTCCTCTGACCGTTTGCTCTTCTCTTTCAGGCTTTCGGACGGTACCTAATCTTCATCATCTTGGATAAGTCCTCTAAGGCACCCCAGTTATTGTGGGTCATTATTTTCTGCACCTACAAAGCTAGCCAATGATTTGAAGTTTCAAATGATATTTGGCTTTTAATGTTTCATGATTTTAAAAGCACTTAGATGATTTAAAATCATGTTTCCAAGCTTGGTTTAATGGCCCAAAAATCCCCACAAGTAAATACTTTGAAATATGTAAAGTTGGGATTTTTGTCTAAGGCTGTCGGTCAACCAACGTTAAGCAGTCGGTCAACCGACAGTGGAACCGAAGCCAACCAAGAGGCTTCATCGGTTCCAAAACCAGACAGCTATATTTTCAACATTTTTGTGCTGTCGGTTTAGCCGTCGGTTCCATGTCGGTCAACCGACAAATGAGGGTCAACCGATAGATGTATAACGGTCAGAAAACTTTCGAAAACATGACCGTTGCCTAGTGACCATTGAGGTGTCGGTCGACCGACAGGTATCCGTTGGCAGCTTTTTTCTATAAAAGCAAGCTCATTCCTTTGGCCAAAGTTGATGAATTTTAAGCCATTCTTGAAGAGCTTTGAGGCCAAAGAAAGGGGAAGAGCTAAAGAAGGCTAATGGGTCATTAGGAAAAGCTAAAGCTTGGATTAATGAAGTTAAACCACCAAGTAAGCTTTGCCTTTTGTTAATCATATGTTTTATGCTTTGTCTAAACTATTGGTAAATGTTTTTAAGCATATTAACTATGATGTGTTGAATCCATTCTTCTCTTAATCTTTGATTTTAGTTATTGGATTCTTCACCCTTGATTTCAAACCAAGTTTTGTTTTAAACTTTGTCAATCATGCTTAACCAAAATCTTTGATTTCTTTATAGCATGATACATTAACTTATTTGAAACTCTCTTTGTTGTTTTCAATCTATTTAAACCTTAGTTAAATTAGTTTTTGAAAACAACATTGCACATGCATCACTTGATTAGTCTTAATCATTTTCATACAACTTGTGATCTTTAGATTTTCATATCATTCACAAGTTTGTATTTGTTCAAGTGATTTGCATTTGACTTCAATCAAATCTTTTTATATGCATTAAACTTTTGAATTGCTTTAAGCATATATTTTGATTAAGCTTTAATTTTAATCTTGATTGAAGTTTTCACACACACACCTCATAAGCATTCATCTTTGTAATTCTTAGTGTGTTTGTATGAGTTTGTTTTACATTTTCATATTCACCTATTTAGAGGCAATTTTATTTGAGCTTAAATTATAATCTCTTAGAGTGTTTTGTCAAGACACTTTTTTTGAGAGAAATCATTTGCTTGTAAGGTTATTGCTTAGCCATATAAAAGCATTGTGTAAAGGTTGTTGTTTAGCCTAGAAAAACAACATTGTAAGGTTATTGCTTATCCTTGGAAAGCATATTGTAGAGGTTATTGCTTAGCCTTTTTTAAAAGCATAATAGTGGAAATCCGGTGGGGTGTTGGATACACAAGCCGGTAGTGGATGTAGGCATTGAGGCCGAACCACTATAAATCTTTGTGTAGTGGTGATTGTTTTGTTTAAGCTTCCGCATTTTGTTTGTTAATCATCACATGTGACTAGTTGATTGTAAAGAAATTAAAATTGGTCATAATTAGTCATTAAGTGTAGATCACCCTATTCACCCCCCCCCCCCCCCCCCCCCGCACCACTCTAGGGTTAGGATCTCCCGGACTTTCAATTGGTATCAGAGCAAGGTTACTCCATTTAGGGCTTAAACACCCGGAGTTGATCCTCTCTATCTAGATCAAAACCCTAGTATTGCTTTTCTATGAAAATCATTAGAATGGATTCTACTATGATAGACCTTGTAGATTCTTGTGTAGATTCCTCTAGACCCCTTCTTCTTCCATCTATTGGAGATTCTAATATTAAAATTAATGAATCTATATTTAATTTAAAAGAAGAAGAATATAATGAAAATGAAGCTTATGAGGAATTATACACATGGTCCTTAGAGCTTTCTAAGAAGAATAAAAGATTAAAAGAAGAATCTAAAAGGCTAAACCAAGAATTAGTCTCTTCTAAAAATGAACTTAAAGAAAAAGATGAATTAATAAATTGTATAGAATCTAAGTTCATGATCTCTTTACATAATCTATCTAATATTAAAGATGACATAAGAGAATCAAAGATAGATTGTGATAATCTTAATAAGGAAAATTCAAAACTAAGAGATCAATTAAAAAGGCAAGATGAAAACATTAACAACCTAGAATCCAAGTTAACCATTTCTATGGAAAATTTATCTAATGCACAAATTAAGATAAAAACTCTAGAACTTGGATCTAATGTTATCAATGAAGTTAAATTTGAATTAAAACTTGCCCATGAAGAGCTAAACAAATTTAAGGGAATTGAAAATGAACTTACAAAAGTTAAAAATTAAAATTCAACCCTTAAAGAACAAGTCACTCAACTTGAAACCTACAAACAAAAGTATGAGTGCAAATTTACCCATAGTGAAGAAAAAATTGAAAAATTATTTAAATTGGGTAAATCTCAAGGAGATAGGACGGGTCTTGGATTTGATAGGAATATTTCTCATGACCCTAAATTCACCAACACATTTGTGAAAGGTGAGTCCTCTTTCTCTAGCACTCACACTTCTTTGCCCATGACTAAATGCAATTATTGTGGCATTGAAGGACATTTTAGGTTTGAGTGCAAAACAAGAAGAAGCTATGTGTCTAAACCCATCTTTGAACCAAAGAAAGTTAAATCAAACTCTATGATGGATAAGACACTAAAAATCAAGGAAGACTCCAAGAAGACTAAACAAGTCAAACCAATTAAAAAGGAGTCTCACAAGATAGATTCTAAAAAGCTTAAACAAGTTAAACCAACTTTAAAAGAGTCTATCAATAAAAAGCTTCTCAACCTACCTCCCATATCTCAAATGAAAGAACTTTTGAATAAAGTTGCAAAGTTAAATTTAAAATTCAAAAGTCAAATCAAGGGAGGAGTTAAGAAGAAAAAAATGAATTCATCCCCTAAGAAGAAAACTCACCAACCCCAAAAGACTAATCACCAATCTAAGCTAAATTTAGTCAAATCTAAATATCAAGGTGATAAGTCTAAGTTAAAAATTTATCAAATCAAATCTCCCATAGTTGGTGAGACATTTAAGATAGACCTCAAAGACCAACCCTCCCAAGACCTTAGGTGGATTCCAAAAGTTATGTACTTAGTCGAACCTTAAGGCCCTGGACCTCATTGACCAACCTATTCTTTATAGTTAAATCCTTTTGTTGGTCATAATTGCATTTGCATTTTGTTCTTTCTTAAATACATTTTATTAAAATGCATTTGTTTCTTTTTAATCAATTGATTTTGTTTTCATGTACTTCTCTAGTTATATATCATGGTTTTCAAAATTAATTGATTATATTTTCATCATTTTAGATTTGCTTTTTTATCCCATTAAGTTATATCACTTGTATTGCATTTCTACATGTTCAATTTGTATGAGCCCTTGTAGTTATATTCTTTGGAATACAAATTGAAAAATAGTTTTATCTTCATTTTCATACTCATTTTGTCCATTGTTGGATTTTGTTTATGATTTGAAGATTGGTTGAATGGAATTGCTTTAAAACTTCATTAGTTATATTCTTCAAAGCATGTTCCATGTTGTCATTTCCTTTTGTATTTGATTATGCCATTTCAATTGGAAATGAATGTTGTTTTAAGCTATTTGCATCTTTGCTCATTTAGTTACATTCTTTATGCAAATGCTTATTTGTTCCATGTATGGTTGTGCTCTTTAATTATTTTTGTAGTTACCATACTAGAACCCAAAAATCCATCCTCTTGCTTTCTAGTTTTAATTTGACTTGGATGGTTATGATGTTGATTCATGTGTATTTTTCTTATTGATATCATTCTTTATACATGTTTCAACTTCATAGTAGTGTGCTTGATCATATGAACCTCCTTGAAATCCATTCCTTGTATCTCATAGTTATATCTTTGATGGATTTCTTAGATGTTGAATTCTTATGATCTTGACACTTTGGAAATTGCATGTTCTACTAAGTTATATCTTTTATGCAATTTCTCTTGTTCATCACTATGCTTATTAGTTATATTATTCTAAGTGATGAATATCTTTTTATGATGCTTGTTGGAATTTTGTGTTTGTCACATACTTGCTCTTAATCGTGTTTCATATTCAATTGGTAATCAATTGGTATCATTTTCAATTAGTATCTATATCCAATTGGTGTCATATCTTGAGTTTGTGATAGTCCTTGTGTACATTGGATTGAACTAGATAGTTATATGTCTTTTGTTCCATGTCACATTCCATGAGCATCATAATCTTCATGATTGCCACCTCTCTTGTACTTATAGGTAAATCACATGACCACCATGTTTATGTTTTTCATAATTTTGGTTGGTTAATGGTGGGGTTTTGGCTTCATGATTGAACTTCATTTCAGTCATCTTGTGCATGATAGTTATATCCAATGATTGTATGAAATGAATTCAAAACTTTCATAGCATAATGACTTTCATAGTTAAATTGTTTGATGCTATGCTTAGTATATCCTTTTGACCTTGCTCTTTAATTATCCTATAGCTTATCCGTCAATTGGTACATCTTTATATTGGTAATTTGATCAATTTGTATTTTAATAGTCAATTATCATTATCATTTGGTATCTAATTCTTCTCTTGAAGTTAACCCTCAATTGGCTAAACCATCTTCTTCTTGCACCTATTAGTTAAATCCTTGTCAAAAGTTTGACAAAAGAAGAGTGTGGATTGAGGGGGAGTAAACCTTCTAAGGAAGCATTAGAGTTGATCAAATTCACCCTTATATTGGCTCTGTACCCTTATAAGCTTACTACCCATGCATGATAACCTGTTATGTATTTCATTTTCAATTACTTATGTTAACAGGTGCTACTGAAAGGTATTTTTCTTGTTTCATGTGTGTAGGTACCCCTCCTCAATTGATACCTTTGCAATTTAATGTCAAAGGGGGGAGATAATTAAGGGGGAGAAATTTGAGAGAATAAGGGGAAGAGAGTGCTCAAGTTGCTAAAGGGAGAGATGTGCAATTCAATGTCAAAGGGGGAGAGACATTGTATGATCTTCTACCCAAAGGGAGAGAATGCATGGTCATAGGGGGAGAAGATGATAGAAGAAAGAGCTTGGGAGCTAAAGAAGATGCTTGGTCTAAAGAAAGGAAGATGAAGAGAAAGCTTGAAGATTGATCAAGCTCCAAGCATTAAGAAGAATGAAGCTAGAGCCCAAGCTAAAGTGAAGAAGCATCCAAGAAGATTTCAAGGATTGTCCAGCCAAGGAGGAGCTGAAGACTATGTGTGGAAATTTAGTGTTGAGCAAGGTTTGCCAACATATTAAAGGTTTGCCATCAAATTGTAAAGGCGGAGATTGTTAGGGATTTTGTGTATTGCAATTTGATGGATGCATTATCATTTTAGCATCTCATGATTTTTCACACATGCATTGAGTTAAAAACCTTGAAATCTGATTTTCTACATGCATTGTTTTTAAATATTGTAAATCTTAGTTTGTGCATGTTTTGGATTTAAATCTTGGATGCATTTGTTTTTTAAAAGAATTTACAAATCAAGCTAGCCAATGATTTAAAGTTTCAAATGATATTTGGCTTTTAATGTTTCATGATTTTAAAAGCACTTAGGTGATTTAAAATCATGTTTCCAAGCTTGGTTTAATGGCCCAAAAATCCCCACAAGAAAATACTTTGAAATATGTAAAGTTGGGATTTTTGTCTAAGGCAGTCGGTCAACCGACAGTGGAACCGAAGCCAACCAAGAGGCTCCATCGGTTCCAAAACCAGACAGCTACATTTTCAACATTTTTGTGCTGTCGGTTCAGCCGTCGGTTCCATGTCGGTCAACCGACAAATGAGGGTCAACCGATAGATGTATAACGGTCAGAAAACTTTCGAAAACATGACCGTTGCCTAGTGACCGTTGAGGTGTCGGTCGACCGTCGACCGACAGGTATCCGTTGGCAGCTTTTTTCTATAAAAGCAAGCTCATTCCTTTGGCCAAAGTTGATGAATTTTAAGCCATTCTTGAAGAGCTTTGAGGCCAAAGAAAGGGGAAGAGCTAAAGAAGGCTAATGGGTCATTAGGAAAAGCTAAAGCTTGGATTAATGAAGTTAAACCACCAAGTAAGCTTTGCCTTTTGTTAATCATATGTTTTATGCTTTGTCTAAACTATTGGTAAATGTTTTTAAGCATATTAACTATGATGTGTTGAATCCATTCTTCTCTTAATCTTTGATTTTAGTTATTGGATTCTTCACCCTTGATTTCAAACCAAGTTTTGTTTTAAACTTTGTCAATCATGCTTAACCAAAATCTTTGATTTCTTTATAGCATGATACATTAACTTGTTTGAAACTCTCTTTGTTGTTTTCAATCTATTTAAACCTTAGTTAAATTAGTTTTTGAAAACAACATTGCACATGCATCACTTGATTAGTCTTAATCATTTTCATACAACTTGTGATCTTTAGATTTTCATATCATTCACAAGTTTGTATTTGTTCAAGTGATTTGCATTTGACTTCAATCAAATCTTTTTATATGCATTAAACTTTTGAATTGCTTTAAGCATATATTTTGATTAAGCTTTAATTTTAATCTTGATTGAAGTTTTCACACACACACACCTCATAAGCATTCATCTTTGTAATTCTTAGTGTGTTTGTGTGAGTTTGTTTTACATTTTCATATTCACCTATTTAGAGGCAATTTTATTTGAGTTTAAATTGTAATCTCTTAGAGTG
Source organism: Litsea cubeba (assembly GCA_012931725.1). Lineage (NCBI taxonomy): Eukaryota > Viridiplantae > Streptophyta > Magnoliopsida > Laurales > Lauraceae > Litsea > Litsea cubeba. The sequence continues at coordinate 19,407,534 of CM022952.1, read as the reverse complement.
TTTTGTCAAGACACTTTCTTTGAGAGAAATCATTTGCTTGTAAGGTTATTGCTTAGCCATATAAAAGCATTGTGTAAAGGTTGTTGTTTAGCCTAGAAAAACAACATTGTAAGGTTATTGCTTATCCTTGGAAAGCATATTGTAGAGGTTATTGCTTAGCCTTTTTTAAAAGCATAATAGTGGAAATCCGGTGGGGTGTTGGATACACAAGCCGGTAGTGTGGATGTAGGCATTGAGGCCGAACCACTATAAATCTTTGTGTAGTGGTGATTGTTTTGTTTAAGCTTCCGCATTTTGTTTGTTAATCATCACATGTGACTAGTTGATTGTAAAGAAATTAAAATTGGTCATAATTAGTCATTAAGTGTAGATCACCCTATTCACCCCCCCCCCCCCTCTCTAGGGTTAGGATCTCCCCGGACTTTCAATAACCCGAATTATCAGAGGAACAACCAGAATTATCAGCAGAACAATCAGAATTACCGGAACCCTCCAAGAAATAAACAAGGTTATGAACAACCACCAAGGAATCAGGGGCCCCCGGTGAATCAAAAGCAGAATCCTAATCCTATACAACCGGTTCCGAATTCGATAGTTTTGCCACAAAATCAGAACACAAATCCTCAACCTAGCTATGGTACCGTCCCCTTCAATTACAATAGAGGCAATAATGGCAACCAAAACAACACGAACAATGGGAATAGAAGAAGATTCGGGGTCAAAAGGGCGAACTACCCATCCCTTCCACAACCTTGGACCGCTGTCTTCTGGTCCCTCTTAAACCGGAACGCCCTCCAACTCCCTCCAGAACGACCACAAGCCTGGTCGGAACACCTGGATAAAAACAAGTTTTGTGCCTACCATAGGATGCCGGGGCATGACCTCACCCAATGCTACACGGTTAGAGACCTGATCTATGATCTCAATGACGAAGGCATAATCGATTGGAGCAATATCAGGCCGATGGGCGCGAACGACCCGGGAACGCCCCTCCTAACCAAAACGCGACCCCCAATCCAATGCAAAATGTTCCTAACATGCAGATCTATACCAACCCGCTGCCTCAACATGGACCATCAACCTCTGGACAAAGCCCACAGACTCAATTGATAAACATCGCCATGATAGAGCACCAACGTGTTGATGCCCCGGCCCAAGGGAGCATAAACCATAGCCAACCATGCCACGATGAATTCTTTGAGGAAGAGGACTATCGAAAATAAAGGTCACACCATGGGATGGGAAACCAAATTCAAAATCTTCAATTCTGGGATGGGCGCGATCGTTGATTCTCCTGACCTTTACAAGGTGAACTTTGATGAGTTAGACGACCAAGAATCACCGATCCTTACAAATTCCCAACTAGACCCTCACCCTCACCTCCTCACCCTATTGCTCAAAACTTAGATTCTCAGAATCCCAATACTCAGGTCGAGGAAACAGTTGATGAAAGAGCTTATACTTCAATAGAAACGGGGATAGAGTATGACCTCTTAGGACACCTCACGAAGATCCCAGCTAAGGTATCCGTCCTCGATTTGATTAAAACCTCACCCAAACATCAGCAACAATTACTTGAGGCTATCACACGCTTACAAGTCCCTGTAGGCACAACCCCCGAAGAGTTGGGAACTACCATCGCAGCCTTAGCCTCTGGAGCTCCCTTCCCTGCCGTCACTTTTACCGAACAGGAACTAAAAGAAATACCACCTGAAGCGAGGACATCTCCCCTACATCTAACGATTAAGATAGCGGGAAAGGAAATGTCAGGAGCCCTGGTCGACACCGGCGCGTCACTGAACATATGCCCTTTGAAAACCTACAAAGCATTAGGGCTCGCTATAAAGGACCTAACTCCAGCCCCTATGGTTGTAACCGGTTATGACGGGAATAAGAAAACAGTATGTGGAAAAATTATGCTGTTGGTGCAAGCGGGCCCGATCTCGATGCCAGAAGAATTTATATCATGGATATCCCCGCCACTTCAACTTAATTCTGGGACGCCGATGGTTGAACCATATGAACGCCGTCATGTCAAGCAGACACCAATGTGTCAAATTCCCTTACTTAGGCAAGATCATGAAGATGATGGGGGACCCGCCTGTCATTGAACCAGAGGAACTTCAGATACTCCCAACCCTACAACCCGCTCTTATGACCCCAGAGGTCAAAATCCATGGATACACGGTTGACCCTCTCATCTCCTTAATGGACATGAACCCCATGCGAAATACGTTCTTTGAATTATCTTCCTTGCAAAGTCCAGCAACAAACAGCGAAAGTCAAGCCCGAGGATGGACTCTAATGAAGAAGATGGGATATCAACCTGGATTTGGGCTAGGAACGAACAGAGAAGGTATTTTCGATCCTTACATACCAGGTCCTAGAGCAAGAGCGGAAGGATTGGGTTACGATACGCATGGTAATATGAGGTATAAACGAGAGGACTGGGCCTTAGATGAACACTTTGTAAGACACGATAAAATCTTAGATCCCAGCGCACCACCAACTACGGAGGGATGCCACAATTTGGATCCAAATTGCAAAGGCAAGGCCACTTTAGTAGAAAATTGGGAAGACTCTGTGTCATCCGAAAGCGAAACTTATGAGGAAATTCTCGGCACTTGGAGAGAGCTCCATTCACCAAAAGAAGCGGACAATGCAGACCACACTATTGATCCAGGGTTCCATATCCTATCATGTAACATGCTGACTGTGAGCAAGCCGACTCATTTACCCAAAAAAAAACGTCGATTACCGAACTCCGAGAGAGTCGCGAAACATGGGAAATTGAAGACCCTACCAGTGAAGAAGTGGTATATTGGCCCATTGCCTGGCGCCATTGGCGAGGAGACCCCTCTCAAGAAGACCATGAAATATGGGAAACCAGTGATCTCGATGATCACGAAGTGGTATACCGCCCCACTGCCTGGCCACGCCAGCGGGGAGGATCCTCCTCGGTAGATAGCCCATCTCCAACCCCACCTGTACCATATCATTCCAAAAATCCCAAAAAATCAGAAAACCCCAAAAACCCAAAAAAATTAGAAAATAGAAAACCCAAAAACATAGGAACCGTAGTGGTAGAAGATTTTGGTCGTCATCAACACATGGGCAATCTAAGGCGATGGAAATTACCCCCCGTAGAGCAGTCCCGACTAGAGGAAATTATGGCCAACATTGATTAGTTAGGCTGCGAATCTCTGCCTGTCGTTCCAGAACCCGAATCCTCCGCGCAACATGCGAACATCAATGATGGCATGGGTGTTTTCGAATTAGTGGACGCTGAAGAAGGGGATGACAAAGTTTCTGAGGAATTTAGGAGAGTAGTCAAGAAGTTTGATGAAGAAACACAAGCAGCTGCTGAGAAGACAAAAGAGATAAACCTGGGAACAGAGGAGAGGCCCAAGCAAGTTCAAATCATTGCATGCCTAGAACCTAATGAAGAAAGTGAAATCCTTGAGGTCTTAAGGAATATCAAGACGTATTCGCATCGGATTATAATGACATGCCCGGACTTGCACCCGATCTAGTAGAGCATCGAATCCCACTAGAAGATAAGGCTAGACCTGTCAAGCAAAAGTTGAGAAGGATGCTCCCCGACGTTGCCTTGAAAGTAAAGGAGGAGGTCGACAAACTCCACCAAGCTCAATTCATCAGGGTCGTGTTGTTTCCCCAATGGGTTGCCAACATAGTCCCGGTAAAGAAGAAAGACGGACGCGTCCGAGTCTGTATTGATTTTCGAAACTTGAACAAGGCATCTCCCAAAGACGATTTCCCTTTACCTCACATCGACGTACTTGTTAATAATACTGCGGGGCACGCCATGCTCTCATTCATGGATGGTTACTCAGGGTACAACCAAATCAAGCTGTCACCAGAAGATCAGGAGAAGACCTCATTCACTACGCCTTGGGGAACTTACTATTATGTTGTTATGCCCTTTGGCCTTAAGAATGCCGGTGCCACTTATCAGAGAGCCATGATGGCGATATTCCACGATATGATACACGACTGTGTGGAGGTTTATGTAGATGACACTCTGATCAAATTCAAAACTCGTGAGAACCATGTCGTAGCTCTCAGGAGAGTCCTTCAACGATCTAGGGACACCCAACTGAGGATGAATCCGAAGAAATGCATTTTTGGAGTATCCTCTGGCAAACTCTTGGGATTTATGGTGAGCAATCGGGGAATTGAAGTTGATCCTTCCAAGGTGAAGGCCATCCTTGAAATGCCACCCCCGAAAAACCTCAAAGAATTGAGAGGCCTTATAGGGCGGTTACAATTCATTAGAAGATTCATCTCACAGCATTCACAAAGATGCGAGCCATTCTACAAACTACTAAAAGGAGGCGTGGAATACCACTGGGACGACAACTGCCAAAAGGCATTCGAAGATCTGAAGAAATATCTGTTGAGTCCTCCTGTTCTGAAGCCCCCTACCAAAGACAGGCCCCTCATTTTGTATGTATCAGCGACAGAATCCGCAATAGGCGTGGTCCTAGGTCAACATGATGAAACCAGGCGAAAGGAGAATGCAGTCTATTACCTGAGCAAATCTCTCTTACCCTATGAAAGGAAATACTCCCCAATGGAGAGAACATGCTTAGCCGTAGTTTGGGCCGCTCAAAAATTGAGACACTACTTTCTAGCTCATCTGGTCGAACTTTTAGCCAGGATGGACCCTTTGAAGTATATTTTTGAGAAACCCGTCACTTCGGGAAGAATCGCGCGATGGCAAATGCTCCTGGCCGAATTCGACATAACCTATGTTACCCAGAAGTCCGTAAAAGGACAAGCGATCACTGATCATCTAGCACACCTTCCTCTGCCCCAGTACGAGCAAGTCAGAACTGATTTCCCCGACGAAAGCATTGTGTTTGCAGGCATTGAAGAGACCAAGGATGATGATTTATGGACCATGTACTTTGATGGAGCTTTAAACCAAAATGGAAAAGGAGTCGGGGTAGTGCTATTATCCCCGGAAGGAGTTGCCATTCCGAAGGCCTACAAGATCGGATTCCCAGCGACCAATAATACAATGGAATACGAAGCTTTACTAGCGGGACTGAGAGAAGCCCAAGCCCTAGGAGTTGAAAAACTGAGAGTCTTCGGCGATTCCAAAGTTGTCATTTCTCAAGTAGCTGGGGAATGGAAAGTTAATGCCCCTAAACTTGCACATTACCATGAGAAAGTGAGAGAACTAATGTCTGACTTCAAGAAGATTTCCTTTCTCTACATCCCTCGAGCTTTGAATCGACTAGCTGACTCATTAGCAATTTTAGCTTCGATCATAGAGATGCCCGACGAAAAAGATTCTGAAAAGTTCCTTATTAGAAGGCTAGACTCTCCATCCGTCAAACCAATAGACCTGACCAGAGGGGACCCTGCCGAAGTTCTGCCAAAAGTTCCAAGAGAAAAGAGTAAGAAAGTCGAGGCCAAAGAGTCCGATCAGGAGAAAGATTCTAAGCCCGAAGAAGGAATCCTAGCTCGCATACAGCATGATGATGACCTGGTGGACGATCACCCGTGGTACTATGATATCTGGAATTACTTACGTGATGGCTACATCCCTGAGTATGCCACCCGATCGGATAAGAGAGCATTGAAAGAAATGGTTCAGAGATATGTCATAGTCGCAGGACTATTGTACCGTAGATCGTTCAGTAGGATTCTCTTACGATGCGTAACCACAGAAGAAGGGCAAGAGATAGTTGAAGAAGCGCATTCGGGAGAGTGTGGAGGACACGTCAATGGCCAGATGTTAGCTAAGAAAATCATCCGTTTAGGTTACTATTGGCCATCCCTAGAGTCAGATTCAGTCCATTATGTCAGAAGATGCAAAGAATGTCAACTACATGCTGACCTAATCCATGCCCCCGCATCATCCCTTCACCCTACCATGGCTCCATGGCCTTTTTCGACCTGGGCCTTTGATATCATAGGACCCCTGGCCTCTACCTTAGAAAACACACAAAATAAGGCATTCATATTGACAGCCACAGAATATTACACTAAATGGGTAGAAGCATAAGCATACGTTAATATTAAGGCCACCTCTGTAGTCAAATTCATTAAAAAGAATATAATAGCCTGGTTTGGCATCCCTAAAGCATTCATAACAGACAATGGCCCACAGTTTATATCCCAACAAATGAACGAGTTGTGCACAAAATATGATATAGAACTACATCATTCAACCCCATATTATCCCCAAGCGAATGGTCAAGCCGAGGCAACCAACAAGACCTTACTGAAGATCATCAAGAAGACTGTGCAAACCGCCAAAGGTAGTGATTGGCCAGACCGTTTGGTCAAAGCGTTGTGGGCGTACCGGACTTCCATAAGAACGCCTATAGGAGAAACCGCATACTCTTTGACCTATGGAATGGAAGCAGTCCTTCCTCTCGAAGTTCTTCATCCATCACTGCGCATCCAGCTAAATGAAGATATAACAGAAGACCAGAGGAGAGAAGCATTGGTACTTCAGCTAGACCTACTCGACGAGAAAAGAATGAAAGCAGCAGAGCATGCACAGGTATACCGGAAGCGAATTGCCAGAGCCTACGACAAACATGTCAAACAAAGAAAATTCAAGATTGGCGACTTTGTGCTAAAGCGCATCACTCTATCCCAGCTTCCGCATCCTAGAGGTAAGTTACGACCCAATTGGGAAGGCCCTTATGTAATTAAGGAAGCATATCCTGGAAATGCATATAGACTAGTGAATGCAGAAGGGGAAGAGCTCCCCGATCCATGGAACGCTATGTACCTGAAAAGGTACACGGTATGACCCCTCCCTATTTCTTGCGGAGTATGACCCTCCTTGCTCCTTGGCGTAGTTGTAGAAATCCCGTAGGAGGACCAAAGAGATGCACTCTGATCAAGCTTGCATGGAACTCGAACACACACCAACACTCAAAAAATACACAAAATGGTGAGTCTGCCCCACACAAATTTCTCACGGTCGAGGCTATCCAATGTGAAGGCTTGTAGGTAAGTTGCCCATGTCATGAAAGATTTTGATTGTCTGTTAAAAAAAGAAAAAGAAAAAAAAAGGGTGTTTAGTTAGAATTAGTCTTGGAAAAAATAAAAAGCTTCATGACTAGTTTGAGTTCGTAGCCTTTTTAACCCGAGCCGATAAGCCCGTGGGGGTATTCATATGCCTAGTGCCCTAAAGCCATCTGGTTTGGGAGTCATTGGCCCAATGCTCATTACATGGGTTAATTAGAAAGCTTAAGGGGCCTAGACATTGCACAGTCTAATGCAAAAAAAAAAAAAATGTTTTTTAGTTAGAAGTCCTGAAAAGAATAAAAGTTTTGTGACTAGCTTGGGTTCGTAGCCTTTTTAAGCCGAGCCAGTAAGCCCGTAGGGGTATTTATATGCCTAGTGCCCTGAAGCCGTCTGGTTTGGGAGTCATTGGCCTAATGCTCGTTACATGGGTTAATTAGAAAGCTTAAAGGACCCAGGCATTGCACAGTCACATGTCCCAAAAAAAAAAGAAATTATTAGAATTAGGCTCGCTAGAGTGACATGGGTACTTATCAAGCGAACTAAGCAGAAGGTGGTCTAAAACCACAACACTAAGGAAACACGGTGGCTCACCACCCCCCCACACATGAACACAACTCACAAATGAGCCCCCAAAGGCGGTCAAGTACTTTCTAAAGTTCAGCTGAAAAGACTAAGCAGCTACAAGAGGGGGCCTGTGAGGGCTCGACCTCCAAAGTATAGTTAGGGAAGATTACTTTGCCACCAAGGTGACAATCATGGATCGAGAGGCTAGTCCACTTTCACGCTCTCGCCCACGGCCATAATGAACACGAGTCTTATGCTGGGGCATTTATATATATATATATATATACATACAAATTTATGTTTATTTCACACGGCTTCCCAATCTGGGTCCTCATGCCATACACGATTGCCACGAGCACTCACTAGCCTTCACACACTTACCTCATGCATGTCTTTACTACTAATAACTTTTAGTTGGATGCAGGAAAACAGATTCCCTAAGGTACCAATTATATCTTGTTATTCTCTAAGCTTGAGTGCCAAAATGGCCCCCTGACATTTTTACCGAGAAAGAAAAATGCTACCTTAACCAAACTATGCAGGGGGCCTAAAAATATTAAATTAACAAGTTCGTTTTGAGACCTTGCAGGGAACCCAACCCCATCACATCCAAAACATCCCACAAGCTGGGGCATTTTTTTTAGGGTATTGTTTTGCGCACAACTCCTTATGACTTGAAAAGATTAAAGTGATGGTAACCAAATTTGAGATACAACTTATGTCTGTTATGATATTCTACAATGAATTTGATTATAGATATATGCTATACATATCCTTTTATGATATCATATATTGTGCAATTCGAAAATGCAATTTGAAAATGCATTTATCTTGAATCTCTGCCTTTGTACTTATGGCTGACAATGTGAATGCCTTAAAACATAGAATTGCTTAAGCCATAAGCATCACACACCCAGGCACTCCCCATTGTTTGAAAACCCTGAATCTTTATATTGTTTCTCCAAGTCAAAGTCGATATGATATTTTATTCGCTTGGCCTATTATATGGATTTCATTTTGTCTGTCTTAGGTTCTAATGTTCTTTTTTCACGAGAACTGTGCTAGAGCACGAATTTTGAGAAATTTTAGAAAAATTTCGACAGCACTTCCCCTTGTTTTTGGACCCCGGAAAATCTCTGGATACAAAAAAACCTGTTACCTGTGAAAGAAATACATTTCATATATTCCTGACACCCCACAAAAGCTCCTCATCAATCAACCACACATGCCTAGTACACACTATCTCAATTACACATACATAATACACATGTGCACAAGATCCGCATCAGATCAAGTACACACCATGAGCTAAGACAAGACGGAATGACATAGATACATGACCAACACATATATGGATACAACATGGAACACATGGAGACTTATCCTGGACAGATCAATCAAACAACGATAACCCTATGGAGCAGCTCCCTCATGACGAGCCGATGAAGCAAAGGAAGATGGACCAGGAGCACGCTGAGAAGGGGGGCGGGTCGAGCTCGAAAATGCGTAACCTCTCTCCTCCGCCCTCTGGCGATACCGATTAAGGCGCCTCCGCAAGTCGGCAACCACCTCATCGTGACTTAGCTACATGCGGTCCATGCGCTGAGCGTATTGATCATGAATGAGAGCCCTTTCCTCGCTTAAGCTAAGGGGTGGAGGAACGGAAGCAACAATAGCACCGCTCTGCAAGACGACATACAAGGAAGCTTTACATTCAAAAACTCGAAAGCAGGAAACATGGAATTTAAAAGGAAGGATGCTCACCTGCGCAGAGGTCTCAAAACTCCTGAGCTTGGCATGTAAGTCCTCGATCTGCACCCAACAAGATTACGAAGCATGTCAATGTTAGAAGAATCAAATCAAATCATTACAAGAGTAAGGTTCATACCTGCACCGCTGAAGCAACTCTTTCTGCAAATGCCTTGTCACGCTCGCTATGAAGCTCTGCCTGAAGGTCACAAAGACAGATGGTTAAGAATTACTCATTATACGCCTTGAATACAAGGGCAACAAACTGAGACCCAGACTTCGCTAACCTGCAGTCGATCCACCTCAGCCCGCAGAGTGAGAATATCACTCTCCACTTGGATCCTCATAGCCTCAGACATGTCTCGCTCCCTGTTACCCTGCATAGTGGCAAAGGTCGTGAACATCAATTCAAAATGGACAACTAACCCCATGACCTTGTACCTCATGAGAATCTGCCAATACATCAATGATCGCTTCATTTTCCTGGCGGCGCTCCTGTTATCAAAGCATTGTGAGTAAAGAAGGTATAAAATAGACAGCATGTGGCCAATTAAGGTTGACAATTCTCGTACCCTCTCGGCTGACAATGAGGCCCTCAGTCTCATGACCTCTGCGTCCTATAAAGTACCAACCATGCCAATACACCAAGAATGATAAGGATTACTATAGAGATGAACAATGTTTGACTCAAACACTAAACTAAGTAGTCATACCCTTTTCTCTACTAGTTGGGACAATCGAAGTACCTCCCCCCTGAGGATGGACTCCGCATCGGGTACTACTCCCCCAGATGTCCCCTGTCACACATGAGAGTTACGATTAGAGAAATAGAAGAGGCATATATCTTTGAGATTACAAAGCTTATAACCAAGATTGGAAATCCCATGAACCCTCACCTCACATTGTCTTTCAGATGACGGATGTGCATGCCGATGCCCTGCTCCAGCCGGTATCTCCCCCTGAAAAGTAAAGGAAGAAACAATGTGATTCACAATGGAAAGAATACAACATTAAAGCAAACAAACTTCAATGGTTACCCGAAGGGATGATGAAGCCTCAGCCGCTTCCGCGCAATTACTAACGGAATATGAAGCCCCGCAAGAGTACGACTCCGGGAGTATATAACGATGCAAAGCTGTCTTCCAATATGCCTCATAATCACTCCAGGCACTAGCATCCGCGCCAAAAATGGCCTTCCTCCCCTTTGATCTCCAATTTCTTATTTCTCTCTGACAAGGGTGGCGGCGCTTGAACGTTTTCAGACCCCACCCTGGGTACGACCGATGCATGACAGACTTTTCTGAGGGAACAACTTGATGGTGTCCCAATTGGCGCGCGACTCGGCTGACGACCAATCTAACTGCTACCTGAGGGGCGTGGAGCCATATGTCCCTCTCAAATAAGGCACGCCCCTCCTGGACTACAGCCATCTCATCATCCGGTCCACCCTGATAGGGCTGCCAAATCACCTGACAAACCGAGGTATATGCAGCACATGAGAGCCAAGAGCGGTAAGTGTCTAATGTAGCAAATGGATAAGGGACAATACATACCTCATGATTTTTTAGTTCATTCAAGATGAACCGGTAACCTTGCTCACCTAGCCTCATCTTGAGGGCTTTAATACGCTCGGCCATTTCCGGAGGCAAGATGTCAGCAAAGCCTCGTGAGTTTGCATTAGGGTACCACTGCAAAGCCTGGGGAATGCAACTCAGCCTCGCGGGCAAGCGCTCGGGCCGACACTAGACGATGTGCTCCCAGAGCCATACCTGCTCAAAGTTAAAGCTCGATTATTACAAAAGATGAAGCATGAGACATGATAAGAAAAGAAGACTACTGGAGGTCACAACACATGCGAATAAAGATTTAACCTGCAAGATCGGCACAAACCCTCGAAGGCTCTTGCATCTAGACTGAACGCGGCACCTCGAATCTAGACTGTGGAAAAGAAAGGCAAGGGTGGCCGCACCGCAAGCGTAATCGCCAACCTTATCCAAGTCTTGCACAAATCGGATGAGGGTACCAGATGCTCTATTGACAGTTGCATTGGCGAAGAGGCATCTCCCCAAAAAGAATAATAGAAAAGCCCTGAGATGCTCATCGTCACCCAACCGTGCTGAAATCAGCCTGGGTCTCCTTAAGCGAACCTCAGACTGCCTCCCCTGTTTTTGCTCTGCACAATGCCAAATGGACATAAGGAATTCACCTAGTGATGGAAATAAGGAGCAAAATAGTTACCAAACATTTCAGTACTCACTCGTGACTTGGAACACCTCACATGGTATCCCTACCCTCTTTCGACGGGTATATCCATCGACTGGCACCTCCCGCCAATCATACCCTAAAACCAAAAGAGAAAGTATATGAAGAACAAGGTTGAAAAATACAAGGCATCCGAGATCGGTTGAAGAAAGCCAAATCGAGCATTTACCCCTGGAAGGCCCGGCATCATCCCCCTTGCCACCTTCGCCCACATCTTCATCACCTCCCTCGTCAACATCGATAGCGGCGACCCGGCGAGGCCTCACCCCCTCATCCTCACTATCCCCGTCATCAATCTCGTCATCTCCATCGTCAGACGCGACAACCTTGCCCTCTGACTCGTGGAAGTCAGCATCATCATCACTCCCGTCCATCTCCTCATCACTAGCAATGGCCTCCACCACTGCTACATCATCGTCAGCGGGGCCACCTGCATATCCAGATCCGCCTGAAGATGAGCCCTCACCTGTCAGAGAAGTTGTGGATACTATCAACAAATGGTAAATATAAAATGTGCTAGTCTCATGGGAGTTTTCAACTCAAGATCCAATTCAAAAGGAAGAAGGAACTGAATTTTACCAGCGTCAACCCTAGCCTCGGCCGCTGCAGGAACTGGACCTCCCTCATGTCCTCCGACTGGCGGACCTCCCAAAGCCGGTATCCTTGCCCTCAACTTGGCAAAGAAGTCTGCCTAGTTCCGAGCCCACTCTGAAATGAAGCGAGGAGAAGTGATTAGCAAAAACAATGGAAGACAAAGGATACAATATTAGAAAGGCGGTAGTGGAATACTTACTATTTAGAATCCTCCTCCTCTCTAGGCTATAAGCCTCTCTCAGCCACTCGGCATCAATCTGACCCACACCAGATTGGGGGCGTGCCCCGAACATCCTATGCAGACGTGACCGAATGATCGAGGCCTTGGCATCACTCGCCTTTGAGAAAACGGGGAGGCCCGTCACCCTCAAACCCCAGCACCGCGCGATGTCCTCCAATGTGATCGTCATCTCCCCCGGCGGGAAATGGAATGTGTGTGTCTCATCTCTCCATCTCTCGGAGAGAGCACAAATGAGAGCATGATCGGTGCGGAAGGCGACGATAGACATGAAGTCTCCAAACCCCATCACTCGCACTCGATCCTTCAGGCGATCGGGGAGCTCGATCCACCAATCCCTCAACTGAATCCAACTCACCCTAGCCCGAGCAAAAGGGACAGGCTGCATTGCAAACAATAGAGGAAAGAATGTCAATGATAATAAAAATCAGCCAAGTATAACATTTATAAAGGCAACTAAAAATTTACCCGGCCAGCTCTTATCTCGTCTGCGAGATGGGGCTTCTTTTCCGACTTATCCTCACCCCTTTGTTTCTTTCTCGGGGGAGCAATGACCGGTTCCGCCTCAACCTCTTCTAGAGTATCCATTGGCGTAGGGCCACGCTTAATAGCCTTCTTAGTCCTAGCCATCTGACAAACCCATGCCCAAAAATTAGAATGAGAAGTTGAGCATGAGAACATATCAGTCCACATAAGCATGAGAAACAAACTTTTCCCAAGGTGGTAATTTGTGTTTCTGATTTAGAGGTGATGAACCCCATTGGTTAAATGATAAATAGAGAGGAGGCCAAAGACCATGACTCTTGATCCAACCTAAAGACTACAATAGAACAGATCCCACCTTGCCAAAACTAGCCTCATTAAGACACATGTTCCAGACTTACAATGAAATGAAAACACATTCAATCCAGCCCAATTCTCCCTCTCATTCTTAACTACACACCCCAAAATCCATGGTCACATCACGAATCGAATAATTCCCCCATATCAATCTGAATAAAAAAAAAATCAAAAGATTCATCATGGCCACTCTCATTATCCTGTCAATCCCAATTAGTCACAGTGGCTGCCTATTTTCCACTTAGACTGATTGAGCCCAAAACTCCCACTGTGAGACATTCCAAAACTTGAATCAAGGGAGTGGGTTTACAAGCCTCATAGTTGAGCTGACTCCACATCTTCCTCCCTCACCAAAACCCACAAATTCATAGGCATCCATGGCCAAAATCAAGCCCAAAACCCCCATTCTGTAGCCATAGTTCAAAAACAAACAAAAAAAAGGGTAGTAGAAAGAAGAGAGGTCGTGGAGCCCACATACCTGGCTGCCTTTCTTTCCCCCTTCTTCTCCTCACCTTGCTCGGCCTCAACCTGGAGCCACAGCAGCAATGAGATTCAAAAAAAAGTGAAAAGAGGAAAAACAGAGAGAGAAAACAAAAAAAAAAAAAAAAGAATGGAAAGGAAGCCCACAGACCTGGTTATCTCTCTCCCTCTTCACTCTCCCCTCCACTCGGCCTCCACCTGCAACAGTAGCAGTAATGAGATTCAAACAAAAAAAAAAAATGAAAAGAGAGAAACAGAAAGAAGAGAAGGAATGGAAGAAGAAGAAAGGACGAGGCCCACATACCTGGTTATCTCTCTCCCTCTCTCTTTCTCCCTCCTCTCCTCACCTTGCTCGGCCCCAACCTGAAATGGCAGCAGCAATGAGATTCAAAAAAAAAAAAAAATGAAAAGAGAAAAAAACAGAGAGAGAAAACAAAAACAAAAAAAAAAAGAATGGCAGAGGACGAAGCCCACATACCTGGCTGCCTTCTCTCCCTCACCTTCCTCTCCTCACCTTGTTCGGCCTCCACCTGAAATGGCAGCAGCAGGGTTCAAAACAAAAAAAAAAAAAAAAAAAAAAAAAAAAAAAAAAAAAAAAAAAAAAAACAGAGAAAAGAGAAACAGAAAGAAGAGAAGGAATGGAAGAAGAAGACAGGACGGGACCCACATACCTGAGCCAACCAGAACTCCCCTCCTCTTGCTCCCTCTTCTCCCACCTTCACTCTCCCTGCTGCTTGCACGATTCTCACCTGAAACCATGGCAGCAATAAAAAAAAGAGAAGAGATGAGAGAAGAGAGAAGAAGGAAAGAAATAAAATGGCAGAGGGCGAAACCCACATACCTGGCTCTTTCTCCTCCCTCTTCTCCTCTCCCTGCAGCTCAATCCTTACCTGAAACCATGGCAGCAATAAAATAAAAAACAGAGAAGAGATACGAGAAGAAAGAAAAGAAAGAAAGAGAATGGGAATGAAACCCACATACCAGCCCCTTTCCTCCTTTCCCTTCCTCTTCTCCACCTTGCCAACGATCTGCACTCTCCCCTGCCTCACCTGATACAGCAACAAGAACGAAAGGAAAGAGGGAGGGAAAGAAAGAATGAAAGAAAAGAGAGGGAAAGAAAGAATGAGAAAAGAAGAGGGGGAAAAGGCCCCAGCATTTGTAACCTAAAACGCCCAAAGTTGGGCGCAGATAGGCCCAGCCCCATCACGTGGTGGGGTCCCTCTCTAAGAGGGACCCACCCGAAACATGGCACTGTTTCCTTAAAAAAAAAAAACAAAAAAAAATAAAAATAAAAAATAAAAAATAAAAAATGGAGAGATGGTCTTTGATGAAGATAATAGGAAAAAAAAAAAAAAAAGAGCTGGACCACAACAATGAACAGCACTAATGAGGGGCTATGAGTTCCCACAAGCTAAAACCTGATATTAGTCCAGACATCAATGGAGACAGAGGACCAGCCTTTGGCTTTAGCAAAATCTCAGCACAGTAATCGGCAACATAGTGATGATCCATTCCAACTTATTAAGGAAAGGCGGCACCAACAAGACAGACAGGTTAGTTGATCCAATTCAAAAAAAAAACATGACATTGACTCATAAACTCTTATGTATCATGCATTAATTGTTCATGAATCATTCCAAAATCCAAATCCATGCATTTACCTCATTATATGTTAAGTAGAGTGCACACACATTCAAAAAAACAAAAAAAAAAAAAAACAAAAAAAAAGTAAGTAGAGTTGAAAAGTACAGGCATAACCTCATAATTCACAATCCACCGCCATAATCAAACATTCATCATAATTCATCACCATAACTCATCATCATAAATTCACAAATCAAATCTCATAACTTATAACCCTCACCATTCAATCAAATATCACCACATCATTAGAGGAAAAGGCGAGTGTAAAATTTAATTCAACTTCTATTAAATATCCATAAGTCATTATATAATAAAGTATAATAATAAACTGGGTTAACAAAGCCTAATCCTAAATAAAATAAATTGAGAGAGGTAACAACTTTTGCCCCCAAACCCTACAATGAGGCCTATTATAAACCTAGCCGGTCCTAGCGACCCAACCTCTCAATCAATACCTAGCCTAGGATATGGACTCCTAATGAGCCATTTAGAGGGGATGAACCACCCCATTGAAGTCAGGGAAGCGGGCCATTCGTGCTTCCATTCCACTCATATGAGCCTCAAGTTGCCCTTGCACTTCCTCAAAGTTGTCTGGAGGATTCCGAAGAGCATCGCAGATTTCCCGAATCCGCCAGAAATCCTCCTGATAAGCTGTGTATGCTGGGTGGATGAGTGCTGAAAGGGTGGTGTTTTGCATTTCAAAATATTGCCTATAACACATCGGAACAGATGATTCGGCTTCGTGTGGACAGGACATGGTCATAAGCTCCAGCTGGTCCATTCGCCTATGCAGTGTGTTAAAATCATCTATAGGTGCCCTCTCATTGGTAGTCTTCATAGCCTCCCAGATTTCGAACATTGCCCGAAGATCCAACATACTCCACAAAAGGGATTGGAGCACTTTGCTAATAAAAGCCGGTAGATCTTCCAAGAGCCCATCATAACCGTGGAACCTATTGAGAGCAGTCCTCCCCACAATGCACAGATCTCCATATAACCCGCAAATCCCTTTATATTTCATGACCAATAGGTCATATTTTCCGCGCTTAACTTCCACAATGTGCTTGTCCATCTCATCCTCAAATTGATAGACGCAATCATAGGTAGCGGGAAAAGAGGATTCATGCTCGAGGTAGAACTCTGCCCGCTCTTCAGAATCGTAATACCCTATCTTTTCATCCCCGGGCGACCAATATTCATCTCTTGGTAAGAAGGGCTTACAAGCATTAGGGCCCGTGACACCATCGACGACAAATGAGAAGATTGGGGAACCAGCCATTAGGAGAACTCAAACCTGCAAACAAATATATACATCTGGCCTTAGAGACTCTCCACATGAAAAACATCTCGAACAAAAAATATATATAAATAAAACAGACAGGTCACTTGGGCGCCCCAGGGGTGACGCCCAGGTCTATTTCAATGGATTTTCCCCAAAGAGTTCAGTTTCAGCTATGATCACTCTACTGAGCCATCATAAGTCTGTGGGAGATATTTTCAGAGGTACTACAGGGCTGTCCTAGGCACCTTTTGAGAGCCAAAAGTCCAAACTACATGCCCATATAACACACCACCTTAAAACATGAAGGAGAGGAGATAACAAAATACTAATGAAAGTAGCCTCATGAGATTGAAAACAATACAGTAATAACAAGTTGAATCACAGAATAAGGGTTAAAACAAATACCTAAAACAAACAAATTAACAAACAAAAAAAAAAAAAAAAGAGAAAGAGATCGACCACCTGGGCACCACAGGGGTGGCGCCCATCCTGAGTCGTGTTCATATATCATGTTGCGAGTCTGAAAAGAACCAAAATTTAGGAAAACACCTTAGAAATTCAAACTCGCGAGTCTTTAGTGCAAACCGAGAGGATAGGCACCACAGGGGTGGCGCCTACCCTCCTCAATTGGTGCCTACTGATCAGAATGCCCCAACCCAAACCATGGAAACTTGCATCAAATTGACTAAGTAAAATTATCTAGACAATTCAAAACACATGTGAGGCATGTTATTCATTCCAAAAGAAAAGAGAGGAGAAAATACTCACTTGGAAGCAAGGGAGGACTTGAGAATTCTGAGATTCGAAATCTAGAAGAGCAGGAGTTGTAAGAAATTCGTAGCTTTGATTCCCTTATATAGATTAGAGTTCGAGTCCCATAAGGAATTAGAGAGAGACGAAATTCCACCTAGGCGCCACTCCTTGGGCGCCCAGGTCACTCATCCCCTGCATTCAGAACTCTAGTCTGTAATGGATTGTAAGTCTTGGAGACGAAACTCCACCTAGGCACCACACCCCAGGCACCCAGGTCACCTCTGAAACTCAAACTTTCACTCCGACAAGAACTCTCACTGCCATGGGTTAAGCACGAACTCAACTTCGAGACCATCTCAAAGTTCCACCTAGGCACCACTCCTTGGGCGCCCAGGTCCCTTGTCTCCTTAATTCGGAAACTCAACTTCGAGACTAACTTAGAATTCCACCTAGGCACCACTCCTTGGGCGCCCAGGTCACTTTTCTCCTTAATTTAGAAATTCAACTTCGAGACGAACCCACAATTCCACCTAGGCACCACTCCTTGGGCGCCCAGGTAACCGATTTCCTTGAATTTGAAATTCTACTTCAAGACCAACTCTAAATTCAACTTGTTTCATTAAAGTCAAAACTCCATTCCAAAATGAACTAGAACTACATATTGGATGCCACTCCTTTGATTTTCAGGTGACTTGTCTTCTGGATTCAAAACTCTACTTCAAGGCGGACTCTGTTCATGCAATTCCGCCTGGGCACCACCCCTGTGGCGCCTATCCATCACCTTAGAAAACCAAAATGTCACTTTGAACCAAGTTGTCCTAGAATTATAAAAGTTGAACCCGAACGAGAATTGATGATGATAAATAATAATAATAATAACAAAAATACAAAAATAAATAAATAATAAATAAATAAATAATAAAACCAAAAGGGAGCACATACACAAAAGAATGACACATCGTCAAACTGAAACATTGTCCCATCACATGAGGTCCCGTTGCACGCACATTAGTCCCATCACGCATACACCTGATATTGTGCACTGCATCTCATGCCATCTGCATCAATAAAATTGGAACGGTTACCTCTGCTAATTATAAGGCTGAGTACTAATGAAGAAAAATGCAGAATCTTTTAGTGTTTTTTCAATGCAGGATCCAGAATCGAAAGCAAAAAAGCACCAAGGTGAAGGACCTTCAAACACACTGATGGAGATTGATGACAAGTTCGCAAGCTTCGGCAAACAAATGACGAAAGAAAGCAGCAACGATCCATAACATCAGATTTATGGAAAGCTCCTGAGGTAAGTACCCCAAACTATGATTTTCATAATTTTACCTCACATCTAGAAATTGAGTCGCCGTAGGCCTCCCTCAAGTGCTTATAATCGGTACGGCAACCATAATACCGTGTTCTCACGAATTGTGTGTTCGCCGACTCAAATCTTGATGTTGGAGGACGGAAACTGTGTAATTCGAAGCTCTCCATGATAAGCACAAAAAGACGATCGAATCTATCCTAGGTTCTCGTCTAAGCTTGGGTGAAGACCAAAATCCCTAGAGAGTGACGGTTATTCTGGTGACCGACTTCCATTGATTTAGCTTTTTCAATGCATACCCGAGTTTCAAAATCAAACATCTCTTTTAAAAAAAAATGCATCTCATTCTCACATACACTCACACTATTGATTGAACTATGTTTATGATTTCCACTAAGAACCCCATTATTGCTAGTTAGTTTCAATTATGCTTTAAACATTTAACTATGAATGAAAGTCAAAAGACGTTATATATGACCATTTGAAATCAATTCTATTGCAAGAACAAATGAAATCCTGATAGTGACTTAGCTAATTGAAAGATCGACTTCTGATTCAGACCACTGGGGCATAGTTCCCACCACCATTTTAAATTCAGCAACTGGGGCACAGTTCCCAACCCGCCATGTGGCAATACCACAGGCACCGAGGCACAGATCTCGGGTTTCCAATCAAATCAGTAGGCACGTAACTTCTTCTTTTTTCTTTTTTCCCCTGAATCAGAACCGATCCTAGAAAAGTGAACCTCACCTTCGGAATGAGTTTGCAATTGCATACATCCATAGGTAGCCACTCCCGCGAGCTCAAAACCTCCCGTGAGTCATGAGTGGTGTGTCTACTTTCTTTGGAGCACAACTCTCCATGTGCTGTTCTCCAAAGAGGGGCATACTGTAGACACCTCATTTGGCCCCTATGATAGCCTTAAACACCTATCATATATAGCGATGCCCCCATTTCACTCATAATTGAATGATTAATGGCATAATTCAGATTAATTAATGACAATGAAGATGCTTTTTGATAGTTTTAGTCTTAGTTCAACAACTTCTAGAAATTCGTGAGAAGAAAGCCGAATCGCATTGAGATCTCGAGTCCAACTCACCTTTCACACAAGGAGCGGACCACGACACTATTCAAACCTCTTTCAGACCACTTAAGACATGTTTAGGCCAGTTCTTACAAAGATTACACTTAGCTTGCCTAAATGCCATCCGATTATCCTAAGTTAGGAAGTTGGGTCCATTGATCTAGAGGTTCCCCTCTTTTCTCAGCCCATAATCATTAGGACAGTTGGACCATTGATTCTTCACTTCGAGAGCTTTCCGACGGTATGTAGAACGTCCAAATCCGATAAGCGGATCAAAAGTTATGAGTTTTCGAAGTTTGCCTTAGAAAGAGTAACGGAAATCCATCTAGGCACCACCCAAGTGGCGCCCACCCTACTCAAATTCACCTAGGCGCCCCATGTGTGGCGCCCACACTAGCCGTGGTCACCTAAGCGCCCCATGTGTGGCGCCCACCCTCCAAAATATTAGTTTGGCCTAAAACGGACTGGAACCACTCAACGTAGGGACCAAACTCCGAAAATAAATTGACTCCACCTAGGCACCCCATGTGTGGCGCCCACCCCACTCTTTATTCCATCTAGGCGCCCCATGTGTGGCGCCCATACTCTTCAACCCACCTAGGCACCACATGTGTGGCGCCCACCCTATTATTCCACAAACTTAACTTAGGGCAGCCCGCAACCACTCCAAACAAAGACCCAAACAACTTTCCATCTAGGCACCACCCTTGTGGCGCCCACACTCTCCAGTCCACATAGGCACCCTGTGGTGGGCGCCCACACTGTCCAGTCCACCTGGGTACCACCCTTGTGGCGTCCAGTCAATTAAGTGCTAGTGTAGGTCCCCTTAATTGAACATCTATCCATTCTATCCCGACTTCAGATGGGACGAAACTTTGAGAATGATCCGAACCACGTAGGCTCCACCCCATAGGCGCCTACCATGAACCAGTCCACATAGGCACCAGCCCTGTGGCGCCCACCCTATGCAGTCACCTGGGCACCACCCCATGGGCGCCCAGCCTCTTTTCCAAACCCTAATTTATCCCAAAACACTTAAGCCACCTTGGGATGCGTGAAACCTTCTAGAATCACGAATTAATGAAGCCCTAGCCCTCCTAAACTCATCCCAAACCTCTATTTAAGGATCTCTTAACCTCATTTACAAGGGAGCTACCCTAAAAAGAGAGAAAAGTATAGAGAATAAGCAAAAAGGAGAAAGGTAGCCACCATTAGAGAGAAAGCTTCAGATCTAGAGAAGAAGAAAAGGGAAATAGAGGAGAAGACTTCCATATCTTCAACTAGGGCTATGATTCTTCGCATAAGCTTCATTCTAGGAACTTGAAAAGTGTGATTCAAACCGGTATTCCTAGATCTTTCTATTCTTCTGTTGCATTTTATCATCATCTTTGTTTAGAAACATGCTTAGGATCATTCATGCATCATAGATCTATATTAGTTCTTGATAAAAATGGTATCAGCATCTCATCATATTAATAACATGTTTAGATTCATACCAGTGGTGTAGATCTGCATTGATTTCGTAGTTCTAAGTGCTTAATTAGGTTAGATCTCGCATTTATAGCATCATCATCATCATTTAGATCGAGGAGATCGCGAAAGGCCTATCTCAGGAGGCTGGGCGCCACCCACTGGGCGCCACCCACCTCTGGTTTGGCTAGGCGCCACCCTCTGGGTGCCTACCCTTCCGAGACAGGGTTTGGGTTTTAGATCTCTACTTTTTACATCGTTTTCTCGTAGATTTGCTAGTTGCATCATTGGTAGTTCGCATTAGGACATCTGCATCAGTTACTGAATATCGAAAATTGTGTTGAAAATCTTAAGACTGTTGTGCATTCATTGCGATTCTTTGAAAACCCTGACTGAACAAGGTAGGCACCACAGGTGTGGCGCCCAAGTGGACTTTTCCACTTCCACACACAATTTTCGATCTTCCACATTTAGCTCTTAGAAATTGCATAACAATGATATGTTTGTTTGCTTGATATGTTCTGAACTTCAAATTATCATTTCTATCACACACCACCATATCATTTGAATCATAAAGTCATAAAAACCCAAAAAAAATCATAAAACATGAAATTACTTCTTCTCTTTCCTTACTCTCTAGTAAATTAGAGGAGAAACAAAAAACAAATTAAAAAATACAAAGAAAACCCAAAAATAGTCGGTAGATAGCCTAGGTTATCAAATCTCGTGCCTAAGTAGGATAAACCCTAGGGTTAGTTAAAATATCATAATTAATTAACTAAAGGACCATCAAATCATTAAGAACCCTAAAATTAATAATCTAATTAATTTGGACTGAAATTGGACTAAGGAATCACTAGGATTAATTAGGGAACCCAAATTATTAAGATAGGCTTCTCCTTCTTTTAGCCTAGCTTGCTTATTCACTAAAAGTCCCTAATTAAGGATTAAACATAATTAATTAAGGCTCTAATCTCACACCAATTAATACAATAAATACCTTTAATCTAAAAGTTCTTGAGACCTTAATTAATTCGGATTAAAAATAACCAAGAACTTAATTAAAAACCTAAAACTTAAAACAGATCCACCTGGGCGCCACCCCCTGGGTGCCCTGCTGACAAGTCTTCCTGGGCACCACTCCCTGGGCGCCCAGCCTATTCATTCCCTATGAGGCCCCACTTGAAGTTTAATCTAATTAATTAAGACTTTAACCAACCCTAATTAACACACTAAAATACTCTTAACTTGAAAGACCTGAAATCTTAATCAACATAAACTCGAATCTACCTAAAAGATACAAAACCAACAAACCCTAAAAGTATTCACCTGGGCACCACCTTCTGGGCGCCCATCCTCTCCTGTCACTAGACACCCCAATTGAAACGAAACTTGAATCAACACATAATAGAACATTGATAACTTAAAAGATTTGAAAAATTAATCAATCTAAACTTGAATTAATCTAAAATGAACACACAACACAAAACCAAGACGGACATCCACCTGGGCACCACTCCTTGGGCGCCCAGCCTGTCAATCCACTTAGGCACCACTCCCTTGGCGCCTAGCCTTCCAATCCATCTGGGCACCACCCCCTGGCGCCCATCCTATCCCTTTACTAAGAAATTCCTAATTGAAACTTCTAATTAAACCAACCCGAATTAGCACATTAAAACACTTTAGGACTTAAGAAACCTGAGACTCTAATCAATTCACCCTCGGATTAACTTAAAGGCCATCGAACCAAATCAAACCACAAGGCAGTCACCTGGGCACCATCCCCTGGGCGCCTAGCCTATCAATCCACCTGGGCACCACCCTCTGGGCGCCCAGCCTGTGAACTCCACCTACACTACTCATTTCTTGGAAACCAATCAATTAAAAATTAAACCTAATTAATTTAAACCTAATTCATTCTCAACTGAATACTAAAAGATACCTTTCATCCAAACGCATCAAACCACAAAACCCAACTTCGAATCAACCTAGAACATCAAAACCAACCCGAACCTCAAGACAGCCGCCTGGGCACCACTCCTTGGGTGCCCAGCCTGTCAATCCACTTAGGCACCACCCCCTTGGCGCCTAGTCTGTCAATCCACCTGCGCACCCAGCCTGTGAGTTCCACCTACCCCGTCCATTCCTTAGGAAACCATTAAACCCAATTAATTGGAACCCAATTCATCCCCAACTGAACACGAATAAACACTTTCCATCAAATCCTAAATCCTTAAATCAATTCAAGCTTGAGTTGACCAAAGAATCACAAAACCTAACCGAACCATAAAACACATCCACCTGGGCGCCACACCCTGGGTGCCCATCCTGCCAGATTCACCTGGGCACCACACCCTTGGCGCCCAGCCTACTCTTTTTCATAAAATCCCTATATTCATAACTTAACTTAATTAATTGAAACCTCAAACCAATTACAATCAACATAACAGAATACTTTTAACCTTAAAACACTTGGAACCTTAATCGATTCGGACTTAATATCCAAAACCCTTTGGAACCGACCAAACCATAAAGATTCCACCTAGGCACCACTCCCTGAGGCGCCTGCCCTATTAATCCACCTGAGGCGCCACGCCCTGGGTGCCCATCCTGCCAGATTCACTTAGGCACCACCCTCTGGGCACCTAACCTACATTTCGACCCTAGCCAACCAACTCAACTAAAAACCAATAATTAAACACCTTACAACTTAAACTAATTAAGACAAGAACCTAAATCAATCCCCGGACCCACAGACCAATAATTAAATCCTATCCGGCACAACACAAAATCACAGGCAAACCACTTGGGCACCACTCCGTGGGCGTCCATCCTGCCAATTCACCTGGGCGCCACCCCTTTGGTGCCTATCCTTCCATTTGCACTAAAACACGAATTCTTGATTTTGTTTCAAAACCCGGACCCGCATCACTTTGACCTTAGAACATCAGAGACATTAAAACATTTCTTAGATTAAAACATAGCCCTTAAAACCCCCAAAATTTCGAAAAGAGATCGAAAAGCCTGAAAAGCATAAACTGTCAGGATAGGCTCCAACCCCTGGGCGCCTACCCTCTTTTTAATGTTGAATCGTGATTTTCGACTACTTTTTTAGAATTCTGATTTAAATTAAAAATAACGTGACTTTAAAATATAGAAAAACACATTAACCAGATCCTTAAAACATCCCTAAACCACTCTCAATCAAAACCACAACTCACAACAAATAAAATCAATTAAGATTTTACCCAACAAACTGCTTAGGCGCAGGAACTATCAAACTTAGGCTATTTGCACCCTAGGATTAAATTGGATTACCTTGTTAGGTAGTTTAGAGCATTAGGCTTCACCCCATCACTCTTCCTGTTCCATTAGGGAATCAGGAAAGCTGATGTGGGCGGTCTAGGACCTTAGGTTAAGGTTAATCCGATGATCAGTAGTAAAGCATTAATTACGTAAATCCAAGTAGAATCCCTTAGTTAGGCCCTTCTAGCCCCATATCAAAAATCCATAAAAACTATAAAACCAACAAAATAAACCCAAAAAGATTTTCCCTTTATTTCTTCCTCCACCTCAGGTGCCAGATATTTAATTGAACTTAATGATAAAAGGAAATGAAGAACTGACTTCTAAAATTGAATAAATGAGAATGAAGAGATGAGATGAGTGATTTCACACACACTTTTTACTTCGGCCCATCGGCCACCCTTAAACAATCACGGCCCATTGGCCACCCTTAAACAAACATTGGCCCATCGGCCATCTCCAATCAATTACGGCCCATCGGCCTTTCATTTTTATCACTCGTGTATCGCACACGAAAAACACAGAAATCACAAGTCAAAATCTCATTTGCATCATCATTTTGATTTGAAAAGTCACCCTTTAAACCTTATTTTGCCAAGGGATCTGAAGGGGGTACCCGGGAACGGGGCCAATCCTCTTCTTAAATATTTGGCACCTCCCCCCATTTATTTTCTTTATTTTAGTTACTTTATTTTACTTGGATTTATTATGATTATGCTGTGTGAGGATTAACCTTTTTCTGGACTTCTACTCATGACCCTGATTTGACCCTATATTAAAGAGACCCAAATTAATGTGACAGGATAACCATCGTGTGTTGCCGGCAGCACATTAGACGAGAGGAAGAACCCACCCACTTATTTTCTCCCCACATTTTTTCGGCTTTAGTCGAAGAACGGTGTTACGGCCGTATCCGTAGCTGGCGATCTTGATCCATTGATTTTGAGGGTAGTCGGAATCCTCATTTTCGATGTAAAAATTTAAATAGGCATGTATAGACGAATAGAGATTTCCCCACGCAAAATGCAAAATTTACCCTTTATTTCCTTTTGGGGGGGTCGAAATTCACATCCGACACTACCGAGGTCGGCGGGCGTGGGAGTCCGTGGGGTACGACCCTTTCGCATCCAGAGGGCAGAAGCGGGTATCAAGGGGCGTGGGTCAACATTTCTTTTGTGTGGGTTTGCCAGATTCTCTATTTTACTTGGAATTGCAAGTGGTGATCAGGAGATCGACCTTCGCAAGTAAAAAAGAAATCAACTTCTTTCAAGTTTTCCATTGCACATATATTTAAGAAAAGAGATATTTTCTTGATTTGCCGTAAAAGGCGATTTTTTGGCATTTATAGCCAATTTTTTGCATTTATAGCCGAATTTGGTGTTTATAGCCGATTTTGGCATTTATAGCCGATTTACAATCCTTATCAATAATGAAAGACAAGAGTTGTAATTTTTGTCTCTCTTAAAAAAATACAAACTACAATGAAAAGCAAGAAAAGTAGGATCTAACTTCTCAGGAGACTGTGGGGGACCCGTTCAAATTGACGGTCGCAAGCCATATGTGGACTTCGCCATCATCCATGCAGATGAGAACAGAGGATGCTATTGATTCGCTTGGCTTGGCTATAACCTCAGGTTTTTAGAGAACAAAGACCAAAAGAAGGTCCTATGTCCAATAAAAAGCCGAGTAGACGGCTGAAAAGCCACGTCTAAGCCATTTGGAGGTGGAAGGAGAAGGCAAGGACCTTGGGGGGGGGGGGGGGGTACCCCCAAGGGACTTTTGTCACCTTGTAGCGGTGGTTGGTGTAGAACTTCCGCAGAGTTTTCTCTCTTTTCCTTCTCTGAATTTCTGTGCTTTATCCGTGTCTTTGTGTTTTTTTCCCGTGTTCCGATTTGTCTCGTTTTTCCGATCTGGAATTCTTTGGAATGCTCTCCTATTTATAGGCTTTTAGGTAGCCATTTAGGAGGGTTTATGAGCTTTAATTGTCATAAAGCTACATAAAGGGAGGAGTTACAAGATTCAATTCTTTATTTTATAACTCCTTTTTCTTGGCTTCTGATTGGCCGGAGGAGATTGAGGGCATTTAATCGCCTTTAATCGCCATGATGGGAAGAGTTTCATCGGGTTAAATGTCATGAATCTCTTGACTTGTAACTCCCAGATGCTTGCTTCTGATTGGTCCATCCAAAGAAATGGATTAATGTCTGTAATAAAGCTAGTCAATTAATCGCATTAAGTGGTCGCTGAGCAGTTGAAGAGTCACGGGCCGTGCCGCGTCTTTTGGGATTCTTCTGGCGATGATCATCGATGGATTTTTATGTAGATCGACATCGGATGACCATGTAACTTCAGGTATTGGTTGCCAACAGCGGGTCGGTGCCATCTGTCCTGTCGGTTTCTCGATCGGTCGGGTAGAAAGCACACATTTTTGGTTGACCGGGTGGCGATCAATGTTGTTTTCGATACTCTTGATGATTAACCCATGTTTTTGACGGATGTCAGAGGATTTGGTGTCTCAAAAGTATGAATTTTGGAAAATACCAGAGGCCGGACGCTTCGAATCGCGAAAAAAACGGCGAAAAACGGGGTTTCCGGAGCCCACCGGGCGATCCCGGGCCCCAGGTCGCAGGGGTCTACGACCTTAGGGGGTTTTCCCCCTTTTGTCCCGTTTTGTGTCCGTTTTTGCTGTTTTTCGATTCTTTTTTCTTTTTGTGTTTTTCCTTGACATTTTTGATCATTTATTGGCCTGATTTCCCTGTAGAAAACCTGATGAGAATCCTTGCATTTTATTTTGCAAAGTTTCCAATTTCCTGAGAAAGCCGAAGACTTTGTCGCGCAGAGCTGCCGATTTTCTGTCAGAAGCTGAAACTGGGCCAAACGATATCGGAATGACCTGAAATTTGGGGTGAAGCCTGCTGAGAAATAAATAAGACCAACCATAGGCTTTTGTTTGAGTTTTGAGGCCGTTTGGGGTCCTATCACCAGTAGAATTTCTTTTATCGGGATGAAGATGTCGCGGTTTGATGTGCGGTCAACCGATGTCCGATTGACTTGAATTTTGACAGGGAACCTATTGGAGTCATTTTAAGATGATCCATAGGCTCTATCTTGGAAACCATGGTCTCGGGGAGCTTCCGAGCGTCAAAGTATGGTCAAATGTTGTCGAAATGACCTGAAATTTGACGTGTTGCCCTTTGTAAGCATTTTGAAGCCGTCCATGTGCTCTATCTGATGAGTGATGGCCTCGGTGGTTCTCGCCGCCGAGAGGCTTGATTTAGCTGTTCGAGGGTTGATGTAGGGTCAAACGTTGTCGGTTTGACTCGGAACTTGACGTGGAGCCTTTTGGATGTATCTTGAGACCATCCATCGGCTCCGATCGAAGATTTGGTGTCTCCAATGCTTTCGCCGCTGGGAGCTCCTTTTCAGTTGCCGGAGAAGCGAAGTTTGGCCAAATGATTTTGAAATGGCCCGAAACTTCTTGTGTACTCCTCTTTTGGATGTCTTGAAGGATCTTGCAGTTTTTGTTTGATTCTGACAAGATTTGATTTTTTGGAAGTAGCATTGCCTATTTATGGCAGGTTGCGACTTCATGTAGCTCTTTGGATCTTGAAGAGGCAAAGTGACATTTTTGGTGTCAACAAATGCCCCCCGAGGTACAGCGACGAGTTGCTTAACTTTTGTAGTCGATGTGCCTCGAAGAGATTTTTGAAGGAAAGCATGTGACTGGACCAAGAGTCTTTGAGCAGTCTTTCTTTTTGGTATTTGTAGCCTTTTGAGCTTCCAGGGGAATTTTATTGTAGTGAAAGGGATCACGTACCATCTCGAGGCAAAGTTCTGAAGATGACATCAGGGATGTGAATTTGGGTTTTGACCTTGTGACCTAACAGGCTGTATGTGGCAGGTTAGGGGGTCGAGTTTTGGTTTTTGGTTTTGGTCTTATGACCTAACATGCTGTATGTGGCAAGTTAGGGGACCAGGTTTTGGTTTGGACTTTTGTGGAATGTCAATTTCAAGATTTTGGCTCAATTTGGTAGATGAGGCTGGATGATTTGATTTTTGGAAGGTCATGGGGTTTGGAATTCTTTTTTGTATGGTCGAATCAACTCAAAAGAGCCATGAAACCATTTTTGTATACTCTTGGTAAGAGGGATTTCTCTTTGACTAAAAGCCCAAATTTTTTTTTTTTAAGTGCCTAGGTGGTCAAAGCTGGCTCATATGGACTAACCCATGGGACCTTAAGCTTTTGAAATGGCTTAGATCTCATATGGTGTCATTTTTGTAAAGAATATCCAAAAATATCTCTTTTGGATAGAGAATATCTAAAAATATCTTTACTTGGAGAGAATCTCTCATGTTCCTATTATTTTGGGATAGGATATCTCAAGATATCCTCCTTTGGAAAAGAATCTTCTATTGATCCTATCTTTTGGGAGAAAATCTCTCATTGATTTCTTTTTGGGAGAGAATCCCTCAAGACATCTTTCTTTTGGGAAAGAATCTTTCTAATCTCTTTCTTTTGGTAAGGTTACTAATTAGTAACACTTACTTCTTTCTTGTTTCCTTCTTTGGTTTGCTCTCTTCTATAAAAGTAAGGAGGAGGTTGGATCTCTTGCTCTTATTACTTTCTTTGCAACAATCCAAGGAGGGCTTCAAGACCAAGAGTTCTTCTTCTTCAAGATCTTCAAGACTTTTCTTCTTCTTCTCCATCAATGGCTTCAAGTAAGTTCCCTTTTTTAAGAAAACTCCATTGTAGGAAAAATAAAAAGTTCTTTCTTTTCTTCTTTTTTTTTCTCCACGTGTTTTTTCTTTTTTTTTTCTTTTTTACACGTGTTTTCCCTCTTTTTTTGTGCTTTCTCTCTTTTTTTTTTACACTTTTTTTTGTGGGCCGTACGGACAGATCCGTACGGCCACGTGGCCTGTGGGCCTTCCCTTTTTTTTCTTTTTTTTGTTTTCTTTCCCCTTTTTTTTGTTTTCTTTTTCTTCTCTTTTTTTTTTCTTTTGCTCATCATGATAATGCCCCTTTTCTTTTGGCAAACCTAGATGTTCATTCATGCATTCTATTGTAAATTAAATTTGTAGCATGATGTGATAGCATACCTGAAAGTTTTC
This sequence comes from Litsea cubeba, assembly GCA_012931725.1. NCBI lineage: Eukaryota > Viridiplantae > Streptophyta > Magnoliopsida > Laurales > Lauraceae > Litsea > Litsea cubeba. The sequence continues at coordinate 19,377,821 of CM022952.1, read as the reverse complement.
GCAAATTTGGGAATTTGGAGCTCGCAGCGATGTTGAGCTCTTCCTGATTTTGCGAAGACTTTGAGGTTTCGAAAGTTTGGAGTTTCGGAGCTCGCAGCAATGTTGAGTTCATCTTCAAGCTTTCTATTTCCTTCGGGATAATTCCTTTTCTTCGGAATTGCCCCGTCATCATTTCTAAATTTCGCCAGATTTTTTTAGCGAGATTCTGTCATTTTGATGTTTGATCTTTTTATTTTCCATCCTTTTCAGGTGGTTCCTACAGAACGAACAAGGGTAAAGAGCCTGCTACAAGTGTACCTCGTCGATCTTCTAATCCAGCCATTCAGCAGGCCTTTGAGAAGGTCCAGTATGTTGAGAGAAATCTGGAAGAATGCGACTCCCTCAACAGAGATGAGATGAGGCAGCAACTAATCACTCTCAAGGGAGAGGAATTCTATAAGATCATGGTAAGCAGTCGTCCATGGGTGATGGAAGATCAGAGTGTTTTACCCAAGCCTACCTTCTTCCTTGGTGATGCCGTCCCTGATGACATGACATACCAGAGGAGATGTTTTCAGTTCTCTTTCACAGCAGATGGTGAGAAGAAGACTGTTGTTACCTGGTCGACGTTTGATCACACCGTCTCGATCATGAGCCTTGCCCCCACGTGCTCTAAGAGGGAAGATCCTCCAAGCTGGGTGAGAAGGCATTGTTGGAGCGCCTTCAAGCATGGTGAAGCGCTTTGGAGGTTTACAGGACGGGAGAAATGCATGGGCTTTCTATAGTGCTGAAGACACTACAGCCATGATCTCTTATCCCGTGTTGTTGATTTCCCGGACTGCCAGCTTTGCGAAGTGGTTCGCGGAGAGCTTTTCGATATATCGGGGGCTTTCCAAGAAGGAGCTTGATGTGAAGCTGGCATCTGGAAAGGGCCTTGGAAAGTCAGATGGCGTCCGCCGAGAGGAAGTTTGGGCCTTCCTTTCTTGAGAGAAGCACAAGATAGGCTTTCTCGGTGACCAGGGCGTCATTGGTCCTGAAGCTGTTCGAGAAATACCTGACGAGGCTTTAGAGCAGCTACAACAGGAGGAAGCCGAACTTGGTGCTTGGATGCAAGCGGCACAAAGGCTAGCTTCTGTGGAGTCTACTGGCAAGAGTAGACCATCCAGTGAGGAGTCAAGTGGGAAACCTGACTCTGACAGTGGGGCAAGTTCCTCTAAGAAGCGAGCCCGCAGGAGCAAGAGGAGGAGGAGTCATCATCGCAGCAAGGGGCAGCATGAGGACTCTCCTGACTTGGAAGTTCCTCTTACTATCAATGAGGATATGCCAGTGGATGCTGACGAGCCTCCAGAGAAGAGAAGCCGAGAAGAAGAGACTGTCGGTGAAGGTATGATTCTTCCTTTTTCTCTTTCCATTTCTTTTCATGGGATTTTTCCATGTTCTGATTTGCTTCTTGTTTCTGCTTTTCCTTTTTTTTTTTTTTAGCAGAGGAAGACGTGGTGATACCTGAGGTTCCAGTCGATGAAGTGGTGACGGATCCTGTCGGGGCACCTGAAGAAGAACCGAGGGACTCTGGAGTGAATCCAGAATCTCCAATTGGTATGACTTCTTTTGTTTTCTTCTTCTTTTTTTTTGTCTGTGACTTGGTTTGCTAACATTTTTCTTGCCAGCTGACATGCCACAGGATTCCGATGACTTTGAACCATCGATGGACGCAAATGTTGATGATGCTTCCGATGCGTTCATGGAGGAAGAGAGTCTTCCGCCAGTCGTCGAAGAAGGTATTTTGTAGTAATAACCCTGATAATGATTTTCAAACAGGATTATATTCATACCTTTTTGTGTTTCTTTGGCAGGTTTTGAAGTGACAGAGGAGAGTCCGTCGCTTCCTTCAGAACCAGAGCAAGGGATGCCAGAGGTTGATCCAAAGGTAGAGACTCCTGGGACCAGTTCTGACACTGTTGAGGAGATACCTCGTGCTGAGATTCCTTCCCAAGCAGGAGCAGCTTCAACTGGAAAGAGTTCTTTTGTTACTCTTCCAATGAGTGATGACATGAGCAGTCGACCAACGGAGTTGGGCGAATCTTCAGCTGGGCCATCTCTTCTTTTTGTGAAGAAGGTTGTGGTGCAGGTTCTGAGCTCTTGGATCGAGACTCTGCTTTCTGGGCACTTAGATGCCGGATTTGGGATGATCCAGCATGTGCGTGAGATTCTCGGTGATGCTGAAGAGGCTGGTCTGGATGTCACAAGTGCCAGGGAGATCATTAATAGGATCATTGAGCTGGGTGACAGGTGGTTTAAGACCATGGGTTTTCCTAACGACCAGTTCTTCAGGGAGATGTTCATGGACCCTGCGGATAAGGCTCAGTATAACCTAGATGAGGCTACACAAAGCAGGAAGTAGGTAGTTTGAGAGAAGAACTTAGAAGAGCTAACCATCATTGGGCTGACACATGACCTTAGCATCCTTGATAGGGAGGTCGATGAGGCCAGGAAATGTCTTGAGCATCTGCAGGCACAAGTCGCTGCCAAGTGGACTGCAATAACAGATGCTCGTGACAGGGAGAGTGCTCTGATTCCCCGGGTTGCAGATGCCGATCGAGTTCTTAAAAGGAAGTCTGAAGAGAACAAACAATGGCAAACTGCTCGGGGGAAGCTTCCTGGTGCGAAAGAAGGGTTACAGCCCACCCCAGCATCTCATGGCAAGTTCCTGAAGAAGCGTGCCTTGGAATCCCTGATGGCTGAGGCCAGAATTTTGCTTAAGGAGCTGAACTCTTGGCTGGAGACCATTTTTGATTGAGCTCCTTTTTTTTAACAGAAACCATCCTTCTCTCTTTTTTTTAGTACCACTTGTATTTTTTGGTACTTTTTTTGTAGTGTTTGTGAACACTTTCTTTTTTTTTTTTTTGGTACCACATGTATTTTTTGGTACTTCTTTTTTTTTTTTTGATAGTGCTTGTGAACACTTTTTTTTGGTACCACATGTATTGTTTTGGTACTCTTTTTTTTTTGTTTTCCCTAAGCTTACTTAAGTCTTTTTGTGATGAAAGTAATTGCTAAATGGAATGCCCTTTTTTTTGTTTTCCCTACGCTTACTTAAATCTTTTTGTGATAAAAGTAATTGCTAAATGGGATGCCCTTTTTTTGTTTTTTTGTTATCCCCACGCCCACTTGAATCTTTTTGTGATAAAATTAATTGCTAAATGGGATGCCTTTTTTTTGTTTTCCCTACGCTTACTTAAATCTTTTTGTGATAAAAGTAATTGCTAAATGGGATTTGATCAAAAGCTTGTCATTTTGATAAAATCTTTTGTCAAATGATTGTTTTGGCATGGAAGCCAGATTTTTGTTTGTGGCATGGAAGCCGATTTTGGCATGAGAGCCAGCTTTTTTGTGGCATTGATAGCCGAGTGTATTTTGTGGCATCTATAGCCGGGTTTGTGGCATTAATAGCCGGGTTTTTCGAAAGCCAATTTTTTTTGTGGCATTGATAGCCAGTTTTGTTTTGTGGCATTGATAACCGGTTTGTTTTGGTAGCATCTATAGCCGGTTTGTGGCATTTATTGCCTGTTTTGATGGCATTTATAGCCGGTTTGGTTTTAAAAAATGCAAGTATCGACTAAAAGTCGCCTCTCTACTGAATGTTCTTGCAAGTATCGATGGAATGTCGCATCCTTGCTCATTCGGTTGTGAGTATTGATGGAATGTCGCATCCTCGTGGATTTGGGTGCAAGTATCGATGGAATGTCGCATCCTTGCTTTTCAAAAATTTTGGTTTTGCGGGTACTGACTTGATGTCGTTTCCCCACGATTTTCTTTGAAATTTGTGGTTTTCTCGAACCTTTGGGTTATAAAATATCAACTGAAATGTTGCGTCTCTATGGTTTTTTAGGTTTTTCCGAACATTTGAAATTTGGGCTGTGGATATCAACTGAAAGCGTCTCCACGGTTTTTTTAGTTTTTTCGAACCTTTGAACTTTGGGTTATGAATATCAACTGAAATGTTGCGTCTCCACGGTTTTTTAGGTTTTTTCAAACCTTTGAAATTTGGGTTGTGGATATCAACTGAAATGTTGCATCTCCACGGTTTTGGATTTTGCAAGTATCGACGAAATGTCGCTTCCTTGCGATTTTGGAAGTGTTGAACATGGTTCGTATGCTTCCGATCTGTGTGAGTATCGACTAAGCGTCGCTTCCCCGCGGTTTTTTTGAAAAACCATTTTTTTTTGTTTAAAGACACGAGGGTCATAAGTTTTGACCTAAAACCATTTTGGCGGTAAAAGGTAGGGTGGACTAGGGTGGAAATCCCTGAATCCGGATTTTGTTTCAAACCATGAATTTTGGTTCAAGGGTTGAAAATTTTGGTCAAGTTAGGGAAAGGTTCCTAAACTTGGATTTTTTTGAACAATGAAACGATGAAAGTAAGCATTGTTTAAATTTCTAGAAATTTTAACATTTGATATGAGAATTCTAAAATAAAGGTAGGTTTAGTGAGCATGTACCTCGAAACCGATTTTGGCCGTACAGGCATTGCTCTTACCCAGTTGGGTAAGTCTTCAAGGGTAGTACCGGTTTAAGAACTTGCCGTTGATGGGCAGCATACATCTGTCACCTTCCATGTTTAGGAGTGCGTATGCGCCATTGGAGAAAACCTTGTCGATGACGTAGGGTCCCTCCCATTTTGGCTCAAATTTGCCTTTGGACTTGTGAGCGAAGACCATTGGTCTTTTTACCGCAAGGACCAAGTCACCCTTTTTGTAAGCGAATTGCCTGACCTTTTTGTTGAAAGATCCTGCCATGCGTGCTTGGTAAAGTTCAATGCTTTGTTGAGCTTCGAGCCGTCTCTCATCGAGATTGTCCAGCTCATGGAGTCGCAATTTGACATTGCTTTCTTGAGTCATGTCATTTTGCAAAGATACCCTCAAGGAAGGAATTTGTACTTCCAAGGGCACGACAGCTTCGCATCCATAGACCAAGGAGAATGGTGTGCTATGGGTTGGTCCTCGAACGGTGGTTCGATAGGCCCACAAAGCTTCAGACATTTTGTCGCTCCAGTCTCTTTTGTGACAAGAGACCATTTTTTTGAGGATTTTGCAGAGTGTCTTGTTGAAAGCTTCTGCCAACCCGTTTGCTGCCGGATTGTATAGAGTCGAAGGACAGCTTTGGATTTTGTATTTATCGCAGAACCTGTAGAATTGATGATCCCGGAATTGTGGTCCGTTATCATGGACGAATCTTTTGGGTATGCCGAAATGACAAATGATGTTGGTGCGCAGGAACTGAAGGACTGATGAGGTCTTCATTTCGTTGAACGCAAATGCTTCTGACCACTTGGAGAAATAATCCGTAGCGGCGAAGATGAAGCGATGACCTTTGCTCGAAGGGGGAGAAATAGGACCTATGATGTCCATACCCCAGGCTTCGAAAGGCCATGAAATCGCTGTAGGATGTAGCCATTCTGGACGCATGTGAATGTAATCTCCATGAACTTGGCATTGTTGGCAGCGTTTAGCAAATTGCATTGAGTCAGCTACCATGGTAGGCCAGTAATACCTAACCTTTTTATCTGATCATAAAGCTTGGGACCAGCCTGATGAGCTCCGCAAAGGCCAGCATGAACTTCTTTGAGTGTTTCTTCAGCCTCTTGTTGTGACAAGCAGCGTAGAAGTACTCCGTTGAAGGATTTCCTGTAAAGGATTTTTGAAGGAATATCCAAATGAAAGTTTGGGGTTCGCTTTTGGATGCTTACCCGTTCTTTTGGGTTTTCAGGTAGGATCCCGAACATAATGTAATCAATGAACGGATCCCTCCGGTCGCCGATTAAAGTTTGAAGGATTGAAATCCGACTTCCAACCACTTGGTGCCATTCAGCAACAGCTTGGTGTGTGTTAAGAGGAGGAAGGATTCTTCTTTCGCACACTGTAATTTGCATGTTTTCCCCTTCCTGGATTGCCATAGATGCGGCAAGTCTAGCTAGGGCATCTGCACGTATGCTTTCACCTCTACGAATGTGGGTGATGTGACAGATGTCAAACTTTTGCAGAAGCGATTGTGCTTTGTTGTAGTAAGGCAGGAAATCTAGCTTCCTGACTTCAAATTTCTGATTCATCTGGTTGACGATCAATTGAGAGTCTCCAAAGACTTCCAGTATGGTGATACCGGATTCGATGGCGAGTTCCAATCCGAGGATCAGAGTTTGATATTCAGCTGCATTGTTTGTGCATGGTTCCAGTAGTGAGAATGCGTGTGGAATCTTGTATTTGTCGGGGTTAACAAAAAGGATGCCAACTCCCGAGATCAGCTGTCTTTTTTCATTTGTCCCGGTTGCACCGTCAAAGTACATGTCCCAGGAAGCATTTTGTGAGAAAGTCTCCACGTTGTAGACTATTTCGTTTGAGAGATCATCTCTGAGCGGAGAATCTTTGGGCAATGGATGCTCTGCGAGGAAGTCTGCTAGAGCTTGCCCTATGATTGCCTTTTGTGGTACATACCTAATATCAAATTATGACAGAAGGATGGACCATTTTGCCAGTCAAGCATTGAGAGAACCTGCCTTTGTGACAAGGACCTTCAAGAGGTTGACCCTCGAGACCAGGTATACTGTGTTGGAAAGCAAGTAGTGACGTAGCTTTTGTGCGGCGAACATCACTGCAAGACATTCTTTTTCGACTGGAGATTAGCGATGCTCTGCACCTACTAGCATGCGGCTGAGTTAATATAGAGCAGCTTCTTTTCTTTGATCATTTTCTTGCGCAAGCAGAGCTCCCAAAGAGTGATCAAGGGCTCTTGTGTACAAGATGAATGGCTTTCCAATGGTAGGAGCAGCTAACACTTGAGGTTTTGTCAGGTATGACTTGATATCTTGGAAAGCAGCTTCACAGTCAGCATCCCAGATAAAGTTTACACCTTTTTTCATCAACCGGGAGAATGGACGGCATTTACCCGAAAGATTGGAGATGAACCGTCTGATGTAGGCCAATCTCCTTTGAAGTCCTTTGAGTTCTCTCAAGGTTCTTGGAGAGGACATTTCTAGAATGGCTTTGACTTTTATAGGGTCAAGCTTTATTCCAGCTTTCCGAACTAAGAATCCGAGGAACTTACCCGATGAGACGCCGAAGAAGCATTTCAAAGAATTCATTCGCAGTTTGTGTTTGCGAAGCCGGAGGAAGACTTCTCGAAGGTCTTCGAGATGATCTTTTTTTCTTTTGCTTTTGACGGCGAGGTCATCAACGTAACATTCAACCGTCTTGTGCTGCATATCTTGGAATATTTTAATCATAGCCCTCTGATATGTGGCACCAGCATTTTTCAGACCAAATGGCATGACAGTGTAACAATACACGCCAAATGGGGTCCAAAAAGATGTATGTTTTTCATCTTTAGGATGTATCTTTATCTGATTGTAGCCAGAGAAACCATCCATGAATGTCATTTGCTCGAATCCACAGGTATTATCAATCATTACCTCTGGTATGGGGAGCGGAAATTCATCGTTAGGGCATGCGCCGTTCAGGTTTCTATAGTTAATATAGACCCTGATCTGCCCGTTTTTCTTTGTCACGGGGACAATGTTGGCCAACCATTCACGATGTTGTTCCTCACGGATGAAGCCGACGCTTTTGAGTTTTTGAACTTCTTGTTCAATTTTATCCATCACATCTGGACAGAATCTTCTTTGGCCTTGCTTGACAGGCTTGATGTCTTCCTGAAGATTGAGTTTGTGAACTGTTATTTTGGGGTCTAAGCCACGCATTTCAGCTTAAGACCATGCAAAGCAAGCAACGAACTCACGAAGAAAGGCGATATACTCGGGTAACTCATCATCCTTTATATTCTTGCTTATGAATACAGGACGTGGGTTATCTGGTGTTCCCAAGTCTATCTTTTGAACATGATCTTCTGTTGGAAGGTTCGAAGGTGGTTCCTCCACAATATTTTCGGAGGCTTCCAGCTCAACAAAACCTTCTGGGGTTTCAAAGGCATTTCTAGGCCAAGGTTTTGTTCCTTTCCACGGGTCTTCTTGATTGGTAATTTTCCCAAGGGTTGCTATGAGATGATCCCAATCGCCTGTTGAAACCGGGTCAAAGTAGGTTACTTCTTTTGGAGATGAGGGTTCTTTTGGGTCAGAAGACCACACGTCTGTGCCATCGGACAACTCCTCTTCATTTTCGGAGAAATCGTGCCAATTGGATGAGCTTCCTGGATCTTTGTCAGGTGACTCATCAAAAAGATATCCAGGGAGATCGATGTCTTCATGGACTTGAGATGTTGAGGCTTGGTCAGTATATTGACTTTTAAGCCTTTGTGTCAACTGTCTCAGGGGAGTGTCGGGATCATACCCTAACCCGTGTGAAGACTTTTCTACATAGCCGTAGAGTCTCCAATCTTCCAGCTAGCTTTTGGTCAAGACGGGCCCCAATGGCCTGAGAATACCGCGTCCTTCTCCCAAACTGACTGGGTTTTGAGCGTCATAGCCCATTTTTTCATAATAGCTTGTGCCATAGAACTATATAAGGATAGTTGAGGCAAACCTTCATTTTGAAAAGGTTCAAGCATGGAGTTTGATGAAGAAGCATCCGTTCTATGGAAGAAGATCAGCTTTTCCTTTGCTGAAGTTGCTGGAAAAACGAAGGAAGCTGACGTAGGATTTTCTATGTCAGAAGTCGTCTCCATTGGAGTGAGAGTAGGCTGAACTTGCTGAGTGTCAGCTTGGCTTGACAATGTGTTGTCTTCTGGCTCTAAATCCAAATCCGTGTCTTGCATGATAGACACGAAAGAGACAACAAATTTGCCTCCAGGGTTTTGCTTTGCCTTCTTCACTTTAGTTGTGATGACCAAAGGCATTGAAGGTTTGAGGGAGATGATGAAGGGAGTTTGAATGCTCTCTTCGGATTTACCGGATGGTTTGTTTTCTTCCGGTGATTGTTGAGGAGCCTTGCCTTTATCTTTCTGGAGATTTTCAGCAAAGGGTGCTGTGTGCTTATCCTCTTCTTCTTTTTCACCTTCATACATCTGTGAGTCTACGAAGTGGACTTCTTTACCTTTGAAGTGTTTTCTGTCCGTAAAGACTCGATTTATTATGCCGTCGTCGCCAACAAACTTGATGCATTGATGTAGAGTTGAAGGGACAACACCATTCTCGTGGATCCAAGGGCGTCCGAGAAGGATGTTGTAGCATGAAGGGGTTTTTATTGCATACACTGTGACCTCAGAAATAAGATCACCGATTTGCAACTTGAATCTGATTTTGCCGATAGGCCTTTGATACTCCCATCGTATCCAAAGATAGACACAGATGTGTGGCTCAGCTTGCTGGGTGGGATGCTTAACTCTTCGAGAGCCGATGTGGAGATGAGGTTGAGTGCAGAACCTGGGTCGATCTGAACTCTGTGCATAGGCATTTCCTTGATGTACCCTGTGAAGTACAGGGGTCGGTTGTGCTTGGTTTTGCCAAGTAGGAGGTCGTCCTTTGTGAAGGCGATGATTGCACTGGCTGCTTTTTTAACTGAGAGGCATTCAATGCATGATCCCTCAGTTTTCTTCTTTTCTCCCTTTGAGGAGGCTTCTGAGTTTTTGACCCGGTAATCTATTTCAATTTGGAGGACTTGCGGGGCATGTTTGTCGACATCCTCATTCAGCTTTTGTAATTTTGAAATGAGATTATCACGAGTGTGTGGAGACATTCGCAACAAATCTAGGATGTGCAGATGTGCAGGTATGTGCTTGAAGTGTTCAATCAAGTCATAATTGAAAGCCTCCTTAGGACCTGCATGTTCATCATTATTGCCACTAGGGGTGCTTACAACATCTTTTCCTGAAGGATTTACATATGTAAAGGAAGATTGGTTGTAATTTTTGTGGTAGTCCCGACCAGAGCGGGTGCCTCTACCAACTTCGAGAGCTTCTTGAGAAGGGTCTTCGTTTGGAAGATTGTCTTCAGGATCAAGAGGCTGTCGTTTTTCATTTGCTGAGGATGTATCAGCAGCGGAGTTGCCATCCTCAGTGATTGTGTCGCACGGAGCATTTTCTGGGAACAAGTCCTGAACAGCATCCAGCAACCTTTCTTCTTCGTTGACTAATTCATCATCCCAAGCATCAACAGCTGGGAATTCTTCAGTCAGGAAGGGTGTGAACTTTGAAGTCACAGTCTCAGGAGAAGAAACCTCAAAAGGTGTCATCTCAGTGAAAGTCACGTGAGACGAGGTGGCTCTAGAAGATACATTGCTAGGTGTCACCGGAGTGTAAGTGCTCTCATCAGACGATGCTTCGGAAGAGCTATAATCCCGAATTATCACATTATAGGAAGCTCTGACGGGAGACGTTGCCTGATCGAAGTCAGACTCATCCTCGGATGTAAGAGGATCGTCTATCCAGCAATTTTCTCCATTTTCAGGAGTTAAGGGAGGATGTACCTGATGGTCTTTAGGGACTTCAGGCTCTGGATTGCGAGGAGGCTCGTTGACGCGTTCTTGCTCTTGTTCTAAAGCGAGACGCTGCAAGATCCTTGCATATTCTTCAAGATCAGGAATGGGAGCCAAATCTTCTTCTTCATCATCTCTTTGTGGCTCAACATGGTTGATTTCCACTGGAGTAATGAGAGGTGCTGGGTTAGCAGCATTTTCTTGTACAGCCTCTTGGTCTTCTTCATCATCAGACCAGGATCCTTGCGGCTGTAGGGGGTTATACTAGATTACTGGCATAAGATGAGTCTCAGGAACCCATTCTTCATCGGAGAGATATTCTCCTGTTTCAAGGGACTCCTCCCACTCGTTTGTGTAGTTGGATTCGAATCTATCATCGGTGTTGCTGGACTCGTATCCATCAATGGAGAATCCAACTACCGAATTGCAAGAGTATGATACCTCCTGCGTGGCTTCTTTGAATTGAGGTGGCATGAAATCACTAAGTGTGAATTTTCTTACCCCCTTTGAAGTCTCTGGAAGGGATGTTTTTGTTGCCTCCAGTGAAGCGGTAGAGGAAGCCTCTGCCTTTTCTTTGACTTCTTGTTTTGGCTGGGTCTTCTCTTACCGTTTGAGCTTGAGGAGATGTTTCCTAGCCTGCCTTCGCTGTTGAGCTGTAGGCTTTGTTTTCACGACCTCCCAATTTTCATCTTCTAGGAGATCGAGATGTACCCATATGTGTTGTCCGTCTGGTGTCGGGTAAGGAACCAGTTCCTCGGACGCTTGGATTGAGTTTATCACCTTGAAGGAAGTAGTGATCTTCTTTTTCGGTGATTTTGATGTTTGTCCACATGTCACCATGTTGATGGAGGCAGGCCCATAGTTTTTGTCAAAGGTGATGACTCCGTTTTTCCACATCTCGTTTATTTTCTCCCTCACAACAAAGCATTGATTGAGAGGATACGAGATCATCTGGTGGTATGGACAGTACCGAGGATCGTTGGTTTTGCCAACATCACCCGATCTTTTTGGTTCAGGCAAGGTGAGCTTGCCGCTTGCCACAAGAGCCCCGAAGATTTCATCATCTTCATCAAACGGGTATTTCTTCTCTACTCGTTCTTTGAAGGCATCTGAGAGTTTAGGTCTCTTACCAGTAGCTTTGTTTTCAGCTTTCTTTGGTGGCTGAGGAGCTGACTTGGTCTGCACATTGAGGACCTCTTTCTTCTTTGGTTTAGAGGTTGCAATGGCGGTTGGCTCTTTTCTTGATGATTTCTGACTGTTGAGGTCTTTAATCACCGTTTCAGCTTCCATGGAAGCTTCTAGGAGTTCTCCCAGGTTTTTTGATTTGTTGCCGATGATCATGGAGCGGATTCTTGCTCTCATGTTGTTTCGGCAGATGTTGACTAGCGACGCTTGTGGCAATACATCAGACAATTTGTATGCCATCGCTTTCCACTTGTGAATGAAGTCATATGTTGACTCATTCTCCCCCTGTTTTAGGCTGCATAGCTGAGCCATAGTAGCGGGATGATCCTCACCTTTGAAGTGAGTCAGGAAGCGTGTCTCTAGCATGGCCCAGTTTTGGATCGAGTCCTTCGGCAGAGTGGAGTACCAATCGAAGGCCGTACCTTTAAGGGTACTTGTAAAAAGGCGGATCTTGAGTGCATCTTGATCCGCGATAGCTCCCGTCAGGATCTTGAAGTGGATGACGTGCTGTCTGGCTGATCCTTTCCCCGTATATATTTGGAGAGTAGGATGCTTGAATTTAGTGGGGAACGGGACCGAGTCCATCCATAAGGGATATGGTGGCTTGATCCCATGCTCCTTGAGTATATCCTCTTCTTTTGCTTTGGCGAGGATACTGTCTACGTCCTTTTTTGTGAGGGCGCGTGACTCATTTTCTTCTCCATTTACCTCATCATCTTGATGATTCGGGGGAGGTTCATTGTTCGCCTGATTTTGGAAGGCGAGGAGAAGGTTTTCCATCAGAGTTTCAATCCTCTGTTGGCCTTATTCCAACTGCTGGATGCTGGTGATCGCATCATCTTGAGGTGGATTGCGGGGTGGTGGCTCAGAATTTGTAGCCAAAACGTTCATCCTTCGTGATTCGAACGAAGAAACTATCCTGGTGACTGAGCTGGGGCTCATTCTTTTTTAAGAAGAGCTTGAGGAAGGATCACTCTGCCGTCCTTTGCTTGAAGGAGCAGGGGATTCTTCTGGGTGTCTTCTTGTCCTGGAGACGCTGCGGGTCATCGGACGTCGGACATGGATTTTTGTTGCTGACTTTTGGCGCCTTCTGGTTTTTCCAACCATATGGATGGCAGCAACTTGGTTGGGTCTTTCTTTTTCGACCCATTTGGGAGAGACTTGAAGTGTAGGAGGCTGGGTCCTTTGCTTTTCTAGTCTCTTTTGTCTATATGACGCGCGGCGGCGTATGCGACGAGCAATTTGAGCTTCGGTCAGCTCTGGCTGGGCTTTGACAATGAAGAATGTGCTCCTCGGGCGCAACAGCTGAGCCTATCTTTTTCGTAGCTAGGCAAGGACAGGATGCGAACCCTATCCTACGCCTATTGCAGCGAAGCTTTGAATTTTTGGAGTTCGGCCCCTGTAGAGATGAAGGGTCGAATTGCGGGTTTGTAGGCCTTAGCAGGTGCTTGCAGAGGGTAGAACTGGTTCTCATTGAGTGGGGCCAGGAATGCTAGCTTAGTGGATGTTTGGGACCTTCTTTGTTTTGGTGAAGGTCTTGGGGACCAAGTCTTGGGATAGACCCGGTCGTTTGATGATCGAGGCTTTGTGGGGTTGCCACGGGCTTTAGGCTTTCTGGTGCTTGCCTTTGGTGTCACGGTAGTGACACGTTGAAAGGCGAGTTTCTGCTTCTTGGAAGGAGCAGTTTGTTCCTCGGGAAGTGGGAATGGTCCCAGCGTCCCAAAGACAATAGTCCGGGGAGTCGAGGTTGACCCGGAATTTAGAGAGTTGCCGAGGGAGTTGACACTTCGGCAGCTGATGGGGCACTTGTAGGTGCGCGTAGTTTGCTTCTGTTGAAGCATGAGTTGGTGCTTGTTCTCGTCGAAAGTAATGGTAAGCGATGCCGCCATTGTTAGTTTTTTTCGAAAATTTTTCTGAAACAAGACCACATCCATTAGTAATCACAAGAATATAATGATCATAAATGGGAAATTCTATGGTTTTATCTTTTCAAATTGCTCGAGGAAGATGACCCAAGCAATATGAAGAAGACAAAACGCCATAGAGGGTACAATTGTTCTGATCGCAGGTATGGTAGGCCCAGAATGAGCGTTCTAGTGACTGCTAGAAGCAATTGTGAACTTAAATTCGACTTATCGAGAAGCAGAGCTTGCTCGAGGTAAGAAGAATATAAAGTTGGAGTTCCAAATGTGCCGGTCGAAATACAGTAGACCCTGAAAGGGTGTACTAGTACCGCTAGACACAAATGTTTTGAGACCGCATCCATGAGATGAGATTCTCTGTTTTGAAAGGTCAAGATTGGACTCATCAAAGAGAGCAGATGGAATTCCGATCTGAACACTGGCTCAGCGATTTCCGCGAGCGCCAGTGCTCAGAAAGAAATGAAACATAATTTCTCGGATCTGAATCCGAAAATGACAAGTTTTTTTTTGAAAGGCCAATATCGGGTTCATCAAAGAGAGCAAAAGGCACTCCAATCTGAACACGGGCTCAGCGATTTCCGCGAGCGCCAGTGCTCAGAAAAGAGAAGACCAAGATTTCTCCAATCTAAACCCAAAATGACGGAAGTTTTTTTTTGAAGATTTTCTTTTAAAAAAATTTATTTATTTATTTATTTATTTATTATTTATTTTTTTTAAGATTATCTTTTTGAAATTTTTTTTTATTTTTTATTTTTTATTTTAAAATTTTTATTTTTAAAAATTTTATTTTTTGAAAAAAAATTTATTTAAAAGACGAAAGAATACACATAGGCCTCCTAACCCGGTCTTATGAAATCTTGATTGATAGAATTGCCCCCAGGTAAGGGTAGGATTACTTAATGAACCTGTTTGGAGGACCCTTGCCTAGAACAGTCAAGCTGTCTCCACACTCTGGACAAGGCTTTTCTTGAATCAACCATGATCAAAGAACACAGTTGTTTAACCTTAGTGGTCTATGTCTTTTTTTTTATATTTATTATAATTTTTTTATCTTTAATGAACTCATTGAAGAGAAACGATGGCCCAAAACCTTAGTCGAACAGGCTCAACATTTCTGCAAGCGCGGTGAACGATAGGAACGGATCAAGGTTTCTCAATTTTGAATCCAAAATGAGAAATCAGATTTTTTTGTTTTATTTATTTATATATATATATATGTTTTTTAGATCTTTAATGAATTCATCGAAGAGAAACGATGGCCCAAAACCTTAGTCGAACAGGCTCAACATTTCTGCTAGCACGATGAACGATAGGAACGGATCAAGGTTTCTCAATTTTGAATTCAAAATGAGAAATCTGATTTTTTGTTTTTATATATATATATATATATTTAGATGTTTAATGAACTCATCGAAGAGAAACGATGGCCCAAAACCTTAGTCGAATAGGCTCAACATTTCTGCAAGCGCGATGAACGATAGGAACGGATCAAGGTTTCTCAATTTTGAATCCAAAATGAAAAATCTGATTTTTTGTTTTTTTTTTAAAAGAGAAAAAGTGAAAATAAATTCAAAGAATTAGAAATTTCCAAAAAATCTCATCTCATTTTTTTTAGATGCGGAATCCAACATGGCCACCAATCAAAAAGTAGCCAAAGAATCAAGAAAAGAAGTATAAGCATACAGCAATAGATATGATATGCAAATATTTCATTTTTAGCATCGTATTCTTAAAAGAACGGGTCCCACCGGGTGTGCCAGCTTGATGGACCGCGCTCCTGCCTGGTCCTACCGAGGTCTGCGGACGTGGGTTCCATTGGGTCCGACCCTTTCGTAACCGGGGGGCAAGGGCATGCATCAACATTTCTTTTGTTGTGGGTGTGCCAGATTTTCTATTTTACTTGGATTGCAAGTGGTGATCCGGAGATCAACCTTCGCAAGTAAAAAGGAAATCAATTTCTTTCAAGTTTTCCATTGCACATATATTTAAGAAAAGAGACATTTTTCTGATTTGCCGTGAAAGGCGATCTTTTTGGCATTTATAGCCGATTTTGGCGTTTATAGCCGATTTACAATCCTTATCAATAATGAAAGACAAGAGTTGTGATTTTTGTCTTTTTAAAAAAAAAATACAAACTACAATGAAAAGCAAGAAAAGGAGGATCTAACTTCTCAGGAGATTGTGGGGGACCCGTTCAGATTGACGGTTGCAAGCCATATGTGGACTTCGCCATCATCCATGCAGATGAGAACAGAGGATGCTATTGATTATCTTGGCTTGGCTATAATCTCAGGTTTTTAGAGAACAAAGACCAAAAGGTCATATGTCCAATAAAAAGCCGAGTAGACGGGCTGAAAAGCCACGTCTAAGCCATTTGGAGGCAGAAGGAGAAGGCAAGGACCTTGGGGGGAGGGGGTACCCCCCAAGGGACTTTTCTCACCTTGTAGCGGTGGTTGGTGTAGAACTTCCGCAGAGTTTTCTCTTTTTTCCTTCTCTGAATTTTTGTGCTTTATTCGTGTCTCTGTGTTTTTTTCACGTCTTCCGATCTGTCTCGTTTTTCCGATCTGGAATTCTTTGGAATGCTCTCCTATTTATAGGCTTTTAGGTAGCCATTAGGAGGGTTTATGAGCTTTAATTGTCATAAAGCTACATAAAGGGAGGAGTTACAAGATTGAATTCTTTATTTTGTAACTCCTTTTTCTTGGCTTCTGATTGGCCGGACGAGATTGAGGGCATTTAATCGCCTTTAATTGCCATGATGGGAGGAGTTTCATGGGTGAAATGCCATGAATCTCTTGACTTGTAACTCCCGGATGCTTGCTTCTGATTGGTCCGTCCAAAGAAATGGATTAATGACTGTAATAAAGCTAGTCAATTAATCGCATTAAGTGGTCGCGGAGCAGTTGAAGAGTCGCGGGCCGTGCCGCGTCTTTTGGGATTCTTCTGGCGATGATCATCGATGGATCTTTATGTAGATCGACATCGGATGACCATGTAACTTCAGGTGTTGGTTGCCAACAGCGGGTCGGTGCCATCTGTCCTGTCGATTTCTCGATCGGTCGGGTAGAAAGCACACATTTTTGGTTGACCGGGTGGCGATCAATGTTGTTTTCGATACTCTTGATGATTAACCCATGTTTTTTACGGATGTTAGAGGATTTGGTGTCTCAAAAGTATGAATTTTAGAAAATACCAGAGGCCGGACACTTCAAATCGCGAAAAAACGGCGAAAAATGGGGTTTCCGGGGCCCACCGAGCGATCCCGAGCCCCAGGGCCGTCGGCGACCCTGGGCTTAGGGTCGCCAGGGTCGCAGGGGCTGGGGGTTTTCCCCCTTTTGTCCCGTTTTGTGTCCGTTTTTGCTGTTTTTCGATTCTTTTTTCTTCTGTATTTTTCCTTTACATTTTTGATTATTTATTGGCTTGATTTCCCTATAGAAAACCTGATGAGAATCCTTGCATTTTGTTTTGCAAAGTTTCTAATTTTCTGAGAAAGTCGAAGACTTTGTCGCGTAGAGCTGCCGATTTTTCGTCAGAAGCTGAAACTGGGTCAAACGATGTCGGAATGACCTGAAATTTGGGGTGAAGCCAGCTGAGCAATAAATAAGACCAACCATAGGCTTTTGTTTGAGTTTTGAAGCCGTTTGGGGTCCTATCACCAGTAGATTGCTTTTATCGCGATGAAGATGTCGCGGTTTGATGTGCGGTCAACCGATGTCCGATTGACTTGAAATTTGACAGGGAACCTATTAGAGTCATTTTAAGATGATCCATAGGCTCTGTCTTGGAAACCATGGTCCCGGGGAGCTTTACCGCCGAGAGGCCTGATTTGGCTTCCGAGCGTCAAAGTATGGTCAAATGTTGTCGAAATGACCTGAAATTTGACGTGTAGCCCTTTGTAAGCATTTTGAAGCCGTCCATGTGCTCTATCTGATGAGTGATGGCCTCGGTGGTTCTCACCGCCGAGAGGCTTGATTTAGCTGTTCGAGGGTTGATGTAGGGTCAAACGTTGTCGGTTTGACTCGGAACTTGACGTGGAGCCTTTTGGATGTATCTTGAGACCATCCATCGGCTCCGATCGAAGATTTGGTGTCTCCGATGCTTTCGCCCCAGGGAGCTCCTTTTCAGTTACCGGAGAAGCGAAGTTAGGCCAAATGATTTTGAAATGGCCCGAAACTTCTTGTGTACTCCTCTTTTGGCTGTCTTGAAGGATCTTGCAGTTTTTGTTTGATTCTGACAAGATTTGATTTTTTGGAAGTAGTATTGCCTATTTATGGCAGGTTGCGACTTCATGTAGCTCTTTGGATCTTGAAGAGGCAAAGTGATATTTTTGGTGTCAACAGTGGCCGGTGGGCAAGCCCCTTTTTTTTGTTTCTTTTTTTGTACTTTCCTTTTATTTTTACCTTTTTTTTAGAAAGTTTTATTTTTCTTCTTTTTTTTTCTTTTTTTCTTTCTCCTTTTTTTTGAGAAAGTTTCTTTTTCTTCTTTTTTGTTCTTTTTATTTCTCCCCTTTTTTTTTGAGAAAGTTTCTTTTTTTTTTTGCTCATCATGATAATGCATTTTTTGGTAAACCAAGATGTTCATGCATGCATTCTTTTGTAAATTGAATTGGTAGCATGATGTGATAGCATACTTGAAAGTTTTTGCAAACTTGGGAATTTGGAGCTTGCAGTGATGTTGATCCCTTCCTGATTTTGTGGAGACTTTTAAGGTTTCGAAAGTTTGGAGTTTCGGAGCTCGCAGCAATGTTAAGCCCATCTTCAAGCTTTCTATTTTTTTCGGGGTATTTCCTTCTTCTTCGGAATTGCCCCGGAGTCATGTCAAAATTTCGCTAGATTTTTTTTCAGCGAAATTCTGTCATTTTGATGATTGATCTTTCTCTTTTCCAACCTTTGCAGGTGGTTCCTCCATAACGAACAAGGGTAAAGAGCCTGCTATAAGCATACCTCGTTATTCTGCTAGATCTTCTAATTCGGCCATTCAACATGCCTGGGAGAAGGTCCAGTATGTTGAGAGAAACCTGGAAGTGTGTGACTCCCTCAACAGAGATGAGATGAGGCAGCGACTGATCACTCTCAAGAGTGAGGCATTTTATAAGATCATGGTAAGAAACTGTCCTTGGGTGATAGACTATCAGAGGGTTTTGCCCAAACCTACCTTCTTCTTTGGTGATGTAGTCCCTGACGACGTGACATACTAGAGATACTATTTTCAGTTCTCTTACACAGCTGATGATGAGAAGAGAACCGTTGTTACCCGGTCGACGTTTGATCGCACCATCTCGATCATGAGCCTCGCTCTCACGTGCTCCAAGAGGGAAGATCCTCCAAGCTGGGTGAAGAGGACAAATGTAATCAAGACCAGGTTTTTGTTGGCGGTTCTCCTGGATATGCGAAGAAATCTCCTGTTGACATGGACATTTTGATGCCGGCCAGCGGCTACCAGGGCTCTGATTATCCATCGGTCGATTTGGGACTGGTGGGCCTTGACATTTTCAGCGATGATGGCAGCAATTGGGTGAAGCCTTTTCGACTTCATGGCCGTTTCAGTGCTGACTTCAAGTGGAAGTCGTGGACTGATCGCGTCCTGCTGATTGGTGGCGCCGTTTTAAAGGAAGCCGGGATTTTTGATGCGGTCCGCGCCTTTAGGGAGACCGTGATCTTTTCTGACGAGGCCTTCATGGCTATGTTGGAGTCATTCCTTCCCCAAACCAATACCTTCATTGTCACGAATGGTGAGATTGGTTTTTCTTTGAAGGAGGTGAGCGCCATCATTGGATTGCCTATCCTTGGCAGACTCTATGAACAATTCATGCCGATCGACAGCGTCCTTGAGGAGCAGTCAGAGGAGTTCAGGCTTTTGTACTTTTAGCTTGTCGCCTCCTATGATTTTTTTGAAGGAGAAGGAGGGCACGAAAGTTAGATCCAGTAGTTGGAAGAGTTTTGGCTCTTCGTTCCCCAACTTTTTTGACAGTAGGGAGTCTTCTGATAGTGCGACCCGGGAAGCCAGGGCTCAGGATCTAGGTTCGAAGAAGATTTCGGCCATGCAAGGAGAGTTGAGGGATTTCTACACAAGTACAGATGCCATTTGTTCTGACATTGTGCTGCGGAGAGATCATACTGTTTACCTCACTTATTGGCTAGGTGAGGCTATTTTTGCTGGAGGAGATGGAACGCACATCAGGCCGCATTGTATTTTTTTGGCTTGTCAGATGACGTTTGGAGAACGGCTTGCTTTGGTGCCAGCTCATTACTCATACTTGTGTACCGAACCTGCAGGCTGCTGTTTTTTTGGTTCGGCTCGGGCATCCCATGAACAGTGTATTTTCAGCCCACATTTTCTATTCGTGGTATGTATACCAATACCCTGGCTTCCACCGGCTGGGTGCTGCACAGGATGATGATCCTCTGATGATTTGACTCGCTAAGGGGAAAGCCGTATCTGAATCACTTTTGTTTGCCCGCATGAGGATCCGACGGTTTAGAGACGTCGAGATGGGGCAATCTTCAGTGAAGCTTTCTCCGGAGTTGTGGAAGAAGGCTTTTTGCTTTGGTGCCTCCCGAGATTCTACTAGGGCAGGGTCGGGAAGGCATTACTCCTTGACAAATGCAGAGAATGAGTGGCTTTTCAGCATACATATCGGCACGATGGTGTATCGTAGACATTCTTTTGTCGATATCCAGCCGTATGTGCCTTCTCGCTTTGCACTGCAGTTAGGCTTTTCTCAAGGCGTTGTTGGAGCGCCTTCAAGCATGGTGAAGCACTTTGGAGGTTTACAGGATGGGATAAACGCATGGGCTTTCTATAGTGCTTAAGACACTACAACCATGATTTCCTATCCTGTATTGTTGACTTCCTAGGCTGTTGGCTTCGCGAAGTGGTTCGCGGAGAGCTTTTCGGCATATCGAGGGCTTTCCAAGAAGGAACTTGATGTGAAGCTATTATCTGAAAAAGGCCTTGGAAAGTCAGATGGCGTCCGGCGAGAGGAGGCTTGGGCCTTCCTTTCTGGAGAGAAGTACAAGATAGGCTTTCTCGGTGACCAGGGCTCATTGGTTCTGAAGCTGTTTGAGAAATACCTGATGAGGCCTTGGAGCAGCTAGAACAAGAGGAAGGTAAGCTTGATGCTTGGATGCAAGTGGCACAGAGGCGAGCTTCCGTGGAGTCTACTGGCAATAGTAGACCATCCAGTGAGGAGTCAAGTGGGAAACCTGACTCTGACAGTGGGATAGGTTCTTCTAGGAGGCGAGCTCGCATGGGTAAGAGGAAGATGAGTCATCGTAGCAGCGAGGGGCCACATGAGAACTCTCCTGACATAGAAGTCCCTCTTACTATCAATGAGGGGGTGCCAGGGAATGCTGACGGGCCTCCGAAAAAGAGGAGCCCAGAAGAAGAGACCGCTGGTGAAGGTACGATTCTTTTCCTTTTTCTTTCTGTTTCTTTCATGGAATTTTCCATTTCTTGATTTGCTTTCTCCCCCTGCTGCCTTTTTTCTTTTAGCAGAGGATGAAGACTTGGTGATGCCTGAGGTTCCTGCCGATGAGGTTGTGACAGATCCTGTAGAGGCACCTGAAAAAGAACCAAGGGACTCTGGAATGAATCCAGAATCTGCCAATTGGTATAACTTTTTTTGCTTCTTTTTTTTTGTTTGTGACTTGATTTGCGAACACATTTTTTTTGTCAGTTGACTTGCCACAGGATTCTGATGACTTTGAACCATCGATGGATGCAAATGTTGATAATGCTTCGATGAGTTCGTGGAGGAAGAGAGTGTTCCACCAGTCGTCGAAGAAGGTATTTTATAGAAATAACCCTGATAATGATTTTCAAACAGGATCATATTTATACCTTCTTGTATTTCTTTGGCAGGTTTTGAAGTGACAGAGGAGAGTCCGTCGCTTCCTTCAGAATCGGAGCAAGAGATGCCAGAGGTTGTTCCGGAGGTAGAGACTCCTAGGACCAGTTCTGACACTGTTGAGGAGATACCTTGTGCTAAGATTCCTTCTCCCGGGGCTCCATGTGGAAAAGAGTTCTTTTGTTACTCTTCCAACGGGACATGACATGAGTAGTCGACCAACGGAGAAGGTAAGTCTTCGGGTGGGCCATTTCTTCTATTTGCGAAGAAGGTGGTGGTGTGGGTTCTGAGCTCTTGGATTGAGACTCTCCTTGCTAGACACTTGGATGTCAGATTTGACATGATCCCGCATGTGCAGGAGATTCTCACTGATGCTGAAGAAGTCGGTCTAGATGTCACAGGTGCCAGGGCGATCGTTGATAGGATCATTGCACTGGGTGACAGGTGGTTCGAGACCATAAACTTCTCTGATGACCAGTTCTTCAAGGAGATGTTCTTAGATCCTGCTAACAAGGCTAAGTTTGACCTGGATGAGGCTATACAAAGTAGGAAGCAGGTAGTCCGAGAGAAGAACTTAGAAAAGCTAACCATCATCGGGCTGAGGCACGAACTTAACATCCTTGATAGGGAGGTCGATGAGGCCAGGAAACGTCTTGAGCATTTAAAGGCACAAGTCGCTGCCAAGTGGGCTGCTATAACAAAGGCTCACAACAAGGAGAGTGCTCTGATTCGCAGGGTCGTAGATGCCGATCAGGTTATTGAAAGGAAGTTTTAAGAAGACAAACAGTGGCAAACTACTCGGGATAAGCTTCCTCGTATAAAAGAAGGGTTGCAGCCTTCTCCAGCATCTCATGGCAAGTTCCTGAAGAAGCATGCCTTGGAAATTATGCCGGCTGAGGCCAAGAGTTTGCTTGAGGAGCTGAAATTTTGGCTGGAGACCATTTTTGGTTGAGCCCCTAATTCTTTGTAGCAGAAACTATCCTTCTTTTTTTTTTGGTACCAGATGTATTTTTTTGGTACTCTTTTTTTTTTGTAGTGCCTGTAAACACTTTTTTTTGGTACCACATGTATTTTTTTCTAGTATACCTTTTTTTTTGTTTTCCATACGCTCACTTAAATCTTTTTGTGATGAAAGCAATTGCTAAATGGGATTTGATCAAAAGTTTGTCATTTTGTGAAAATCTTTTGTTAAATGATTGTTTTGGCATGGGAGCAAGATTTTTGTGGCATTGATAGCCGAGTTTGTTTTGTGGCATTGATAGCCGATCTTGGTGGCATTTATAGCCGGGTTTGGTGGCATTGATAGCCAAGTTGTGGCATTGATAGCTGGTATTGGTGGCATTGATAGCCGAGCTTTTTTTTTTTTGAAAGCCAAGTTTTGGTTTGTGGCATTGATAGCCGGTTTGTTTTGTGGCATTGATAGCCGGTTTTGGTGGCATTTATAGCCGGTTTTCATTTTCAAAAATGCAATTATCGACTAAAAGTTGCCTCTCTGCTGAATGGTCTTGCAAGTATCGATGGAATGTCGCATCCTTGCTCATTCAATTGTGAGCATCGATGGAATGTCGCATCCTCATGGTTTTGGGTGCAAGTATCAATGGAATGTCACTTCTTTGCTTTTCAAAATGTTTGGTTTTGCGGGTACTGACTTGATGTCGTTTCCCCATGATTTTTGAAATTTGCGGATATCAGCTGAAATGATGCATCTGTTGGAATTTGAGATGACTTGAGAAGTCTTATGAAGCATTGAAGTGTTTAGTATCACAAGTAATCATTTGATGTTGGAATTATTGTCAACACAATGTTGATAGTATGGTGTTGATAGTGTGGTGTTGATAGAGCTTCAAAGAAAACAGAGCTGAAACAGGTTCAGGAAATCAGAATTCCTGAAGCAGTGTGGTCGGTCGACCGAGGACCCCACGCGGTCGACCGGGCAAGACAATTAGCTCCCAGTTATTTTGTGCCACAGTGTGTCGCCGGTCGACCGGGGACCCCATGCGGTCGACCGAGCACGGGAACCAGAATTGCGCAGAAATTAGAAGTTGTGCACGAAAATTCAGGATTCTTGTGTATTTCGTTTGGGACTCTTTCTAAACGAATTCTAGCCTAATTTGAACACTCTTAAGGGTTACCATAACCTATATAAAGGCTTGCTTGGTTCGTTTTCCTACATATAGAAGAGAAGAGAGATCAAAAAGAGAGTTTTGGAGAGAAGAGTGATTGGAGAAGGAGCTGTTGCTGTGTGCAGTTGTGTTGCAAGTTTCTACAGCAAGTGTGGACGAGAATGTGCTCATGAAAATGGTGATTCGTCCATAAGATAAGCGTCTCTCTGTTTATGCTTTAAATATCAATTTGTAAGGGATTGAGAAAGAGAGATTGTAGAGGGGAAGGGCTGTAGAAAAGTTCTCTACTTTAATTCTGTAGAACATCAAGTTGGTACTTGGTGTTAGGGGTTTGGTGATCCTATCTGTTGGTGCAGATAAATTGTAAAGGGAGTAGGTGCTTCCTAGATAGTTGGTGCTATCTGAAACTTAAGGGTTGGTGCTCTTTGTCGTTGGTGCGACTAAATAGATACAGACCTGTTCCGGATCGGTGTTCGGACAGTCTTTGAACCGTGGACGTAGCCTTTTGGTGAACCACGTTAAATCTGGTGTCCTTGTGTGATTTGATTTGCTTTTGTTGTTAAATTGGACCTGTTTTTAAGGAATCACTGATTCACCCCCCCCCCTCTCAGTAATCGCGATATCTAACAGTTGGTATCAGAGCCTTGTTTCCCTTAATAAGCTTAACACGCTAAGGGTGATCTCTTGTCAAATCACATGGCATCCAATACAGGGAATAAGAAAGCACCTTTGTTTGATGGTTCTAATTACTCCTTCTGGAAGATCAGAATGCAGGCTTTCATCAAATCACATTGGCTATGATGTCTGGGAGACCGTTAGAGTCGGTTACAATATTGCCATCGTACCCACTGATGCTACAACGAAGAAGTTAGCAGACAACGACTCCAAGGCGCAGAATGCACTCTTTAGTGGTCTTGTGGACAGCGAGCTGGTCAAAGTAATTGCATGCAAAACAGCCAAGGAAATATGGGACAAGTTGAAAAGCATTCATGAAGGAGATGAGAAGATCAAAGAAGCGAAATTGCAAACTCATCGCTCTCAATTCGAGTCTCTTCGCATGGAGGAAAGCGAGAATGTTGACTCGTATATACAATGAGTGAATGAAGTCACGAATGACATTCGTGGACTAGGGGAGGAGATTAAAGAACCAGTCATCGTCAAAAAGGTTCTAAGATCTCTTCTTCCCCGGTTTGATTCAAAAGTCTCAGCCATAGAAGAAGCCAAGGATCTGAATGAATTTACCATGGATGAGTTGCATGGTTCACTCATTGCCTATGAGATGCGCATAGGTAAGACGTCTTCATCTAATAGAGAAGCGGCCTTCAAAGTTCAGAAAAAGGGAAAAGAGACTGCTGGTCATGATGCTGATACTGATGATGATGAGCTTGAGGCTCAATTAGTTAGAAAGCTGAAGAAAGGAAGCAATGGAAAGTATAAAGGAAAGCTACCCTTTAAATGCTTCAATTGTGGCGGTGTTGGTCACTTTGCTGCGAAGTGTCCGCTGAAAGAAAATAATGATGATGACTCTTATGTTGATAAGAGTAAATGGAAGAAAAATTTCAGAAAAAGGGGCAAAGCAAAAAGCTTCATCAGTCAATATAATGACAGCTCGTCTGAAACTTCAGACGATGATGAATCAGCCGAGGCAACTGAAGCTCTCTTCATGGTCACTGTTGAAGAAGAAGAGGAGCAAGAGCCGGAAGAGGAAGAGGAGGCTGAGGTCAATCTTGAAGAAGAACTCATTGCCGCACTTGAGGAGCTTAGCATGGAACGAAAAACAAGTAAGAAAAATCTGAAACTTCTTCATGAATCTGAAAGTTCAGTTATTGCTTTGAAAACTCAGGTTGAAGAATATAAAAGAATGGTGGAAGTCCTTGAAAATCAAATAAGTATCAAAAAGGAAGAGGCTATGAAACTTGAAACTGAAATCGCTAGAGCAAAGGCTGAAAACTTGGAAAGTAGCCGAAAACTCAAAGCGCTCCAAGCAATTGAAGGGACAATGAAACTCAATGAAATTCTGAAAGTTCAAAAGCCCTTCCACAATAAATTTGGTATTGGATTTGAGACCGGAGAGTCCTCTAAAGCTGCACCTTCTTTGTTTATGAAACAAAGTGCCATACCTCTCAAGGCTACAAAGCTTCAAATTCAGCATAGTATTGAGATGGTCAATAAGAAAAAGTTTGTGGAGTTTAACCAGCCACCTAAGAAAGGAAGAATGTTCAGATTCTATGGTTATTGCTATCATTGTAATAGATATGGACATAAAAGAGCTGATTGTAGATTCTATGTTAGAAACAGTCCATTAGTGACTAGGAACCCTTTCTCAATCCTAAACGGCCACAAAATTGAGTGCCATAAGTGTTATAATTATGGACACTTGGCTAGGGATTGTAGGTTGCCTATTGCTAACCAATTTCAGGTTGAAAAGAAACCCAAGTTAGTTAAGGCATGGAGGGCAAAGAAAAGGGAAGATAATTCCAAGGAATCTCTCATTGTGCAAATGGCATTCAATGCACAAAAGAAGGCAGCACCATGGGTCCTTGATAGTGGCTGTTCAAGCCATATGACAGGCGATAAGGAAAAATTCGTCAAGTTACAGCACTATGAAGGCGGATTAGTGAAGTTTGGTAACAATGATGGTGCCAAAATCTACGGAAAAGGTGTTGTTCAGCTAAAGGCAAACAAGATCAGATCAGACGAGGTCTTATATGTGTCTGGACTGAGACACAACTTGCTTAGTGTGAGCCAGATCTGTGACAAAGGCCACGAAGTTGTCTTCACTAAGAATGGGTTTGCTATCAAGAAGTGTAGCAACGGCAAAACGGTGGCTACTGGATCTAGGACTGCTGGAAATCTCTATACATTGTCAGATGGAGCTGAAAAGACTTGCTTGATGAGTCGGACAGAGGAAAGTTGGTTGTGGCACAAATGCCTTGGGCATCTAAACTTTGATAACATGTCAAAGATTTGCAACTCAAAGGCTGTCAGAGGTATGTCTACAGTTGAAAAGCCTTCCAACCCCATTTGCGATTCTTGCCAAAAGGGAAAGCAAACGAGGGTAATGTTCAAGTCAAAGGAGCATCATTCAAAGAAACCTCTTGAGCTAGTGCACACTGATCTCTGTGGACCGATGCGAACTCAAAGCACCAATGGAGATAAGTATTTTATGTTATGCATTGATGATTATACTCGTATGACATGGATATTGTTTCTTAAGCATAAACATCAAGCACTTGATAGTTTTAAAGTGTTTAAAGCACAGGTTGAAAATATGCTTGGAAAACGTATCAAGATTTTAAGGTCTGATCGAGGAGGTGAATTCACATATGAGGAGTTCACTAACTATTGTGAGCACCATGGCATTCAAAGACAATATTCAGCCCCTAGAACTCCACAGCAAAATGGAGTCGTGGAACGGAAAAATCGCACCGTGCAAGAGATGGCTCGCACAATGCTAACTGAGAGCAAGCTAGCTGACAAATACTGGAAGGAGGCAATCCATACGGCTGTATACATTCAGAATCGATGCTTGATCAGGCCACATGAAGACAAAACTCCTTATGAGCTATGGTTTGGGAGAAAAGCAATAGTCAAGCACTTCAGAGTCTTCGGTAGCAAGTGTTACATCAAGCGTCTTGATCAAAATCCGGGCAAATTTGATGAAAGAGCTAATGAAGGTATATTTCTGGGTTACTCCTCCTCTAGTAAGGCTTACAGATGTCTTAACAAAAGGACCAGAAAAATCATAGAAAGTGCCGATGTTAGAATTGATGAAAACCGTGAATCAAAGAATGTAACTCATCATGAAAGTCCAGTTTATGAGGACTCAAGTGAGATTGATGATGAAGTGGCTGAACCTAATGATTCTGAGAAATCAAAGGATGACTCAAAGGATGCTACACCTAGAAAGAAAAGCACTTGGGTAGAGCAACACCCTAAGGATCAAATCATTGGAGATCCTGAGGCCGGTGTTAAAACAAGACAAAGTGTAGTTAGCAATTACTCACTTGTGTCCACCATTGAACCCAAGACTGTGGCTGAAGCCAGTCTCGATGAAAGTTGGTTGAAAGCTATGCATGAGGAGTTGGAACAAATTGAGAAGAACTCCACATGGGAACTAGTTTCTAGACCTACCGATAAGAATGTTATTGGTACTAAATGGGTCTTTCGGAATAAGCTGAATGAAGATGGTCAGGTCATACGAAACAAAGCAAGGTTGGTTTGTAAAGGCTATGCTCAAGTTGAAGGCATAGATTTTGAAGAGACCTTTGCACCGGTGGCTCGTCTGGAAGCCATTCGTATGTTTCTTGCATTGGCTGCATATAAAACCTTCAAGGTATTTCAGATGGATGTAAAGTCAGCCTTCTTGAATGGATTACTTGAAGAAGAGGTCTACATTGAGCAACCTGATGGTTTTCTCATTAGCAAAAATTCAGACCTTGTGTGCAAGTTGAAAAAGGCTCTTTATGGGCTGAAACAAGCGCCAAGGGCGTGGTATGCAAGGCTAGACCTCTATCTCCGCAAGATCGGCTTTGGAAAAGGACTGGTTGATAGCAATCTTTATGTCAAAACAGAGTTGAGCAAACAGCTGGTTGTCATTGTTTATGTCGATGACATAATCTTTGGTGGTAATGATGAAGAAATGTGCAGGAATTTTGCTGAAGAGATGAAGAAAGAATTTGAGATGTCAATGCTTGGAGAACTAAAGTTCTTCCTTGGTTTACAAGTTCAGCAGCTGAAACATGGTATCTTCATATCACAGATGAAATACATCGAGGAAATGCTGAAGCGTTTTAACATGGAAGACAACAAGCCAGTGAGCACACCAATGACAACGAACACAAAGCTAAGCAAAGATGATAAGGGTTCGTCCGTTGATCACACCACTTATCGTTCTATGATAGGAAGCTTGCTTTATTTGACTGCTACAAGACCGGATCTTTTGCAAGCAGTATGTATGGTGGCTCGATTTCAAGCATCACCAACTGAGACGCACCTTACAGCAGTAAAAAAGGATATTTCGATATCTGAAAGGTACCACAGAGCTTGGCATTTGGTATCCTAAAGGGAAATCCTTCACTCTTGTTGCATACTCTGACGCCGATTGGGCTGGATGTATAGATGATCGCAAGAGTACAAGCGGTGGTGCATTCTATCTCGGTGAAAGGTTGGTGGCATGGCATAGTAAGAAACAAGATTCAGTATCCCTTTCTACAGCGGAAGCGGAATATATTGCAGCGGCAACTTGTTGTACGCAAGTGTTATGGATGCGGCAAATGCTTTCTGATCTAGGAGTTCCGACAACGGATCCTACGCCGATCCTCTGTGACAACACTAGTGCAATTCACATCTCTAAGAATCCTGTTCAGCATTCTAGAACGAAGCATGTTGCAATCCGCTATCACTTTCTCAAGGAAAAGGTTGCAGACGGTGAGGTAAAGTTGGAATATGTTCCAACTACTGAGCAAGTTGCTGATATCTTCACAAAACCTCTGCCAAAGGAAGTCTTCGAGTATCTCCGAAAAAAATTAGGAGTTACTCACTCTCCTAATCCTTAGGAGTTGTGCTTGAAAAGGGGAGCAATGTATTCCTTGAATATCCTATTCGCTCCTTGGTTGGTCCCTTTGGACTTGTTGTCAAAGGGGGAGAAAGTCTTATGCTAGGAGAAAGCTATGCTAAGAAAAAGTTATACTATGATAGCTTGGGGGAGAGTGGTATCAAGATTGTGAATGTGAAGATCTTGATTCTGTTTGTTTTTTGAAGACAGGGAAGTGTTCCAAGTGTTGAAGTTCCAAGTGTTGCCAACAATTCCAAAGGGGGAGATTGTTGGAATTTGAGATGACTTGAGAAGTCTTATGAAGCATTGAAGTGTTTAGTATCTCAAGTAATCATTTGATGTTGGAATTATTGTCAACACAATGTTGATAGTATGGTGTTGATAGTGTGGTGTTGATAGAGCTTCAAAGAAAACAGAGCTGAAACAGGTTCAGGAAATCAGAATTCCTGAAGCAGTGTGGTCGGTCGACCGAGGACCCCACGCGGTCGACCGGGCAAGACAATTAGCTCCCAGTTATTTTGTGCCACAGTGTGTCGCCGGTCGACCGGGGACCCCATGCGGTCGACCGAGCACGGGAACCAGAATTGCGCAGAAATTAGAAGTTGTGCACGAAAATTCAGGATTCTTGTGTATTTCGTTTGGGACTCTTTCTAAATGAATTCTAGCCTAATTTGAACACTCTTAAGGGTTACCATAACCTATATAAAGGCTTGCTTGGTTCGTTTTCCTACATACAGAAGAGAAGAGAGAACAAAAAGAGAGTTTTGGAGAGAAGAGTGATTGGAGAAGGAGCTGTTGCTGTGTGCAGTTATGTTGCAAGTTTCTACAGCAAGTGTGGACGAGAATGTGCTCATGAAGATGGTGATTCATCCATAAGATAAGTGTCTCTCTGTTTATGCTTTAAATATCAATTTGTAAGGGATTGAGAAAGAGAGATTGTAGAGGGGAAGGGCTGTAGAAAAGTTCTCTACTTTAATTCTGTAGAACATCAAGTTGGTGCTTGGTGTTAGGGGTTTGGTGATCCTATCTGTTGGTACAGATAAATTGTAAAGGGAGTAGGTGCTTCCTAGATAGTTGGTGCTATCTGAAACTTAAGGGTTGGTGCTCTTTGTCGTTGGTGCGACTAAATAGATACAGACCTGTTCCGGATCGGTGTTCGGACAGTCTTTGAACCAGTGGACGTAGCCTTTTGGTGAACCACGTTAAATCTGGTGTCCTTGTGTGATTTGATTTGCTTTTGTTGTTAAATTGGACCTGTTTTTAAGGAATCACTGATTCACCCCCCCTCTCAGTGATCGCGATATCTAGCAGCATCTCCACGGTTTCTTGGTTTTTTCGAACCTTTGAAATTTGGGTTGTGGATATCAACTAAAATGTTGCATCTCCACGGTTTTTTTTTGTTTGATTTTGCAAGTATCGACGGCATGTCGCTTCCCTGCGATTTGGAAATGTCGAACGTGGTTCGCATTCTTCCGATTTGTGCGAGTTTCGATTAAGCGTCGCTTCCCCGCGGTTTTTTGAAAAACTGTTTTTTTTAAAGACACGATGGTCATAAGTTTTGACCTAAAATCATTTTGGCGGTAAAAGGAAGGGTGGACGAGGGTGGAAATCCCTAAATCCGGATTTTGTTTCAAACCATGAATTTTGGGTTCAATGGTTGAGAATTTTGGTCAAGTTAGGGAAAGGTTCCTAAACTTAGAATTTTTGAGCAATGAAATGGTGAAAGTAAGCATTGTTTAAATTTCTAGAAATTTCAACATTTGATATGAAAATTCTAAAAAGAGTGGGTTTGACGAGCGAGTACCTGGAAATAGGTTTTGTTCGTACAGGCATTGCTCTTACCCAGTTGGGTAAGTCTTCAAGGGTAGTACCGCTTCAAGAACTTGCCGTTGATGGGCAGCATACATCTGTCACCCGCTATGTTTAGGAGTGCATATGCGCGGTTGGAGAAAACCTTGTCGATGACGTAGGGTCCCTCCCATTTTGGCTCAAACTTGCCTTTGGACTTGTGACCGAAGACTATTGGTCTTTTTACCGTAAGAACCAAGTCACCCATTTTGTAGGCGCGTTGGCTATCCTTTTTGTCGAAAGATCTTGCCATGTGTGCTTGGTAAAGCTCAATGCTTTGTCGAGCTTCGAGCCGTCTCTCATCAAGATTGTCCAGCTCATGGAGTCGCAATTTGACATTGCTTTCTTGAGTCATGTCATTTTGTAATGATACCCTCAAGGAAGGAATTTGTACTTCCAAGGGTACGACAGCTTCGCATCCATAGACCAAGGAGAATGGTGTGCTATGGATTGGTCCTCGAATGGTGGTTCGATAGGCCCACAAGGCTTCAGACAGTTTGTCGCTCCAGTCTCTTTTGCGACTAGAGACCATTTTCTTGAGGGTTTTGTAGAGTTTTTTTTGTTGAAAGCTTCTGCTAATCTGTTTGTTGCTGGATTGTATGGAGTCGAAGGACAGCTTTGGATTTTGTATTTGTCGTAGAACCTGTAGAATTGATGATCCCGGAATTGTGGTCTGTTATCATGGAAGAATCTTTTAGGTATGCCGAAACGACAAATGATATTGGTGCGTAGGTACGAAAGGACTGATGAGGTCTTCATCTCGTTAAGCGCACATGCTTCTGACAACTTGGAAAGTAATCCGTAGCGGCGAAGATGAAGCGATGACCTTTGCTCGAAGGGGGAGAAATAGGACCTATGATGTCCGTACCCCAGGCTTCGAAAGGCCATGAAATCATTGTAGGATGTAGCCATTCTGGAGGCATGTGAATGTGATCTCGATGAACTTGGCATTGTTGGCAGCACTTAGCAAATTGCATTGCGTCAGCTACCATGGTAGGCCAGTAATAACCTAACCTTTTTATCTGATCGTAGAGCTTGGGACCACCCTGATGAGCTCCACAAAGACCAGCATGAACTTTTTTGAGTGTTTCTTCAGCCTCATGTTGTAACAAGCAGCGTAGAAGTACTCCGTTGAAGGATTTCCTGTAAAGGATTTTTGAAGGAATATCCAAATGAAAGCTTGGGGTTCGCCTTTGAATGCTTACCCGTTCTTTTGGATCTTCAGGTAGGATTCTGAATATAGTATAGTCAATGAACGGATCCCTCCAGTCGACGATTGAAGGTTGAAGGATAGAGATCCAACTTCCAACCACTCGGTGGCATTCAGCAACTGCTTGGTTTGTGTTAAGAGGGGGAAGGATTCTTCTCTCGCACACTGTGATTTGCATGTTTTCCCCTTCCTGGATTGCCATAGATGCGGCAAGTCCAGTAAGGGCATCTGCATGTATGTTTTCACCGCTACAAATGTGGGTGATGTGACAGATGTCAAACTTGTGCAGAAGAGATTGTGCCTTGTTGTAGTAAGATAGCAGATCAGGCTTCCTGACTTCAAATTTCTGATTCATCTGGTTGACGATGAGTTGAGAGTCTCCAAAGATTTCCAGCATGGTGATACTGGATTCGATGGCGAGTTCCAATCCTAGGATCAGAGCTTGATATTCAGCTGCATTGTTTGTGCATGGTTCCAGTAGCGAGAAAGAATGTATTTGTCAGGGCTAACAAAGAGGATGCCAACTCCCGAGATCAGCTGTCTTTTTTCATTTGTCCCAGGAAGCATTTTGTGAGAAAGTCTCCACATTATAGACTGGTTCGTCTTGGAGATCATCTCTGAGTGGAGAATCTTTAGGCAATGGATGCTCTGTGAGAAAGTCCAGTAGAGCTTGCCCTTTGATCGCCTTTTGTGGTACATACCTAATATCAAATTGTGACAGAAGGATGGACCATTTTGACAGTCGGGCATTAAGAGAACCTGCTTTTGTGACAAGGACCTTCAAGAGGTTGATCCTCGAGACCAAGTAGACTATGTTGGAAGGCAAGTAGTGACGTAGCTTTTGTACGGCAAACATCACTTGCAAGACATTCTTTTTCGACTGGAGAGTAGCGATGCTCTGCACCTACTAGCATACGACTGAGGTAGTATAGAGCAGCTTCGTTTCTTTCATCATTTTCTTGTGCAAAGATGCAGATCTTGAGTGCATCTTGATCCGCGTAGCTCTCGTCAAGATCTTGAAGTGGATGACTGTCGGATGTGAATCTCGACCCCCCCAAAAGGAAAGAAAGGGGAATTTTGCGTGGAGAAATCTCTATTCGTCTATATATGCTATTTAAATTTTTACATCGAAAATGAGGATTCCGACTATCCCCAAAATCAATGGATCACGATCGCCAGCAAAGGATACGGCCGTAACACCGTTCTTCGACGAAAGCCGAAGAAATGTAGGGAGAAAATAAGTGGGTGGGTTCTTCCTCTTGTCTAATGTGCTGCCGGCAACACACGACGGTTGTCCTGTCGCATTAATTTGGGTCTCTTTAATATAGGGTCAATTCAGGATCATGAGTTAAAGTCCAAATAAAGGTTAATCCTCACACAGCATAATCATAATAAATCCAAGTAAAATAAAGTAAATAAAATAAAGAAAATAGATGGGGGCAGGTGCCAAATATTTAAGAAAAGGATTGGCCCCGTTCTCGAGTACCCCCTTCAGATCCCTTGGCAAAATAAGGTTTAAAGGCTGACTTTTCAAACCAAAATGATGATGCAAATGAGACTTTGACTTGTGAATTCCGTGTTTTTCGTGTGCGATACACGAGTGATAAAAGTGAAAGGTCGATGGGCCATAATTGATTGGAGGTGGCCGATGGGCCAGTGTTTGTTTAAGGGTGGCCGATGGGCCGTGATTGTTTAAGGGTGGCCGATGGGCCGAAGTAAAAAGTGTGTGTGAAATCACTCATCTCATCTCGTCATTCTCAGTTATTCAATTTTAGAAGTCAGTTCTTCATTTCCTTTTATCATTAAGTTCGATTAAATATCTGGCACCTGAGGTGGAGGAAGAAATAAGGGGAAAATCTTTTTGGGTTTATTTTGTGGGTTTTATAGTTTTTATGGATTTTTGATATGGGGCTAGAAGGGCCTAACTAGGGGATTTACTTGGATTTACGTAATTAATGCTTTATTATTGATCATCGGATTAACCTTAACCTAAGGTCCTAGACCGCCCACATCAGCTTTCCCGATTCCCTAACGGAACAGGAAGAGTGATGGGGTGAAGCCTAATGCTCTAAACTACCTAATAAGGTAATCCAATTTAATCCTAGGGTGCAAATAGCCTAAGTTTGATAGTTCCTGCGCCTAAGCAGTTTGTTGGGTAAAATCTTAATTGATTTTATTTATTGTGAGTTGTGGTTTTGATTGATAGCGGTTTAGAGATGTTTTAATGATCTGGTTAATGTGTTTTTAAGTATTTTAAAGTTATGTTATTTTCAATTTAAATCAGAATTCTAAAAAAGTAGTCGAAAATCACAATTCAAGATTAAAAACAGGGTAGGCGCCCAGGGGGTGGAGCCTATCCTGACAGTTTATGCTTTTCAGACTTTTCGATCTCTTTTCGGAATTTCGGGGGTTTTAAGGGCTATGTTTTAATCTGAGAAATGTTTTAACGTCTCTGATGTTCTAATGTCAAAGTGATGCGGGTCCGGGTTTTGAAACAAAATTAAGAATTCGTGTTTTAGTGCAAGTGGAAGGATAGGCACCAAAGGGGTGGCGCCTAGGTGAATTGGCAGGATGGGCACCCAGGGAGTGGTGTCCAGGTGGATCTGGCAGGATGGGCGCCCAGGGGGTGGCGCCTGTGATTTTGTGTTGTGCCGGATGGGATTTAATTATTGGTCTTTGGGTCCGGGGATTGATTTAGGTTCTGGTCTTAATTAGATTAAGTTGTAAGGTGTTTAATTATTGATTTTTAGTTGAGTTGGTTGGGTAGGGTTGAAATGTAGGTTAGGCGCCCAGAGGGTGGTGCCTAAGTGGATTGATAGGATAGGCGCCAAGGGATTGGTGTCTAGGTGGAATCTTTATGGTTTGGTCGGTTCCAAAGTGTTTTGGGTATTAAGTCCAAATCGATTAAGGTTCCAAGTGTTTTAAGGTTAAAAGTGCTTTATTATGTTGATTGGGATTAACTTGAGTGTTAATTAATCGGGCTAAGTTGTGAACTGGGGCTTTTCTGAAAAAGAGTAGGCTGGGCGCCCAGGGTGTGGTGCCCAGGTGAATCTGGCAGGATGGGCACCCAGGGGGTGGCGCCCAAATGGATGTGTTTTATGGTTCGGTTAGGTTTTGTGATTCTTTGGTCAACTCAAGCTTGAATTGATTTAAGGATTTAGGATTTGATGGAAAGTGTTTATTCGTGTTCAGTTGGGGATGAATTAGGTTTAATGGTTTCCTAAGGAATGGACAGGGTAGGTGGAGTTCACAGGCTGGGCGCCCAGAGGGTGGTGCCCAGGTGGATTGACAGACTAGGTGCCAAAGGGGTGGTGCCTAAGTGGATTGACAGGCTGGGCGCCCAAGGAGTGGTGCCCAGGTGGCTGTCTTGAGGTCCAGATTGGTTTTGATGTTCTAGGTTGATTCGAAGTTGGGTTTTGTGGTTTAATGCGTTTGGATGAAAGGTATCTTTTAGTATTCAGTTGAGAATGAATTAGGTTTAATTTTTAATTGATTGGTTTCCAAGAAACGAGTAGTGTAGGTGGAGTTCACAGGCTGGGCGCCCAGAGGGTGGTGCCCAGGTGGATTGATAGGCTAGGCACCCAGGGGGTGGTGCCCAGGTGACTGCCTTGTGGTTTGATTTGGTTCGATGGCCTTTAAGTTAATCCAAGGGTGAATTGATTAGAGTCTCAGGTTTCTTAAGTCCTAAAGTGTTTTAATGTGTTAATTCGGGTTGGTTTAATTAGAAGTTTCAATTAGGAATTTCTTAGTAAAGGGATAGGATGGGCGCCAGAGGAGTGGTGCCCAGATGGATTGGAAGGATAGGCGCCAGGGGAGTGGTGCCCAGGTGGATGTCTGTCTTGGTTTTGTGTTGTGTGTTCGTTTTAGATTAATTCAGGTTCAGATTGATTAAGTTTTCAAATCTCTTAAGTTAGCAATGTTTTATTATGTGTTGATTCAAGTTTCGTTTCAATTGGGTTGTCTTAGTGACAGGAGAGGATGGGCGCCCAGGGGGTGGTGCCTAGATGAATTGGCAAGCAGGGCACCCAGGGGGTGGCGCCCAGGTGGATATTTTTAGGGTTTGTTGGTTTTGTATCTTTTAGGTAGATTCGAGTTTAAGTTGATTAAGATTTCAGGTCTTTCAAGTTAACAGTATTTTAGAGTGTTAATTAGGGTTGGTTAAAATCTTAATTAATTAGATTAAACTTCAAGTGGAGCCTCTTAGGGAATGAATAGGCTGGGCGCCCAGGGAGTGGTGCCCAGGTGGATTTGGCAACAGGGCACCCAGGGGGTGGCGCCCAGATGGATCTGTTTTACGTTTTAGGTTTTTAATTAAGTTCTTGGTTATTTTTAATCCGAATTAATTAAGGTCTCAAGATCTTTTGGATTAATGGTATTTATTATATTAATTGATGTGAGATTAGAGCCTTAATTAATTATATTTAATCCTTAATTAGGGACCTTTAGTGAATAAGCAAGTTAAGCTCAAAAGAGGAGAAGCGGTTCCCTAAACAATCTTAGTGATTCCTTAATCCAATTTCAGTCCAAATTAATTACATTGTTTGTTTTAGGGTTCTTAGTCATTTGGGAATTCTTAAGTTAATTAACTACGATATTTTAGGGTTTATCCTACTTAGGCACGAGATTTGATAATCTAGGCTATCTACCTACTATTTTTGGGTGTTCTTTGTAATTTTTATTTTGTTTTTGGTTTCTCCTCAAATTATTAGAGAGTAAGGAAAGAGAAGAAATAGTTTTATGTTTTATGATTTTTTTTTGGGTTTTTAAGACTTTATGATTCAAATGATATGGTGGTGTGTGATAGAAATGATAATTTAAAATTCAGAACATATCAAGCAAACAAACATATCATTGTTATGCAATTTCTAAATGAACTAAATGCGAAAGATCGAAAATTGTGCATAAAGGTGGAACAGTCCACCTGGGCGCCACACCTGTGGTGCCTACCCTGTTCAGTCAGGGTTTTCAAAGAATCGCAATGAATGCACAACAGTCTTAAGATTTTCAACATAATTTTCGATATTCAGTAACTGATGCGGGTGTCCTAATACGAACTACTAATGATGCAACTAACAAATCTACAAGAAAACGATGTAAAAAGTAGAGATCTAAAGCCCAAACCCTGTCTCGGAAGGGTAGGCGCCCAGAGGGTGGCACCTAGCCAAACCAGAGATGGTAGGCGCCCAGTGGGTGGCGCCCAACCTCCTGAGATAGGCCTTTCGCGATCTCCTTGATCTAAATGATGATGATGATGCTATAAATGTGAGATCTAACCTAGTTAAGCACTTAGAACTATGAAATCAATGCAGATCTACACCACTGGTATGAATCTAAACATGTTATTAATATGATGAGATGCTGATACCATTTTTTATCAAGAACTAATATAGATCTATGATGCATAAATGATCCTAAGCATGTTTCTAAACAAAGATGATGATAAAATGCAATAGAAGAATAGAAAGATCTAGGAATACCGGTTTGAATCACACTTTTCAAGTTCCTAGAACGAAGCTTATGTGAAGAACCATAGCCCTAGTTGAAGATATAGAAGTCTTCTCCTCTATTTCCCATTCTTCTTCTCTAGATCTGAAGCTTTCTCTCTAATGGTGGCTACCTTTCTCCTTTTTGCTTATTCTCTATACTTTCCTCTCTTTTTAGGGTAGCTCCCTTGTAAATGAGGTTAAAAGATCCTTAAATAGAGGTTTGGGATGAGTTTAGGAGGGCTAGGGCTTCATTAGTTTGTGTTTCTAGAAGGTTTCACGCATCCCAAGGCGGCTTAACTATTTTGGGATAAATTAGGGTTTGGAAAAGAGGCTGGGCGCCCATGGGGTGGTGCCCAAGTGACTGCATAGGTTGGGCGCCACTTGGCTGGTGCCTATGTGGACTGGTTCATGGTAGGCGCCCATGGGGTGGAGCCTACGTGGTTCGGATCATTCTCAAAGTTTGGTCCCATCTGAAGTTGGGATAGAATGGATAGATGTTCAACTGAGGGGACCTACACTAGCACTTAATTGACTGGGCGCCACAAGGGTGGTGCCCAGGTGGACTGGACAGTGTGGGCGCCCACCACAGGGCGCCTATGTGGACTGGAGTGTGTGGGCGCCACAAGGGTGGTGCCTAGATGGAAAGTTGTGTGGGTCTTTGTTTGGAGTGGTTGCGGGCTGCCCTAAGTTGTATTTGTGGAATAGGAGGGTGGGCGCCACACATGTGGTGCCTAGGTGGACTGAAAAGTGCGGGCACCACAATGGGGCGCCTAGATGGAATAAAGAGTGGGTTGGGCGCCACACATGGGGTGCCTAGATGGAGTCTATTCATTTTCGGAGTTTGGTCCCTATATTGAGTGGTTCCGGTCCGTTTTAGGCCAAACTAGTAATTTTGGAGGATGGGCGCCACACATGGGGCGCCTAGGTGACCATGGCTAGTGTGGGCGCCACACATGGGGCGCCTAGGTGAATTTGAGTAGGGTGGGCGCCACTTGGGTGGTGCCTAGATGGATTTCCGTTACTCTTTCTAAGGACAAACTTCGAAAACTCATAACTTTTGATCCGCTTATCGGATTTGGACGTTCTACATACCGTCGGAAAGCTCTTGAAGTGAAGAATCTAATGGTCTAACTGTCCTAATGATTATGGACTTAGAAAAGATGGGGAGCTCTGGATCAATGGATCCGGCTTCCTAACTTAGGATAATCGGATGGCATTTAGGTAAGCTAAGTGTAATCTTTGTAAGAACTGGCCTAAATATGTCTTAAGTGGTCTGGAATATGTTTGAATAGTATAGTGGTCCGCTCCTTGTGTGAAAGGTGAGTTGGACTCGAGATCTCAATGCGATTCAACTTTCTTCTCACGAATTTCTAGAAGTCGCTGAACTAATGTTTAAATCCATCAACAAGCATCTTCATTGTCATTAATTAATCTGAATTATGTCATTAATCATTCAATTATGGGTGAAATGGGGGCATCGCTATATATGACAAGGTGTTTAAGGCTATCATAGGGGCCAAATGAGGTGTCTACAATGACGTGCTGTCTGGCTGATCCTTTCCCCGTATATATTTGGAGAGTAGGAAGCTTGAATTTTTTCGGAAACGGGACCGAGTCCATTCATAAGGGATATGGTGGCTTGATCCCATGCTCCTTGAGTATATCCTCTTCTTTTGCTTTGGAGAGGATACTGTCCATGTCCTTTTTGGTAAGGGCGCGTGACTCATTTTCTTCTCCATTTTCCTCGTTATTTGGAGGAGGTTCATTGTTCTCCTGATTTTGGAAGGTGAGGAGAAGGTTTTCCATCAGATTTTCAATTCTCTGCCGGCCTTTCCATCAGATTTTCAATTCTCTGCTGGCCTTGTTCCAACTGCTGGATGCGTGTTGTCAGACCCCGACCTAGGTTTGGAATATTTAATTATATTTTAACCGTGATTAGTTGATAAGTGGGGTTAGTGGATGATTAGCTTCTTTTTTAAGCAAGATTAGAATGTTTGATTAGCTTTTGGGAAGTTTCGAAAATCATTGACTTAGGCTTGACGCGGGCCGGGGCGCCCGTGTGTTGTGTGTGAACCTTTGGAGTTTAACTTTGATTTTTGTAAAATCCCAATTTTGTGCATTTTGACTCATTTCATTTAGATTATCAACTTTCATGTTTTGACCATCTTGATTAATGATCAGAAATCGTGTTTTTCAAGGAAAAGGGCAAATTTGACCTTTCACACAAAATCCGTACCCAAATTTTGAAAATTTCAGAAATTAACAAAAATACATTTTTTGGAAAGTAGAGATTTCGCTGATCGTTTTTGTCTTCTTCGTCGTTTTCATTCGGGGCCCGCAAATGCCATTTTCAGCCTTGTGAAGATCGGGGCCCACAAAACCCATCTTATGAGAAAAGGAACTCTCTTCTTCTTCCTTCATTTCTTTTCCTGCACGGTTTGGAGCTAGGGCTTTTCCCTCTCTTCTTGCACTTTCTCTCTCATCTGAAACACCAATCTCTTGGAGCTTTCATGGATGATTGATCCGCCAAGGTTCTTCCTCATCTTTCAAGCTTTCCAAAGATGTCTTTTTCAAAGGTTTTGAGCTAGGGCAAGGTTCTCATTCAAGCTTCTCTTCTTTGTTTGAGCTTTTCGAGGTTAGCAATGGCTTTCCAAACTTGAGATCTTTGTTTTCCTCTTCATTTAGAGTGTTTTCATCACTCATACAAGAGTTTTCCTTGGAGATTTACAAATATTGATTTTTAGGGTTCTCTTTGGAAATTTTTGGGGTTTTTGTAGATTGGGAGCTTGAGACCCTAGAACTTTGTTTAAGGTGTAATATTTCTCTCATCTTGGCTTGAGGCAAGTAGATGTTACAATTAATATGATGATTCCTCTTATTTGGTTCCATTTCATGGCTTTTTCTTCTTATGTCCTAATCCTTTATGATTCATGGATCTACTTTGGATGAGTGAAGCAATGTTATGTTGATTTCCACTTATGTTGTTATTGTACAATGAATTGGAGGTTTTGTTTTCACTTTGGTCATCTTGAAAGTTAGCTTTCTTTATGTGAAGTGTTTTTGTTCAAAACAAAGGAGGAAAACTTTGATTTAAAAAGTGTTGTGTTTGGCTAATTAGAATGATTTATGGATGATGATTTGATGATTTGAGGAGGTCAAGAAAGGGCCCAAATAATGGTGAAAATGTGTATGGAAGAAGGGAAAGAAAAAGGAAAAAAAAAGATGCAAAAATAGGAAAAATAAACCTAGCCGAGCCGGACTGGATAGAGCCCAGTCCGCTCGAGCGACCCAGGCTCTGTCTGGACTCCGCTCGAGCAGACCTTGGGTCGCTCGAGCGAGCCCAGCCCAGCCTGGGGGGCCTGTTCAGGGCCTGGTTCTGGGTCCAATTTTAAGAATTGTTTGGGCCTGTTTCAAGGCCTGCTTGGGCTGTTTCAAAATCTGATCTTTGGGCCATTTTAAGGACTGTTCTGGGCCAAGTTAGTCGATTGTTTCGGGCTTGGTTTAAAGCCTGATTTAGACCTGTTTCAAGGTCTAATCTAGGCTATTGTGAGGACTGTCTTGAGCTGGGGTTAAGGCCAGATGTGGGCCTGATTTAAAAAGGTGTTAAAACCATTCTTTTTGGAGACTCATTGGAGTATTGTTAGGGTCCACTTCAAACCCATATTCAAGCCCAATTCAGCCCAAACCCTTTCCTATATTTGAAGCCTATTCAGCCCATTTACAAGCCTAGAACCATTATGTAAATTGGTTTGAACTATGAGTAAGACCAAGTAGGAACCTTTCAAGTCTAAATGTACACTTCATCCCTTGTAATTGTCAAGGATCTTCTGTGGCACCAAATTTCTTCCTATTAATGATAATAAAGGGGGTTAAATGTATATCAAGACGACCCGCATAAGAAGGTCGAATCATCATACATTCATTCCATGGAAAAAGACTTTTGTTCGGATTCTTTCTTTAATCTTTTGAATGCGTTGAGGCAGTTTACCACCTCTTTAGATATTGATAAGACTACTCACCTATTTTGCTCGGATTCGTCAATATGCATTTGTTCGGAGTAGTTTTCTTATCGATTTTGGAAATGTATCTTATGAACGGATTTGTATTACTTCGGGGTTTCGAACTTTTACTCTAATGGCACCACTAAGCTTAGGTTACCTTGTCGGACTGATCATCTGGCTTGGGATCTTTAAATTAATTGCCAGCTGCAGTTTGGATTCTGTCTGTACCGACCATGGCAACGGTTTATATCCGGTCCCATGTGTAGTGGCTACGGTTCTGTTTGTTAACGACTATGTTCGTTCCGGTCCCACGAGTAGTGGCTATGGTTTTGTCTGCTCCAGTTACTTCGGTAACAGGAGAATTTAGCTATACGTGGTCTGCCAATGTTTTTATACATTTAATGTTTATCTTATGGTTCTTGTTTATTTCATTTATCATAGCATTGGATGTTAGATATCGCGATCACTGAGAGGGGGGGGGGGTGAATCAGTGATTGCTTAAAAACAGGTCCAATTTAACAACAAAAGCAAATCAAATCACACAAGGACACCAGATTTAACGTGGTTCACCGAAAGGCTACGTCCACGGTTCAAAGACTGTCCGAATACCAATCCGGGACAGATTTGAATCTATTTAGTCGCACCAACGACAAAGAGCACCAACCCTTAAGTTTCAGATAGCACCAACTATCTAGGAAGCACCAACTCCCTTTACAATTTATCTGCACCAACAGATAGGATCACCAAACCCCAGACACCAAGCACCAACTTGATGTTCTACAGAATAAGAGTAGAAACCTTTTTCTATAGACCTTCCCCTCTACAATCTCTCTCTCTCAATCCCTTACAAATTGATATTTAAAGCATAAACAGAGAGACACTTATCTTATGGACGAATCACCATCTTCATGAGCACATTCTCGTCCACACTTGCTGTAGAAACTTCTGACAATACTGCACACAGCAACAGCACTCTCTTCTCTCCAAAACTCTCTCTCTTTTCTCTTCACTTCTTTTTCTCTTGGTGTGTCTTCTTAAAAACGAACCAAACATGCCTTTATATAGGTTATGATAACCCTTAAGTGTGTTCAAAATAGGCTACAATTCGTTTAGAAAGAGTCCCAAACAAAATAGATAAGAATGCTGAATTTTCGTGTAAGACTTCTGTTTCTGCGCAACTCTGGTTCCTGTACTCGGTCGACATCCTGCCTTGCTCGGTCGACATCATACACAGTCTGGAAACAGACAACTTTCGTGCTCGGTCGACATCCTGGGGTCCCGGTCGACCGACGACACACTGTGTCACGAAAATAACTGGGAGCTTCCTGAAACTTTTTCTGCAGGTTTCTCTTTGCTCGGTCGACCGCATGCGGTGCCCGGTCAACCGACCACTCTGCTTCAGGAATTCTGAATTCCTGAACTGTTTAAACTCTGATTTCTCTTTTAAGCTCTTTCAACACCAATCTATTAACATCATGTTTGTGACAATGTGTTGACAAGAATTCCAACTCAAAACAATGCTTGAGATATTAATTTCTTCAATTCTTCAAAAGACTTCTCAAGTCATCTCAAATTCCAACAATCTCCCCCTTTGGAATTGTTGGCAACACTTTTGGAACTTCAACACTTAGAAACCAGTTGATCTTCATGGCGCTTCTTCAGAACCATAGTCTCCCCCTGTCTTAAAAAAAATCAAGATCTCTAACACTCTTGATACCAATCTCCCCAAAGTTATCATAGCATAACTTCTTCTAAGCATAGCTTTCTCCTAGCATAACTTTCAATCTCCCCCTAGCTTAAGTCTTTCTCCCCCTTTGACAACAAGTCCAAAGGGACCAAGGAAGGAGCGAATAGGATATCCAAGGATTACTTTGCTCCCCCTTTTAAGCACAACTCCTAAGGATTAGGAGAGTGAGTAACTCCTAATTTTTTTCGGAGATACTCGAAGACTTCCTTTGGCAGAGGTTTTGTAAAGATATCAGCAACTTGCTCAGTAGTTGGGACAAATTCCAACTTTACCTCACCATCTGCAACCTTTTCCTTGAGAAAGTGATAGCGAATTGCTACATGCTTCGTTCTAGAATGTTGAACAGGATTCTTGGAGATGTGAATTGCACTTGTGTTGTCACAAAGGATCGGCGTAGGATCCGTTGTCGGAACTCCTAGATCAGAAAACATTTGCCGCATCCATAACACTTGTGTACAACAAGTTGCCGCTGCAATATATTCCGCTTCCGCTGTAGAAAGGGATACTGAATCTTGTTTCTTACTGTGCCATGCTACCAACCTGTCACCGAGATAGAATGCACCACCGCTTGTACTCTTGCGATCATCTATACATCCAGCCCAATCGGCGTCAGAGTATGCAACAAGAGTAAAGGATTTGCCTTTAGGATACCAAATGCCAAGCTCCATGGTACCTTTCAGATATCGAAATATCCTTTTTACTGCTGTAAGGTGCGTCTCAGTTGGTGATGCTTGAAATCGAGCCACCATACATACTGCTTGCAGAAGATCCGGTCTTGTAGCAGTCAAATAAAGCAAGCTTCCTATCATAGAACGATAAGTGGTGTGATCAACGGACGAACCCTTATCATCTTTGCTTAGCTTTGTGTTCGTTGTCATTGGTGTGCTCACTGGCTTGCTGTCTTCCATGTTAAATCGCTTCAGCATTTCCTTGATGTATTTCATCTGTGATATGAAGATACCATGTTTCAGCATGCTGAACTTGTAAACCAAGGAAGAACTTTAGTTCTCCAAGCATTGACATCTCAAATTCTTTCTTCATCTCTTCAGCGAAATTCCTGCACATTTCTTCATCATTGCCACCAAAGATTATGTCATCGACATAAACAATGACAACCAGCTGTTTGCTCAACTCTGTTTTGACATAAAGATTGCTATCAACCAATCCTTTTCCAAAACCGATCTTGCGGAGATATAGGTCCAGCCTTGCATACCACGCCCTTGGCGCTTGTTTCAGCCCATAAAGAGCCTTTTTCAATTTGCACACTAGGTCTGAATTTTTGCTAATAAGAAAACCATCAGGTTGCTCAATGTAGACCTCTTCTTCAAGTAATCCATTCAAGAAGGCT
This sequence comes from Litsea cubeba, assembly GCA_012931725.1. Lineage (NCBI taxonomy): Eukaryota > Viridiplantae > Streptophyta > Magnoliopsida > Laurales > Lauraceae > Litsea > Litsea cubeba. The sequence continues at coordinate 19,333,148 of CM022952.1, read as the reverse complement.
GACTTTACATCCATCTGAAATACCTTGAAGGTTTGTATGCAGCCAATGCAAGAAACATATGAATGGCTTCCAGACGAGCCACCGGTGCAAAGGTCTCTTCAAAATCTATGCCTTCAACTTGAGCATAGCCTTTACAAACTAACCTTGCTTTGTTTCGTATGACCTGACCATCTTCATTCAGCTTATTCCGAAAGACCCATTTAGTACCAATAACATTCTTATCGGTAGGTCTAGAGACTAGTTCCCATGTGGAGTTCTTCTCAATTTGCTCCAACTCCTCATGCATAGCTTTTAACCAACTTTCATTGAGACTGGCTTCAGCCACAGTCTTGGGTTCAATGGTGGACACAAGTGAGTAATTACTAACTACACTTTGTCTTGTTTTAACACCGGCCTCAGGATCTCCAATGATTTGATCCTTAGGGTGTTGCTCTACCCAAGTGCTTTTCTTTCTAGATGTAGCATCCTCTGAGTCATACTTTGATTTCTCAGAATCATTAGGTTTAGCTACTTCATCATCAATCTCACTCGAGTCCTCATGAATGGGACTGTCATAATGAGTTCCATTCTTTGATTCATTGTTTTCATCAATTCTAACATCGGTAGTTTCTATGATTTTTCTGGTCCTTTTGTTAAGACATCTGTTAGCCTTACTAGATGAGGAATAACCCAGAAATATACCTTCATCAGCTCTTTCATCAAATTTGCCCGGATTTTGTTCAAGACGCTTGATGTAGCACTTGCTACCGAAGACTCTGAAGTGCTTGACTGTTGCTTTTCTCCCAAACCATAGCTCATAAGGAGTTTTGTCTTCATGTGGCCTGATCAAGCATCGATTCTGAATGTATACAGCCGTATGGATTGCCTCCTTCCAATATTTGTCAGCTAGCTTGCTCTCAGTTAGCATTGTGCGAGCCATCTCTTGCACGGTGCGATTTTTCCGTTCCACAACTCCATTTTGCTGTGGAGTTCTAGGGGCTGAATATTGTCTTTGAATGCCATGGTGCTCACAATAGTTAGTGAACTCTTCAGATGTGAATTCACCGCCTCGATCAGACCTTAAAATCTTGATACGTTTTCTAAGCATATTTTCAACCTGTGCTTTGAACACTTTAAAACGATCAAGTGCTTGATGTTTGTGCTTAAGAAACAATACCCATGTCATACGAGTATAATCATCAATGCATAACATAAAATACTTATCTCCATTGGTGCTTTGAGTTCGCATCGGTCCACAGAGATCAGTGTGCACTAGCTCAAGAGGTTTCTTTGAATGATGCTCCTTTGACTTGAACATTACCCTCGTTTGCTTTCCCTTTTGACAAGAATCACAAATGGGGTTGGAAGGCTTTTCAACTGTAGACATACCTCTGACAGCCTTTGATTTGCAAATCTTTGACATGTTATCAAGGTTTAGATGCCCAAGGCGTTTGTGCCACAACCAACTTTCCTCTGTCCGACTCATCAAGCAAGTCTTTTCAGCTCCATCTGACAATGTATAGAGATTTCCAGCAGTCCTAGATCCAGTAGCCACTGTTTTGCCGTTGCTACACTTCTTGATAGCAAAACCATTCTTAGTGAAGACAACTTCGTGGCCTTTGTCACAGATCTGGCTTACACTAAGCAAGTTGTGTCTTAGTCCAGACACATATAAGACCTCGTCTGATCTGATCTTGTTTGCCTTTAGCTGAACAACACCTTTTCCGCAGATTTTGGCACCATCATTGTTACCAAACTTCACTGATCCGCCTTCATAGTGCTGTAATTTGACAAATTTTTCTTTATCACCTGTCATATGGCTTGAACAGCCACTATCAAGGACCCATGGTACTGTCTTCTTTTGTGCATTGAATGCCGTTTGCACAATGAGAGATTCTTTGGAATTACCTTCCCTTTTCTTTGCCCTCCATGCCTTAACTAACTTGGGTTTCTTTTCAACCTGAAATTGGTTAGCTATAGGCAACCTACAATCCCTAGCCAAGTGTCCATAATTATGACACATATAGCACTCAATTTTGTGGCTGTTTAGGATTGAAAAAGGGTTCCTAGTCACAAATGGGCTGTTTCTAACATAGGATTTGCAATCAGCTCTTTTATGTCCATATCTATTACAATGATAGCAATAACCATAGAATTTGAACATTCTTCCTTTCTTAGGTGGCTGGTTAAACTCCACAACCCTTTTCTTATTGACCATCTCAATACTAGGCTGAATTTGATGCTTTGTAGCCTTGAGAGGTATGGCACTTTGTTTCATAAACAAAGAAGGTGCAGCTTTAGAGGACTCTCCGGTTTCAAATCCAATATCAAATTTATTGTGGAAGGGCTTTTGAACTTTCAGAATTTCATTGAGTTTCATTGTCCCTTCAATCGCTTGGAGTGCTTTGAGTTTTTGGCTACTTTCCAAGTTTTCAGCCTTTGCTCTAGCGATTTCAGTTTCAAGTTTCATAGCCTCTTCCTTTTTTATACTTATTTGATTTTGAAGGACTTCCACCATTCTTTTATATTCTTCAACTTGAGTTTTCAAAGCAATAATTGAACTTTCAGATTCATGAAGAAGTTTCAGATGTTTCTTACTTGTTTTTCGTTCCATGCTAAGCTCCTCAAGTGCGGCAATGAGTTCTTCTTTGAGATTGACCTCAGCCTCCTCTTCCTCTTCCGGCTCTTGCTCCTCTTCTTCTTCAACGGTAACCATGAAGAGAGCTTCAGTTGCCTTGGCTGATTCATCATCGTCTGAAGTTTCAGACGTGCTGTCATTATATTGACTGATGAAGCTTTTTGCTTTGCCCCTCTTTCTGAAATTTTTCTTCCACTTACTCTTATCAACATAAGAGTCATCATCATTATTTTCTTTTAGCGGACACTTCGCAGCAAAGTGACCAACACCGCCACAATTGAAGCATTTAAAGGGTAGCTTCCCTTTGTACTTTCCATTGCTTCCTTTCTTCAGCTTTCTAACAAATTGAGCCTCAAGCTCATCATCATCAGTATCAGAATCATGACCAGCAGTCTCTTTTCCCTTTTTCTGAACTTTGAAGGCCGCTTCTCTATCAGATGAAGACGTCTTACCTATGCGCATCTCATAGGCAGTGAGTGAACCATGCAACTCATCCATGGAAAATTCATTCAGATCCTTGGCTTCTTCTATGGCTGAGACTTTTGAATCAAACCGGGGAAGAAGAGATCTTAGAACCTTTTTGATGATGACTGGTTCTTTAATCTCCTCCCCTAGTCCACGAATGTCATTCGTGACTTCATTCACTCGTTGCAAATATGAGTCAACATTCTCGCTTTCCTCCATGCGAAGAGATTCAAATTGAGAGCGATGGGTTTGCAATTTTGCTTCTTTGATCTTCTCATCTCCTTCATGAATGCTTTTCAACTTGTCCCATATTTCCTTGGCTGTTTTGCATGCAATTACTTTGACCAGCTCGCTGTCCACAAGGCCACTAAAGAGTGCATTCTGTGCCTTAGAGTCGTTGTCTGCTAACTTCTTCATTGCAGCATCATTGGGTACAATGGCAATATTGTAACCGACTCTGACAGTCTCCCAGACATCATAGCCAAGTGACTTAATGAAAGCCTGCATTCTGATCTTCCAGAAGGAGTAATTAGAACCATCAAACAAAGGTGCTTTCTTATTCCCTGTATTGGTTGCCATGTGATTTGACAAGAGATCACCCTTAGCGTGTTAAGCTTATCAAGAGAGCCTTACGCTCTGATACCAATTGTTAGATATTGCGATCATTGAGAGGGGGGGGGGGTGAATCAGTGATTGCTTAAAAACAGGTCCAATTTAACAACAAAAGCAAATCAAATCACACAAGGACACCAGATTTAACGTGGTTCACCGAAAGGCTACATCCACGGTTCAAAGACTGTCCGAACACCAATCCGGGACAGATCTGAATCTATTTAGTCGCACCAACGACAAAGAGCACCAACCCTCAAGTTTCAGATAGCACCAACTATCTAGGAAGCACCGACTCCCTTTACAATTTATCTGCACCAACAGATAGGATCACCAAACCCCAGACACCAAGCACCAACTTGATGTTCTACAGAATAAGAGTAGAAACCTTTTTCTATAGACCTTCCCCTCTACATTCTCTCTCTCTCTCAATCCCTTACAAATTGATATTTAAAGCATAAACAGAGAGACACTTATCTTATGGACGAATCACCATCTTCATGAGCACATTCTCGTCCACACTTGCTGTAGAAACTTCTGACAATACTGCACACAGCAACAACACTCTCTTCTCTCCAAAACTCTCTCTCTTTTCTCTTCTCTTCTTTTTCTCTTGGTGTGTCTTCTTAAAAACGAACCAAACATGCCTTTATATAGGTTATGATAACCCTTAAGTGTGTTCAAAATAGGCTACAATTCGTTTAGAAAGAGTCCCAAATGAAATAGATAAGAATGCTGAATTTTCGTGTAAGACTTCTGTTTCTGCGCAACTCTGGTTCCCGTGCTCGGTCGACATCCTGCCTTGCTCGGTCGACATCATACACAGTCTGGAAACAGCTGGAAACAGACAACTTTCGTGCTCGGTCGACATCCTGGGGTCCCGGTCGACCGACGACACACTGTGTCACGAAAATAACTGGGAGCTTCCTGAAACTTTTTCTGCAGGTTTCTCTTTGCTCGGTCGACCGCATGGGGTGCCCGGTCGACCGACCACTCTGCTTCAGGAATTCTGAATTCCTGAACTGTTTAAACTCTGATTTCTCTTTTAAGCTCTTTCAACACCAATCTATTAACATCATGTTTGTGACAATGTGTTGACAAGAATTCCAACTCAAAACAATGCTTGAGATATTAATTTCTTCAATTCTTCAAAAGACTTCTCAAGTCATCTCAAATTCCAACATTGGATTTGTAAACTATTAAGATGTCTATCTTTTAGTTCGTCATTTCTACTATTCAGGATTTAACTGTGGCTCTCATTTATTTGATGTTTCACTTTCCTATCATCCTATTATTGTTATATTTGCTTGCCAGACCTTCGTGTCTGACTCTGTTTGCTTGGTGCCAGATGTCGATCCCCTCGCGGTTGAGGCACACTTCGAGGCGGAACCTATAGTCCTTGTGGAGGGCGAGTGGCAGCCCGATGATGTCGTTTAGACGTCGGGTTGTTTTTGGAGCTGCGATCACATTTTGGGAATAGATACCATTCTTTTTGGGTTTTTGTTGTAGCCATTGTTGGCTTATTCTTTTTGAGAAAAATTGTAATTATTGGCTAACTTTACTTTTGTATGTAACTTGAAACCAACTTTGGGGCCTACCAATGAAATGTTTCTCTTTTTTATGCTAGTCATGTGCGTTCTCATCTTGTACCCATATGTGAGGGACTTTTATGTTTGCTACAATGCTTCCGCGTAAGTTATTCGTATGAATATGAATCTTATTAATCACTATTGGATTGGATTTCGGGGATCCTTACCACGGAAACCTGTGGGAAACTAGCGTGTGCGGGCGGAATTTTCCGGCCCTTTGCGCCACGACCACGGATTAAGGTCTTGTTTAACGGATCCTCGGTCCGGGGGCGTGACACGTGTAATCGCATCATCTTGAGGTGGTGGCTTAGAATTTATAGCTAGGACGTTCATCCCTCGGGATTTGAACGAAGAAACAGTCATGGTGACTGAGCTGTAGCTCATTCTTTTTGATGAAGAGCTTGAGGAACGATCACTCTGCCGTCCTTTGCTTGAAGGAGCAGGGGACTCTTCTGAATGTCTTCTTGTCCCGGAGACGCTACGGGTCACCGGACGTCGGACATGGATTTTGGATGCTGACTTTTGGCATCTTCTGGTTTTTCCAACCATATGGACAGCAACAATTTGGTTGGGTCTTTCTTTTTCGACCCATTTGTGAGAGATTTGAAGCGTAGGAGGCTGGGTCCTTTGTTTCTCTAGTCTTTTTTGTCGATATGACGCGTGGCGGCGTATACGATGAGCAATTTGAGCTTCGGTCAGCTTTGGCTGGGCTTTGACAATGTAGGATGTGCTCCCTTGGGCGCAGCAGCCAAGCTTGTCTTCTTTGTAGCTGGGCAAGGACAGTATGAGAACCCGGTCCTTCGCCTGTTGCGAGGCTTTGAGATTTTCGAGTTCGGCCCCTATAGATATGAAGGGTCGAACCGAAAGATTGTAGGCCTTAGCAGGTGCTTGTAGAGGCCTTGTGATGCATGACTTAATTTTGGGCTTGTAAAAACGAGCCGGCTCATGCTGGGTTGACTTGGGAGTCAGGTTGGAGATGGGTCTCTCCTCTTTCATGTAGGCAAGAGGGTAGAACTGGTTCTCCTTGAGTGGGGCTAGGTATGCTGGCTTGGTGTATATTTGGGACCTTCTTTATTTTGGTGAAGGTCTTGGGGACCAAGTCTTGGGATAGACCTGGTTGTCTGTGAGTCGAGGCTTCGTGGGGGTGCCACGGGCTTTGGGCCTTTTGGTGCTCGCCTTCGGTGTCACGGTAGTGACACGTTGGGGGACGAGCTTCTGCTTTTTGGAAGGAGCAGTTTGTTCTTCAGGAAGTGGGAATGGTCCCAGTGTCCCAAAGACGATAGTCCGAGGAGTCGAGGCCGACCTGAAGTTCGGAGAGTTGCCGAGGGAGTTGACACTTCGGCAGCTGATGGGCGCTTGTAAGTGCGCAGTGTTTTGCTTCTGTTGAAGCATGAGCTGATGCTTGTTCTCATCGAAAGTAATGGTTAGCGAAGCTGCCATTGTTAGTTTTCGAGAAATTTATGAAACAAGACCACATCCATTAGTATTCACAAGAATATAATGATCATAAATGCGAAGTTCTATGGCTTTGTCTTTTCAAATCACTCGAGGGATATGACCCAAGCAATATGAAGAAGGAAAAGGCCATAGAGGGTACAATTATTCTGATCGCAAGTATGGTGAGCCCAAAATGAGCGTTCCAATGACTACTAAAAACAATTGTGAACCTAAATTCGACTTATCGAGAAGCATGGCTTGCTCGAGGTAAGAAGAATATAAGGTTGGAGTTACAAATGTGCCGGTCGCGAATATAGTAGACCCTGAAAGGGCGTACTAGTACCGGTAGACACAAATGTTTGGAGACCGCATCCATGAGATGACATTCTCTATTTTGAAAGGTCAAGATTGGATTTATCAAAGAGAGCTTATGATATTCCAATCCAAATATGGGCTCAACGATTTTCGCGAGCGCCAGTACCCAGAAGAGAAGGAACCATAATTTCACGGATCTGAACCCAAAAAATGCCAAGAGTTTTTTTTTTTGAAAGGCCAAGATCGGGTTCATTAAAGAGAGCAAAAGGCATTCCAATCTGAACACGGGCTCAACAATTTCCGCGAGCACTAGTGCTCAGAAGGGAGGAGACCAAAATTTCTCCGATCTGAACCCAAAAATGACGGAAGTTTTTTTTTTGAAGATTTTTTTTAAAAAAAGCTTTTTTTAAAGTTTTTTTTGAATTATTTTTTATTTTTTATTTTAATTTTTTAAAATTTTTATTTTAAAATTTTTAATTTAAATTTTTTTATTTAAAGATCTTTTTTATTTTAAAAGACAAGAGAGTACACATAGGCCTCCTAACCCGGTCTTATGAAATCTTGATTGGTAGAATTGCCCCCAGGTAAAGGTAAGATTACTTAATGAACCTGTTTGGAGGACCCTTACCTAAAACAGTCAAGTTGTCTCCACACTCGGAACAAGGCTTTTCTTGAATCAACCGTGACCAAAGAACGCAATTGGTTTAACCTTAGTGGTTTATGTCTTCTTTTTTATCCCAAATAGACTCATCGATGAGAAACGATGGCCATACCCCCGATCCGAACACGGTCTTAGCGAATTTCGCGAGCGCCAGTGCCCAGAAAGGAGAGGATCAAAGTTTCTCAATTTTGAATCTAAAATGAGAAATATGATTTTTTTTTATTTTTTTTTTATTTTTTGAAATCCCGAACAGACTCATCGGAGAGAAATGATGGCCCAATCCCCGATTCGTCATAGGCTCAACATTTCTACAAGCACCGGTGCCTGGAAAGGAAAGGATCAAAGTTTCTTAATTTTGAATCTAAAATGAGAAATCAAATTTTTTGATTTTTTTTTGAAATCCCGAAAAGACTCATTGAAGAGAAACGATTGCCCAATCCCCAATTCAGTCACACGCTCAACATTTCTGCAAGCACCGGTGCCCGAAAAGGAAAGGATCAAAGTTTCACAATTTTGAATCTAAAATGAGAAATCTTGATTTTTTTATTTTTTCTTGAAAAGAGAAATAGTGGAAATAAATTCAGAGAATTAGAAATTTCCAAAAAAATCCCATCTCATTTTTTTAGATGCGAAATCCATCATAGGCCACCAACAAGAAAGTAGCCAAAGAATCCAGAAAAGAAGTGTAAGCATAGAGCAAAAAATATGATATGCAAAGATTTCATTTCTAGCATCGTGTTCTCAAATGAACGAGTCCCACCGGGTGTGCCAGCTTGATGGATCGCGCATTCCGCTCGGCAGCTACCGAGGTCGGCGGACGTGGGAGTCCGTGGGGTACGACCCTTTCGTGCCCGGAGGGCAGAAGCGGGTATCAATATTTTTTTGTGTGGGTGTGCCGGATTTTCTATTTTACTTGGAATTGCAAGTGGTGATCCGGGGATCGACCTTCGCAAGTGAAAAGGAAATCAACTTCTTTCAAGTTTTCATTGCACATATATTTAAGAAAAGATACCTTTTTCTTGATTTGCCGTAAAAGGTGATTTTTTGGCATTTATAGCCGAATTTGGTGTTTATAGCCGATTTTGGCATTTATAGCCGATTTTGGCATTTATAGCCGATTTACAATTCTTATCAATAATGAAAGACAAGAGTTGTGATTTTTGTCTGTTTTAGAAAAATACAAACTACAATGAAAAGCAAGAAAATGAGGATCTAACTTCTCAGGAGATTGTGGGAGACCCGTTCAGATTGACGGTCGTAAGCCATATGTGGACTTCGCCATCATCCATGCAGATAAGAATAGAGGATGCTCTTGATTCGATTGGCTTGGCTATAACCTCAGATTTTTAGATGACAAAGACCAAGTGGAGGTCCTATGTCCAATAAAAAGCTAAGTAAACAGGCTGAAAAACCATGTCTAAGCCATTGGAGGCAGAAAGAGAAGGCAATGACCTTGGGGGGTACCCCCAAGGGACTTTTGTCACCTTGTAGTGGTGCTCGGTGCAGAACTTTTGCAGAGTTCTCTCTTTTTCTTTCTCTCAGATTTTCTGTCTGTATTCTTCTGGATTTCCAATGTCTTTGCTCCGATCCAGGAATTCTTTGGAATGCTCTCCTATTTATAGGCTCTAAGTGGCCATTTAGGAGGGTTGATGGGCTTTAATCACTTTTAAGCCGCATTAAGGGTGGAGTTACAAGGTTTAATTCCTTTATTTCGTAACTCCTCGACCTTGGCTTCTGTTTGGCCGATGGAGGTTACGGGCATTTAATCGCCTTTAATCGCCATGATGAGAGGAGTTTCATGGGTTAAATGCCATGAATCAATTGAGTTGTAACTCCTGGATGCTTGCTTCTGATTGGGCCATCCAAAGAAATGAATTAATGACTGCAATAAAGCTAGCCAATTAATTGCTTTAAGTGGTCGACCAGCAGTTGGAGAGTCGTAGGCCGTGCCGCGTCTTTTGGGATTCTTCTGGCGATGATCATCGATGGATCTTCATGTAGATCGACATCGGATGACCATGTAATTTCAGATATTGATTGCCAACAGCGGGTCGGTGTCATCTGTCCTGTCGATTTCTCGATCGGTCGGGTAGAAAGCACACTTTTTAGTTGACCGTTTGACGATCGATTTTGATTTTGATACTCTTGACGATTGACCCGTGATTTTGACAGACATCGAAGGATTTGGTGCCATAAAAGTATGAATTTTGGAAAATCCCAGGAGTTGGAAACTTCGAATCGCGGAAAAATGATGAAAAACGGGCCTTCCGGGGCGAACCCGGCTACCCGGGGCTCCATGGTCGCCGGCGACCATGGCCAGGGTCGCGGGGGTCTGCGACCCTGGGGGGGATTTCCCCCTTTGGTCCCCGTTTTGCGGCCGTTTTTTATGTTTTTTTATTCTTTTTTCTTCTGTATTTTTTCTTGACATTTTTTTTATCATTTATTAGCCTGATTTCCCTGTAGAAAACTTGATGAGAATACTTGCATTTTGAAGTGCAAAGTTTCAAATTTTTCGGGAAAGTCGAAGTCTTTGTCGAGGAGAGCTGCCGATTTTCCGTCAGAAGCCGAAACTGAGTCAAACGATGTCGGAATGACCTGAAATTTGAGATGAAGTCTCCTGAGTTATAAATAAGACCAACCATAGGCTTTTATTTGAGTTTTGAAGCTATATGGGTCCTGTCACCAGTAGACTTGATCTTGTCGCGAGGAAGATGTCGCGCCTCGATGTGGGGTCAACCGATGTCTGATTGACTTGAAATTTGACAGGGAACCTATTGGAGTCATTTTAAGATAATCCACAGGCTCTGTTTTAGAAACCATGGTCCCGGAGAGCTTTGCCGCCGAGAGGTCTGATTTGGCTTCCGAGAGTCAAAGTAGGTCAAATGTTGTCGAAATGGCCTGAAACTTGACGCGTAGCCCTTTGTAAGCATCTTAAAGCCATCCATGTGCTCTTTTTGATGAGTGATTGGCTCGGTGGTTCTCGCCACCGAGAGGCTTGATTTAGCTTTTCGAGGGTTGATGTAGGGTCAAACGTTGTCGGTTTGACTCGGAACTTGACGTGGAGCCTTTTGGATGTGTTTTGAGACCATCCATAGGCTCTGATCGAAGATTTGGTATCTCTGATGCTGTTGCCACTGAGAGCTCTTGTTCAACTCTCGGAGAAGCGAAGTTATGCCAAATGATTTTGAGATGGCCCGAAACCTCTTGTGTACTCATCTTTTGGCTGTCTTGAAGGATCTTGCATTTTTTGTTTGATTCTGACAAGATTTGATTTTTTGGAAGTAGCATTACCTATTTATTGCAGGCTGCAGCTTCATGTAGCTTTCTTGAGTTTGGAGAGGCAAAGTGACACATTTTTTTGTGTCAACAGCCGGTTTTGGGGGAAACCGGTTACCTCCAGATTACACAGTAGCGTCTGCTTCACGTGCTGATCGACCCACTCCTTGAGATCGTTCTTCACTTCTAGCATGGTTTCTGACTTCCGCTCCGTCCGACTATTGCTGGAGCCCTCGTCTTCAGCTCAGTGGCATCTCTTCTCGTTGAGACTGTGCCTCAGATCCGTCTGGGGTGGAGGAATTTGTCCACTTCAAGGAAGCGAGGCTGCAGCCTTTCTTTTATTTCTCCGGGGGCGTCGCAGCTAGAGCTACTTCTGAAGCTGATGTATCAGCTCATCTTTCGCCTGGAGGGCAAGGTTTTGGGCCCTGACTTCCTCGAAGTACGGGTTTTTGCCTCCGACTTCGTAGTTCTGATGGGTAGTCTGATGCGACCTTCCCACCATTGGATCTTTGTCTTTCCGGGGATGCGTCTCCATGGGAGTACCCTGCTGGGGGCGTTCTCGAGACGAAGGTGCTACTTCTTCTTACGAAGGATCGGTCTCGAGTCCTTCCACTATGATCGGGATAGGGGGGAGCTCTACAGGACGCTCTCAACCACAGCTGCAACAATCGTCACTCCCTGTCTTCCATGAAGAGGGGCATACAAGGAAGGTGTCGCCTTTGATGCTTTCTCCCTTCTTTGATTTGGGAGGCATATTCTGTGGAAAAGGATGTGGGTTGTTTCTTTCCCACAGACGGCGCTAATTGTGAGTGCCTAAAAATCACAGACTTAATTAATGGAGGTCTGGGATCTCTCGGAGGCTCCCTGATGAGATTAATATGCCCGCCCGAAACTTGGAAGGGAGAAAATAAGAAGAAGACAATCGTCAGAGAACCTAGCTGCAGACAGTGCAAGGCCCTCCGATGCCTAAGTTAGTTCAGGGAACTCAACAGTAGGGTGGAGGAAGAAGAGAGACAGAGTGAGGGCTCAAGAATGATATGTTCCATACCTGGGGTTTGAGAGGGCTTCTCTATTTATAGAGGAAGCCTCATGGTAGAGGACGGTGGGGCCCACTGGCTTATCTTGTACTTGGGCGACAGAGTCACGTCAGCCCACCTTCCCTTAAATAAAGGTCCCTTCTGCCCGCCATTCATTAATTGATAATCTAATTGGATCCACCTTTCATTAAATGGCGGTCCAATCGGCCCACAATGCATTAAATGAGGGTCCAATCGGGCCTCACTTTGTCTGGGCCTTTCGGCGGTACTCCCATCGGGTCGTCGCCTGGAGCCTTGCCCTAATGGAGACGTAGCCGCTGGATGTAGATCTGCTAGGGTTTTTGGGCGGCTGAGATGTCTTCTCATTATCATCCGCGCGTGCCCATATCTCATCATGCATCTCGTGACTTGGTTGGTTCTCTGGTGGTGTTTTGGCAGTTAGCGCCCGACTCGGCTAGCATGTTGGTACAGGACCGAGATGTTTGACCGAGGTCAGAGTGAACTACCGAGGCTAGACGTGACCGAGGTCGGCAAGGGCTTGGCTGCGGCTGGCACCCTAGCATCACTGCCTGAGTATACATAGCTGAGTTTGAGGCATGATTAGTCGGTCGTCTTTACTGGGGTTAACATAATCTTGGTGTCTTTAGGAACGTCCCCACACAGTGATATTATCAGTAATTAGTGTATAAATAGAGAGAGGGGATTGGGATTTGGGAGGGATCAAAATAAAATGGAAACTCAAAATCAAATGAGGAGATTGAGTCTGATTGGCTTATGTACAATTGACGGGCCTAATAGCCCTAAGGAGGATCCGAACTTGAAAGGGAAATGTTGCTGGCGTCATGTACATCCTTTTGTTTCCACGCGTGTGTTGGAATTTGAGATGCATTGAGTTGAATCTTGAAGCATTGGTGTGTTTGGTGTCTCAAGCATCAAATTGTATTGGAATTATTGTCAACACTATGTCTCAATCATGTGTTGAAAGAGTGGAAGTGATAGAGCTCAAGAAGAATGAAAAAGGAAAACAGTGAAGAAAATCAGTTTTTCCTGGTGCAGTGTACCCGGTCGACCGAGCTCCCTGGCCGGTCGACCGAGCATGAAGAAAGTGCAAAATCAGAGCTTACAGTTATTTTTTGACACAGAGGTCATCCGGTCGACCCAGCTCCTGGTGCGGTCAACCGAGCATGCACGCGGTCGACCGAGGCTTCCAGGATGTCGACCGAGCTCGGGTTCCAGAATTTGACAACTTACAACTTTTTGAAAGTTCGTCAGGCGCCCAGTTCACCCGGTCGACCGAGCAAAGTATGATGTCGACCGAGCACACACTGACAGCAAGTAACGCAGAATTAGAAGTCTTTTGCTAAAAGTTAGGAATTTTTTGTAATTCGTTTGGGACTCTTTCTAAACGAATTGTAGCCTATTTTGGACACTCTTTGGGGTTGCTAAAACCTATATAAACACTCCTAATCTCGTTTTCAATAACAAGCATCAAAGAAAGAAGAGTTTGAGAGAGTTTTGGAGAGAAGAGTGCTTGGAGAAGAAGGTGCTTGTGTCTTGCTGTTGTGGAGCAACTTTCTACAGCAAGTGTGGACGAATTTGAAGCCTCATGAAGATGGTATTTTCGTTCATAAGATAAGTCTCTCTTTTATGCTTTAGATTTCTATTTGTAAGGGATTGAGAGAGAGAGAATTGTAGAGGGGAAAGGGCTGTAGATCAGTTTATCTTCTTTGCTGTAATCATCAAGTTGGTGCTTGGTGTTTTGGGGTTTGGTGATCCTGTCTGTGGGTGCAGACAAATTGTAAAGGGAGTTGTAGCTTCCTAGATAGTTGGTGCTATCTGAAACCTAAGGGAGTCGGTGCTTCCTAGATAGTTGGTGCTATCTGAAACCTAAGGGAGTCGGTGCTTCCTAGATAGTTGGTGCTATCTGAATTTAAGGGTTGGTGCTCTTTGTCGTCGGTGCGACTAAATAAGATTCAGACCTGTACCGGATTGTTGTTCGGACGGGATTGAACCGTGGACGTAGCCTTTTGGTGAACCACGTAAAATCTGGTGTCAAATTGTGTGGTTTGATTTGAATTGTTGTTAGCAAGGACCTGTTTAAAAGAGATCACTGATTCACCCCCCCCCCTCTCAGTGATCACGAGATCTAACAATTGGTATCAGAGCGTAAGGTTTCCCTTGATAAGCTTAACACGCTAAGGGTGATCTTTGTCAAATCACATGGCAACCAGCACAGCGAATATGAAAGCACCGTTGTTTGATGGTTCTAATTACAGCTTTTGGAAGATTAGAATGCAGGCCTTCATCAAATCTCTTGGCTATGATGTCTGGGAGACTGTCAGAGTCGGTTACAATTCTGCCATTGTACCCACTGATGCTGCAACGAAGAAGTTAGCAGACAACGACTCTAAGGCGCAGAATGCACTCTTTAGCGGCCTTGTTGACAGCGAGCTGATCAAAGTTATAGCATGCAAGACAGCCAAGGAAATCTGGGATAAGCTGAAAAGCATCCATGAAGGAGATGAGAAGATCAAAGAAGCGAAATTGCAAACTCATCGCTCCCAATTTGAGTCGCTTCGCATGGAGGATAACGAGAATGTTGATTCTTACATGCAACGGGTGAATGAAGTCACGAATGACATTCGTGGACTAGGAGAGGAGATTAAAGAACCAGTCATCGTCAAAAAGGTTCTAAGATCTCTCCTTCCCCGGTTTGATTCTAAAGTCTCAGCCATAGAAGAAGCCAAAGATCTGAACGAGTTTTCAATGGATGAGCTGCATGGTTCTCTCACTGCCTATGAGATGCGCATAGGTAAGACGTCTTCATCGGATAGAGAAGCGGCCTTCAAAGTTCAGAAAAAGGCAAAAGAGATTGCTGGTCATGATTCTGATGATGATGAGCTTGAGGCTCAATTTATTAGAAGGCTGAAGAAAGGAAGCAATGGCAAGTATAAAGGGAAGCTACCCTTTAAATGCTTCAATTGTGGCGGTGTTGGCCACTTTGCTGCGAAGTGCCCGCTGAAAGAAGACAATGATAATGACTCTTATGTTGATAAGAGTAAATGGAAGAAGAATTTCAGAAAGAAGGGCAAAGCAAAGAGCTTCATCAGTCAGCATAATGACAGCACGTCTGAATCTTCGGACGATGATGAATCAGTCGAGGCGACTGAAGCACTCTTCATGGTTACTATTGAAGAAGACGATGAGCAAGAGCTGGAAAACGAAGAGGAGGCTGAAGTGAATCTTGAAGAAGAGCTCATTGCTGCACTTGAGGAGCTTAGCAAGGAGCGAAGATCAAGTAAGAAAAATCTGAAACTTCTTCATGAATCTGAAATTTCAGTTATTGCTTTGAAAACTGAATTAGAAGAGTATAAAAGAATGGTAGATGTCCTAGAAATACAAATCTGTACCAAAACTGAGGAAGTGATGAAACTTGAGAATGAAATCCTTGGAGCAAGGACTGAAAATATGCAAATGAAACAAAAGCTCAAGGAGTTTCAAGCTATCAATGGTACATTGAAGCTGAATGAAATTTTGAAAGTTCAAAGACCCCCTCACTTCAGATTTGGAATAGGATTTGAGAATGGAGAATCTTCTAAGGTTACACCTTCTGTAGAGACGGTGTTTGTAAAGCAAGTTACTACACCTTCCAATTCTGTGAAGCCCACACTGCCTAGAAAAGAGCCCATTCAAGTGAGAAAGGACATGAAGCCTAACCAGCCATATAAAAGATACAAATTTTATGGCTATTGTTATCATTGCAATAGGTATGGACATAGAAGGGCAGATTGTAAATTCTATGTGAGAAACAGCCCAGTTGTGAGAAGGAACCCTTTCTCAATCCTAAATAGCCACAATATTGAGTGCTACAAGTGTCATAATTTTGGACACATGGCTAGGGATTGTAGGCTGCCTACTGCTAAACCAATTCAGGTTGAAAAGAAACCCAAGTTAGTCAAAACTTGGAGGGCAAAGAAAAGTGCAGAAAAAGGCAAGGAATCTCTCATTGTGCAAACCGCTTACAATGCACAAAAGAAGACAGCACCATGGGTCCTTGATCGTGGCTGTTCGAGTCATATGACTGGTGATAAAGAAAAATTCATCAAGTTACAGCACTATGAAGGTGGTTCGGTAAAGTTTGGTAACAATGATGGTGCCAAAATTGTTGGAAAAGGTGTTGTTCAGCTGATGGCAAACAAGATCAGATCTGAAGAGGTCTTATATGTGTCTGGATTGAGACACAATCTGTTGAGTGTGAGCCAGATCTGTGATAAGGGCCACGAAATTGTTTTTACAAAGAATGGGTTTGCTATCAAGAAGAGTAGCAACGGCAAAACAGTGGCTACTGGGTCAAGGACAGCTGGAAATCTTTACACCTTGTCAGATGGAGCTGAAAAGACATGCTTATTGAGTCGGTCAGAAGAGAGTTGGTTGTGGCACAAACGCCTTGGGCATCTAAACTTTGGCAACATGTCAAAGATTTGCAATTCAAAGGCTGTTAGAGGTATGGCTACAGTTGAAAAGCCTTCAAACCCCATTTGTGACTCTTGTCAAAAGGGAAAGCAAACGAGGGTAATGTTCAAGACGAAGGAGCATCATACGAAGAAACCTCTTGAGCTGGTACACACTGATCTCTGTGGACCGATGCGGACTCAAAGCACCAATGGAGATAAGTATTTTATGCTTTGCATTGATGATTTTACTCGCATGACATGGGTATTATTTCTTAAGCATAAACATCAAGCACTTGATCGGTTCAAAGTGTTTAAAGCACAGGTTGAAAACATGCTAGGGAAGCAGATCAAGACGCTAAGGTCTGATCGTGGAGGCGAATTCACATCTGATGAATTCACTAAGTATTGTGAACATCATGGCATCCAAAGACAATACTCAGCCCCTAGAACTCCACAGCAGAATGGAGTTGTTGAGCGCAAGAACCGCACTGTGCAAGAAATGGCACGCACCATGCTGGTTGAAAGTAAGATGGCTGATAAGTATTGGAAAGAGGCGATTCATACGGCTGTTTATATTCAGAATCGTTGCTTGATCAGGCCACATGAAGATAAAACACCTTATGAGCTATGGTTTGGAAGAAAAGCTACAGTCAAGCACTTCAGAGTCTTCGGTAGCAAGTGTTACATCAAGCGGCTCGAACAAAATCCGGGCAAATTTGAAGAAAGAGCCGATGAAGGTATTTTTCTGGGTTACTCATCCTCTAGTAAAGCTTACAGATGCCTTAACAAAAGGACCAGAAAAATTATTGAAAGTGCTGATGTTAGAATTGATGAAAACCATGAGTCAAAGAAGGTAACTCATAATGACAGTCCAGTGTATGAGGACTCGAGTGAGATTGATGATGAAGTGGCTGAACCTGATTCTGAAAAGGCAAAAGATGATTCAGAGGATACTTCTCCTAGAAAGAAAAGTACTTGGGTAGAGCAACACCCTAAGGATCAAATCATTGGAGATCCTGAGGCCGGTGTAAAAACTAGACAAAGTGTAGTTAGCAATTACTCACTTGTGTCCACCATTGAGCCCAAGACAGTAGCTGAAGCTAGTCTAGATGAAAGCTGGTTAAAAGCTATGCATGAGGAGTTGGAGCAGATTGAGAAAAACTCCACATGGGAACTAGTCCCTAGACCTACTGATAAGAATGTGATTGGTACAAAATGGGTCTTTCGGAACAAGCTGAATGAAGATGGTCAGGTCATACGAAACAAGGCAAGGTTGGTTTGTAAAGGCTATGCACAAGTTGAAGGCATAGATTTTGAAGAGACCTTTGCACCGGTGGCTCGTCTGGAAGCCATTCGTATGTTTCTTGCATTGGCTGCCTATAAAACCTTCAAGGTATTTCAGATGGATGTTAAGTCAGCTTTCTTGAATGGTTTACTTGAAGAAGAGGTCTACATTGAGCAACCTGATGGCTTTCTAATTAGCAAAAATTCAGACTTAGTTTGCAAGCTGAAGAAGGCTCTATATGGACTGAAACAGGCGCCAAGGGCATGGTATGCAAGGCTGGATCTTTATCTTCGCAAGATTGGTTTTGGAAAAGGACTAGTTGATAGCAATCTGTATGTCAAATCTGATTCAAGCAAACAGCTGGTGGTTATTGTTTATGTTGATGACATAATATTTGGAGGCAATGATGAGAATATGTGCAGGATTTTTGCTGAAGATATGACGAAAGAATTTGAGATGTCTATGCTTGGAGAGCTAAAGTTCTTCCTAGGATTACAAGTTCAGCAGCTGAAAAATGGTATTTTTATATCTCAGATGAAATATATAAAGGAAATGCTGAAGCGTTTTAACATGGAAGACAGCAAGCCCGTGAGCACGCCAATGACAACGAACACGAAACTTAGCAAAGATGATAAGGCTTCGTCCGTTGATCACACCACCTATCGTTCTATGATAGGAAGCTTGCTTTACTTGACTGCTACAAGACCAGATCTTCTACAAGCAGTATGTATGGTGGCTCGATTTCAAGCATCACCAACTGAGACGCACCTTACAGCAGTGAAAAGGATATTTCGATATCTAAAAGGTACTATGGAGCTTGGAATATGGTATCCTAAAGGTAAATCCTTTACTCTTGTCGCATACTCAGACGCCGATTGGGCTGGTTGCGTAGATGATCGCAAGAGTACAAGTGGTGGTGCATTCTATCTTGGTGATAGATTGGTAGCTTGGCACAGCAAGAAGCAAGACTCCGTCTCACTTTCGACAGCGGAAGCAGAATATATTGCAGCGGCAACTTGTTGTACGCAAGTGTTATGGATGCGGCAAATGCTCTCTGATTTAGGAGTTCCAACAACAGATCCTACGCCGATCCTCTGTGATAACACTAGTGCAATTCATATCTCCAAGAATCCAGTTCAGCATTCAAGGACTAAGCATGTTGCAATCCGCTATCACTTTCTCAAGGATAAAGTTGCAGATGGTGAGGTAAAGTTGGAATACGTTCCTACTACTGAGCAAGTGGCTGATATCTTCACAAAACCTTTGCCAAAGGAAGTCTTCGAGTATCTCCGAAAGAAATTAGGAGTTACTCACTCTCCTACACCTTAGGAGATGTGCCAGAAAGGGGGAGCAATGAATTCGTTGAATATCTTATTTGCTCCTAGATTGGTCCCTTTGGAATTATTGTCAAAGGGGGAGAAGATTATGCATGGAAAGGTTGATATGCATGTCATCTTGAGAAGGTTATCTGGAGATTGGTATCAAGTTATGCTGAGAAGATTATGCAAGGAAAGACTATATGCATGTTGAAGTTAGTCTTATGCTAAGAAGATGGAAATATGATAGCATGAGGAAGATGGAAGATTGGAATGAAAATTGGTATCAAGATAGTGAATGAGAAGATCATGTTCCAAGGGGAGTTTATTGTTCTAAAAAGGCTCTATGATGTCAACATGTTCCAAGTGTCTGTGTTGAAGTTCCAAGTGTTGCCAACAATTCCAAAGGGGGAGATTGTTGGAATTTGAGATGCATTGAGTTGAATCTTGAAGCATTGGTGTGTTTGGTGTCTCAAGCATCAAATTGTATTGGAATTATTGTCAACACTATGTCTCAATCATGTGTTGAAAGAGTGGAAGTGATAGAGCTCAAGAAGAATGAAAAAGGAAAACAGTGAAGAAAATCAGTTTTTCCTGGTGCAGTGTACCCGGTCGACCGAGCTCCCTGGCCGGTCGACCGAGCATGAAGAAAGTGCAAAATCAGAGCTTACAGTTATTTTTTGACACAGAGGTCATCCGGTCGACCCAGCTCCTGGTGCGGTCAACCGAGCATGCACGCGGTCGACCGAGGCTTCCAGGATGTCGACCGAGCTCGGGTTCCAGAATTTGACAACTTACAACTTTTTGAAAGTTCGTCAGGCGCCCAGTTCACCCGGTCGACCGAGCAAAGTATGATGTCGACCGAGCACACACAGACAGCAAGTAACGCAGAATTAGAAGTCTTTTGCTAAAAGTTAGGAATTTTTTGTAATTCGTTTGGGACTCTTTCTAAACGAATTGTAGCCTATTTTGGACACTCTTTGGGGTTGCTAAAACCTATATAAACACTCCTAATCTCGTTTTCAATAACAAGCATCAAAGAAAGAAGAGTTTGAGAGAGTTTTGGAGAGAAGAGTGCTTGGAGAAGAAGGTGCTTGTGTCTTGCTGTTGTGGAGCAACTTTCTACAGCAAGTGTGGACGAATTTGAAGCCTCATGAAGATGGTATTTTCGTTCATAAGATAAGTCTCTCTTTTATGCTTTAGATTTCTATTTGTAAGGGATTGAGAGAGAGAGAATTGTAGAGGGGAAAGGGCTGTAGATCAGTTTATCTTCTTTGCTGTAATCATCAAGTTGGTGCTTGGTGTTTTGGGGTTTGGTGATCCTGTCTGTGGGTGCAGACAAATTGTAAAGGGAGTTGTAGCTTCCTAGATAGTTGGTGCTATCTGAAACCTAAGGGAGTCGGTGCTTCCTAGATAGTTGTGCTATCTGAAACCTAAGGGAGTCGGTGCTTCCTAGATAGTTGGTGCTATCTGAATTTAAGGGTTGGTGCTCTTTGTCGTCGGTGCGACTAAATAAGATTCAGACCTGTACCGGATTGTTGTTCGGACGGGATTGAACCGTGGACGTAGCCTTTTGGTGAACCACGTAAAATCTGGTGTCAAATTGTGTGGTTTGATTTGAATTGTTGTTAGCAAGGACCTGTTTAAAAGAGATCACTGATTCACCCCCCCCTCTCAGTGATCACGAGATCTAACAGCGTGGATCCACCTAAAAGAAGGATTAATTCCTCTGCGCCTGCAAGTCCCGGCAGTCCAGGCCCTAAATACATATTTACTATCTACCACAAAAAGAAAGTACATGTTTACTTCCTTTGCATCTCTGATTCTCCGTTTCTCTTTCACCTTTTCCCTTTTTGTTCTGTTCAATTCTTCGTTTCTCTTCTTGATTTCCAATTTGTTTTTCAGTTCTGTTGTAAGATAGTAATTTATCAATTTTGTAATCTCCGTTTTCATACTTGTTATGGCCAACTGGACCAATCTTTCTCAAGATCTGTTGAGGATGATTTCGGATTTTTCTATCTCACCCGATCATTTTAGAATGCAATCTGTTTGCAAATCATGGTGGTCCATTTTGAAGAATAGTAATATCCGTCTGATGATGCTTCCTAACGACAAACAAGAAGACCCCGACGCACGCGACTTCTTTAGTCTCTCCAAGAAGAAGATATTCACCATTCCACTTCCGGAGATGCATGGTAAACGCTGCTGCGGATCTTTCCGGAATGGGTGGCTGACGACTGTGGACATAGATCTCAACATATGTCTCTTTCATCCCTGGTCTAAGAAGAAACTAGACCTCCCTCACCAGTCCAGTGTTTTTCAGTCGAAACATACACCATCGAAGAGATCTGTGAATCGTGATATGCACATACTCAAGGCTGCTCTTTCGGATAACATGGTGGTGGTGGTGAACGGACTTGGAAATCTAGCCTTTTGTAGAGTTGGAGATGAGGCCTGGACTGACATAGATAACGCCGGCACTGGTGCATACTAGGAAGATGTCATATATCACAAGGGGATGTTTTATGGTCTCAGCCAGATAGCAGGCCTATTCCTTCTCCGTGCCAAGGAAGGGGTCGATCGTCCCTGGGTGGTGGAAAGGCTCACTGAAGATTTGGAACCCCTTGGTCTTTCCTACTTGGTACCAGATGTATTGACTGATAGGCATGTTTATTATTGTTTGAGAGGTAGAGCATATGGATGTGGTGATTGATAGCATGTCTGGAGATGCATAGCGTATGGATTTGGAAGATGATGAAGAGGACCAAAACCCTCCTCCTCGTCCTCGTCCCTATCCTAGCCATATCCTGGCCAACCTCACAGGACTGTCCAGTTTGACATTTATAAAACCCCTTTGGGAGAGGAGGCTCCTAATGAAGAGTTGAACAAGTGGATGAAGGTGGAAAGCTTGGGTGATAAGATAGTGGTTTTGGGGTATAATTCTTCCATGATGATCATAGCCAGCAAATTCCCAGGCTTCAAAGGAAATCTCATATATTTTGGATACAACTGTGTGGATAAAATACCAAGAGGGTCGATCACAACTTAACCCTAATGATAAATACAGTCCCAACACAGATTTCAATATGGAAATGTGGAATTAATAATCTAACTTACTCAATCAATCAATCACATGGATGGACACTTGAATTTTATATGTGGAAAACCCTGAATAGGGAAAAAACCACAGGACCTCGGGACCTCACCCTGGTCTGAAAAAATCAAAGCACTAATAAGACGAAGGTTATAAGATAAACTCACTACCCTGTATGGTTGAACACAACCTAAGACCATAGTAGATCTTGCCAACGAGCACGCTGTTCACCTTCTCCAGCACTTCAATCTCCACGCCTTGAATAAGGCGAATCACTAAGAATGTAGAGGATGAATCTCCAGAGGAAGAAGGCATCAGAATACAGAGAAAACTGTCAAGTTACCGAAGCTGATGTGTTACTTCCCAGAAAATTCGAGAACTTCCAAGATCGTAGGTCCGCAGTGAAGTACAATTTAAAACTTTTGAACAATATAATATCAATGGTTAAATTGTGGAAGCATAAAGAATAAAGCGGAAGCAATAATAAAGATAGTGGAAGCATAAGGTATCATGAATGATATATTAAATCTACAAGCTGAAGTCCAGCCTAATATTGTCAAGTGATAAAAGCAAAGGTTTATTATATATTTCAATCAAAACCCTGCTCACTACAAAAGTCACTCAAAACCCAAACAAAGGTAAACGCTCAGACCCCAGGTGCTGGCTCTCCAACCTCCGGCTCGACCTCTTGGTCGGCCGGTCCCTATCCGTAGTCTCCTGCTACATGTGCCTCTATGAGTGCGAGCGCACCGACCTCATACTCGGGGTACGAAACCTAAGCACCAAGAATGAATCAAATCTAAAGATCTGGCAAGTCACAGTATGCAAGTAATATAGGATATATGCATCAAAGGAGTAAAGACAATATTAAGTTAAAGAGAGTAACAATGATATAGATTCTAGACAGTTGACGCAAGATAATAATTTAGAATCAGAATAAACAATATATCTAATCTAAACAATATGACACATTCACACGAGCTTGATACCGCGGGATATTATGCTGCAGCCCTCCCATACTGAAAATAGCCGCGGCGGGGAAACCTCACCAGTGCTGGGGAATAACGAGCCCCGCAAACAACATCCTTACCACACTCATCACTCAGAGACCGGACCCGGCATCGCACCGTCCGCCTACAACAATGCTCATCATGATAGCTCACTCAAGACTCTCGGTAGCTCCTACAAGCGATGATCAGTCCAAATGCTGAGCTTGGAACAACTGAGTGAATGTCCATGCTGACTCAGGAAACAATAAAAGTCTGTGTCTGTTTAGGCTTTGCCGTGCATGAACAATGTCCCAACAAAGTTCCTAAGAGGTCCAAGTACTCAATACAATCCATGGATCACAGTCCAGGTCCAAGTTCAATCATTGGATCCATACCATGGCCCACCAAATACATGGCCTGGTCGACAACAGTACAAATGAGGTAACAAGTCCATTTCCAATGATAAACAGTTCGTTCTCATCCATAATGAGTTATAAGATCAGTACAACCTAACCTCTTTATCTTAGGGTATTTAACATCCAGTCTTAGGCCATAAAAGGGCCCGCCTAGCCACAAACACGGGTCAGTGTTCACCCATTCATATTTCCAGGTCACCTCTAAGTAGTCCTGGGTTCAGGTCATCCATTTTTCATTTAATTAACTAGGTATAAGCAATAGTAAGGACAATAGAGTGACAACAATAGCATAAATGAGATAAATCTCCAAGTATATGATAGACCGCGCCTTCTGCTCGATGCTACCGAGGTCGGCGGACGTGGGAGTCCGTTTGATCCGACCCTTTCTCACCTGGGGGGAAAAGGCGTGCATCAACATTTTTTTTTGTGTGGGTGTGCCAGATTTTCTATTTTAGTTGGAATTGGAAATGGTGATCCGGAGATCGACCTTCGCAAGTAAAAAGAAAATCTTCAAGTTTTCCATTGCACATATATTTAAGAAAAGAGACATTTTCTTGATTTACCGTGAAAGGTAATTTTTTTTGCATTTATAGCCCATTTTTTGGGTTTATAGCCGATTTTGGCGTTTATAGCCGATTTTTGGCGTTTATAGCCGATTTTTGGCATTTATAGCCGATTTACAATTCTTATCAATAATGAAAGACAGGAGTTGTGATTTTTGTCTCTTTTAGAAAAATACAAAATAGAATGAAAAGCAAGAAAAGGAGGATCTGACTTCTCAGGAGATTATGGGGGACTCGTTTAGATTGACGGTCACAAGCCATGGGTGGACTTTGCCATCATCCATGCAGATGAGAACAAAGGAAGCTCTTGATTCGCTTGATTTGGCTATAACCTCAGATTTTTAGTGGACAAAAACCAAGAGGAGGTCTTATGCCCAATAAAAAGCTAAGTAGATGAGCTGAAAAGCCACGTCTAAGCCATTGGAAGCAGAAGGATAAGGCAAGGACTTTTTTTTTGAGGGGGGGGGGAGGTGCCCCCCAAGGGACTTTTGTCACCTTGTAGCGGTGGTCCGTGCAGAACTTCGCAGAGTTCACTCTCTTTCTTTATCTGGATTTTCTATGTTTTTTTCTGATTTGGGATCTGTGTTTTTGGGAGTGGACTTCTCTGGAACTTTGTGATTTTTCCGATATGGAATTCTTTGGAATGCTCTCCTATTTATAGGCGTTTGGTAGCCATTAAGGAGAGTTTATGGGCTTTAAAGCTACATAATGGGAGGAGTTACAAGATTTAATTCCTTTATTTCTTAACTCCTGGAATTTGGCTTCTGATTGGCTGATGGAGGTTGAGAGCATTTAGTCACCTCTAATCACCATGTTGGGAGGAGTTTCATGGGTTAAATGCCATGAATCAATTGACTTGTAACTCCTAAATGCTTGCTTCTGATTGGGCCGCCCAAAGAAATGAATTAATGACTGCAATAAAGCTAGCCAATTAATTGCATTACGTGGTCACCGAGCAGTTGAAAAGTCGCGGGCCGTGCCGCATCTTTTGGGATTCTTCTGGCGATGATCATCGATGGATCTTCATGTAGATCGCATCGGATGACCATGTACTTCAGGTATTGATTGCCAACAGCGGGCCGGTGCCATCTGTCCTGTCGATTTCTCGATCGATCAGGTAGAAAGCACACTTTTTGGTTGACCGGTTGACGATCAGTGTTGATTTTGATACTCTTGAAGACAGACCTGTGATTTTAACAGATGTCGAAGGATTTAGTGCCTCAAAAGTATGGATTTTGGAAAATCACAGGAGTTAGATGCTTTGAAATGCGAAAAAGACGAAAAACGGGCCTCTCCGGGGAAAATTTGGAGACCCGGAGCTCCATGGTCGCTGGCGACCATGCACAAGGTCGCGCGCGACCCTGGGGCAGGGTCGCGGGATGCGACCCTGGGGGGAATTATCCCCTTTTGGTGCCGTTTCGCGGCCGTTTTGAGGTCTTTTCAAAAAAAATTTCTTTTGTATTCTTTCTTGACATTTTTGATCATTTATTGGCCTGATTTCCCTGTAGAAAACTTGATGAGAAGCCTTGCATTTTGAAGTGCAAAGTTTCCAATTTTCCGGGAAAGTCGAAGTCTTTGTCTCGGAGAGCTGCCGATTTTTCGTCAGAAGCCGAAACTGGGCCAAACGATGTCGGAATGACCTGAAATTTGACATGAAGCATCCTGAGCAATAAATAAGACCAATCATAGGCTTTTATTTGAGTTTTGAGGTCGTATGGGTCCTGTCACCAGTAGACTTGATTTTGTCGCGAGGAAGATGTCGCGCCTCGATGTGTTGTCAATCGATGTCCGATTGACTTGAAACTTGACAGGGAACCTTTGGGAGTCATTTTAAGATGATCCATAGGCTCTCTCTTGGAAACCATGGTCCTGGGGAGCTTCGCCTCCGAGAGGCCTGATTTGGCTTCTGAGAGTCAAAGTATGGTCAAATGTTGTCGAAATGACTTGAAACTTGACGTGTGGCCCTTTGTAAGCATCTTAAAGCCATCCATATGCTCTTTTTGATGAGTGATGGCCTCGGTGGTTCTCGTCACCGAGAGGCTTGATTTAGCTATTCGAGGGTTGATGTAGGGTCAAACGTTATCGGTTTGACTTTGAACTTGACGTGGAGCCTCTTGGATGTATTTTGAGACCATCCATAGGCTCTGATCGAAGATTTGGGGTTCCGATGCTGTTGCCGCCGAGAGCTCCTGTTCAGCTGTCGAAGAAGCGAAGTTAGGCCAAATGATTTTGAAATGGCCCGAACCCTCTTGTGTACTCATCTTTTGGCTGTCTTGAAAGATCTTGCAGTTTTTGTTTGATTCTGACAAGATTTGATTTTTTGAGAAGTAGCATCACCCATTTGTGGTAGGCTGGATCTTCATGTAACTTTCTTGATGTTGAGGAGGCAAATCGACTTTTTTGTTATCAACAAATGCCCCTGATGGTGCAGCGACGAGTTGCTTAACTTTTGTAATCGATGTGCCTCGAAGAGATTCTTGAAGGAGAGCTGGTGATTTGACCAAGAGTCTTTGAGCAGTATTTCTTTTGGTAGAGTGGCATTTTGAGCTTCCAGGTGAATTTTATGGCAGTGAAAGGGATCACGTACCATCTCGAGGCAAAGTTTTGAAAATGACATCAAGGATATACATTTGGGTTTTTTTTTTTTTTGACCTTGTGACCTAACAAGTTGTATGTGGCAGGTTAGGGGGTCGGGTTTGATTTTGACCGTGTGACCCAACAAGCTGTATGTGGAATGTTTGGGGTTCGTTTTTGGTTTTGATCTTATGACATAACAAGCTGTATGTGGCAAGTTAGGGGATCAAGTTTTGATTTTTGGTTTTGGTCCTATGACCTAACAAGTTGTATGTGGCAAGTTAGGGGACCAGGATTTGGTTTGGATTTTTGTGGAATGTCAATTTCAAGATTTAGGCTCAATTTGGTATATGAGGCTGGATGGTTTGATTTTTGGAAGCTCATGGGGCTTGAAATTCTTTTTTGTATGGTCCAACCAACTCAAAAGAGGCATGAAACCATTTTTGTATGCTCTTGGTAAGAGGGATTTCTCTTTGACTAAAAGCCCAATTTTTTTTTTAGTACCTAGGTGATCAAACCTGGCTCATATGGGCTAAGCCATGAGACCTTAAGCTTTTGAAATGACTTAGATCTCATATGGTGTTAATTTTATAAAGAACATCTAAAAATATCTCCTTTGGATAGAGAATATCTAAGAATATCTTTATTTGGAGAGAATCTCACATGTTCTCTTTATTTTGGGAGAGAATATCTCAAATCTCCGATCTTTTTGGAGAAAATCTCTAATTGATTTCTTTTTGGGAGAGAATCCCTCGAGATATCTTTCTTTTGGGAAAGAATCTTTCTAATTTCTTTCTTTTGGAAAGGTTACTAATTAGTAACACTTACCTCTTTCTTGTTTCCTTCTTTGGTTTGCTCTCTTTAATAAAAGCAAGGGAAGGTTGGTCTTCTTTCTCTTATTGTTTTCTTTTGCAAAAAATCTCAAGAGTGCTCCAAGACCAAGAGTTCTTCAAGAATCTTCAAAATTTTCTTCTTCTTCTCCATCAATGGCTTCAGGTAAGTCTTATTTCTTAAGAAAACTCCATGTAGTAAGTAGGATGGTAAAAGAAAGAAAGTGTTTTTTTTTTCTTTCTTTTCTTCTTTTTCTTTTCTTTTTCCATGATTTTTCTTTTATTTTTTACACGTGTTTTTTTTCGTGCCTTTTTTTTCTTTTTTTCTTTTGCACGTTTTTTTTCTTTTGTGGGACGTACGGACGGATCCGTACGGATCTGGTCGTACGGCCACGTAGCCAGTGGGCCAACCCCCTTTTTTTGTTCTTCTTTATTCTTTTTTTTTGTTTTCTTTCTCTCTCCTTTTTTTTTCTGAGAAAGTTTTTTTTTTTACTCATCATGATAATTTTTTTTCTTGCAAACGAAGATGTTCATGCATGCATTTTTTTGTAAATTAAATTGGTAGCATGATGTGATAGCATACGTGAAAGTTTTTACAAATTTGGGAATTTGGAGCTCGCAGCGATGATGAGTCCTTCCTGATTTTGCGGAGCTCGCAGCAATGTTGAGCCCATCTTCAAGCATTATATTTCTTTCGTGGTATTTCCTTTTTCTTCGGAATTGCCCCGGAGTCATGTCAAAATTTTGTCAGATTTTTTTTAGCGAAGTTCTGTCATTTTGATGATGATAATTTTCTTTTCCATCCTTTGCAGGTGGTTCCTCCAGAGCGAACAAGGGTAAAGAGCCTGCTACAAGCGTACCTCGTCGATCTGCTAGATCTTCCAATCTGGCCATTCAGCAGGCCTGGGAGAAGGTCGAGTATGTTGAGGAAAACCTGAAAGAGTGTGACTCCCTCAACAGAGATGAGATGAGCCAGCGACTAATCGCTCTCAAGAGTGAGGAGTTTATAAGATCATGGTAAGCAATCGTCCTTAGGTGATGGACAATCAGAGGGTTTTGCCCAAGCCTACCTTCTTCTTTGGTGATGCAGTCCTTGATGACATGACATACCAAAGGAGATGTTTTCAGTTCTCCTACATGGTTGATGGTGAGAAGAGAACTATTGTTACCCGGTTGACGTTTGATCGCACCATCTCGATTATGAGCCCTGTTCCCATGTGCTCTAAGAGGAAAGATCCTCCAAGCTGGGTGAAAAGGACAAATGTAATCAAGATTTATTGGCGGTTCTCCTGGATATGCGGAGAAATCGCCTACCGACATGGGCATGTTGATGCCGGCCAGCGGCTACTAGGGCTCTAATTATCCGTCGGTCAATTTGGGACCAGGTGGGCCTTGGTATTTTCAGTGGTGACGGCAGTAATTGGGTGAAGCCTTTTTGACTTCGTGGCCATTTCAATGCTAACTCCGAGTGGAAGTCGTGGACTGATCGCGTCCTGCTGATTGGTGGCGCCGGTTTGAAGGAAGCAGGGATTTTTTATGCAGTCTGTGGTTTTAAGGAGACCGTGATTTTTTCTAACGAGGCCTTCATGGCTATGCTGGAGTCATTCCTTCCACAAACCAATATCTTCGTTGTCACGAATGGTGAGATTGATTTTTCTTTGAAGGAATTGAGTGCCATTACTGGATTACCTATCCTTGGCAAACTCTATGACAAGTTCATGCCGATCGACAGCGTCCTTAAGGAGCAGTCGAAGGAGTTCAGGCTTTTGTACTTTTAGCTTGTCGCCTTCTATGATTTTTTGAAGGAGAAGGAGGGCTCGAAAGTTAGATCCAGTAGTTGGAAGAGTTCTTACTCTTCATTCCCCAACTTTTTTGACAGTAAGGTGTCTTCTGATAGCATGACCTGGGAAGACAGGAAGAAGACTTCGGCCATGCAAGAAGAGTTGAGGGGTTTCTTCGCGAGTACAGACGCCATTTTCTCTGACATTGCACTGCGGAGAGATCTCGTTATTTACCTCACTTATTGGCTAGGTGAGGCCATTTTTGCAGGAGGAGATGGGACGCACTTTTCCAGATTGTCAGATGGCATTTGGAGAGCGGGTTGCTTTAGTGCCTGCTCTTTACTCCTACTTATGCACCGAACTGTAGGCTGCTGCTTTTTTGGTTCAGCTTGGGCTTCCCATCAACAGGGTATTTTCAGCCCACATTTTTTATTCGTGGTTTGTATACCACTGTCCTGGCTTCCATCCGCTGGGTGCTGCACAGGATGATGATCCTCTGATGATTCGATTGGCTAAGGGTAAAGCTGTGCTCGAATCACTTTTGTTTGCTTGCATGAGGATCCGACGGTTTAGGGACGTCGAGATGGGGCAGTCTTCAGTTAAGTTTTCTCCGGAGTTGCAGAAGAAGGCTTTTGGTTTTTGTGCCTCTCGGGACTCTACCAGGGCACGGTCAGGAAGGCATTACTCCTCGATGAATTCAAAGAAGGAGTAGCTTTTCAGCATACGTGTCGATACGATGGTGTACCGTAGACATCTTTTCGTCGACATCCAACCGTATGTGCCTTCTCCCTTTGCACTACAGTTGGGCTTTCTCAAGGCATTGTTGGAGCGCCTTTAAGCATGGTAAAACACTTTGGAGGTTTACTAGGACTGGGAGAAATGCATGGGCTTTCTATAGTGCTGAAGACACTACAGCCATGATTTCCTATTCTGTATTATCGACTTTCCGAACTACCGGCTTCGCAAAGTGGCTCGTGGAGAGCTTTTTGGCATATCGGGGGCTTTGCAAGAAGGAGCTTGATGTAAAGCTGTCGTCTGGAAAAGGCATTCGAAGGTCGGATGGCATCCGACGAGAGGAAGTTTGGGCCTTCCTTTCTAGAGAAAAGCATAAGATAGGCTTTCTCAGTGAGCAGGGCGTCATTAGTTCTGAAGCTGTTCGGGAAGTACCTGATGAGGCCTTAGAGCAGCTAGAACAGGAGGAAGCTGAGCTTAACGCTTGGATGCAAGCGGCACAGAGGCGAGCTTCCGTGGTAGTCTACTGACAAGAGGTAAACCATTCAATGAGGATTCAAGTGAGAATCCTGACTCTGACAGCGGGGCAGGTTCCTCTAAGAAGCGAGCCCGTAGAGGTAAGAGGAAGAGGAGTCAGCATCGCAGCAATGAGCAACACGGATACTCTCCTGACATGGAAGTCCCTCTTACTATCAATGAGGAGGTGCCAAAGAATGCTGACGAGCCTCCAGAAAAGAAAAGAGGAGCAGAGAAGAAGAGACCGTCGGTGAAGGTATGATTCTTCCTCTTTCTCTTTCCAATTCTTTTCATGGGATTTTCCATGTTCTGATTTTCTTCCTACTTCTGCTTTTCTCTTCTTTTTTTTTAGCAGAGGAAGAAGGCTTGGTGATGCCTGAGGTTCCGACCGATGAGGTAGTGACAGATCCTAGTGGGGGCACCTGAAGAAGAACCGAGGGACTCTGGAGTGAATCCAGAATCTCCAATTGGTATAACTTCATTTGCTTTTTTTTGTGTTTGTGATTTGATTTGCTAACATTTTTCTTGTCAGCTGACTTGCCACATGATTCTGATAACTTTGAACCATCAATGGACGCAAATATTTACCATGCTTCCGATGAGTTCATGGAGGAAGAAAGTGTTCCGCCAGTCGTCGAAGAAGGTACTTTGTAATGATAACCCTGATAATGATTTTTAAACTGGATCATTTTCATACCTTTTCGTGTTTCGTTGGCAGGTTTTGAAGTGAAAGAAGAGAATCCATCACTTCCTTCAGAACCAGTGCAAAGGATGCCAGAGGTTGATCCAGAGGTAGAGACTCGTAAAACCAGTTCTGACACTGGTTGAGAAGATATCTCATGCTGAGATTCCTTCCCCAGTGGCTCCAACTTGAAATAGTTCTTTTGTTACTCTTCCAACGAGTCATGACATGAGCAGCCGACCAACGGAGCGGGGCGAATCTTCATCTGGGCTATCTCTTCTATTTGCGAAGAAGGTGTTGACACGGGTTTTGAGTTCTTGGATTGATACTCTCCTTTCTGGACACTTTGATGCCGGATTTGGTATGATCCAGCATGTGCAGGAGATTCTCACTGATGCCGAAGAAGTTGGTCTGGACGTCACAGGTGCCAGGGCGATCGTTGATAGGATCATTGCACTGGGTGACAAGTGGTTTGAGACCATGGACTTCCCTGATGACCAGTTCTTCAAGGAGATGTTCTTGGATCCTTCTAACAGGGCTAAGTCTGACCTGAATGAGGCTACACGGAGCAGGAAGCAGGTAGTCCGAGAGAAGAACTTAGAAGAGCTAGCTATCATCAGGCTGAGGCACGACCTTAACATCCTTGATAGGGAGGTCGATGAGGCCAGGAAACGTCTTGAGTATTTGAAGGCATAAGTCGCTGCCAAGTGGGCTGATATAACAGAGGCTCGTGACAGAGAGAGTGCTCTGATTCGCCGGGTTGCAGATGTCGATCGAGTTCTCGAAAAGAAGATTCAAGAAGACGAACAATAGCAAACTGCTCGCGATAAGCTTCCCGGTATAAAAGAAGGGTTATAGCCTTCTCCAATATCTCATGGCAAGTTCCTGAAGAAGCGTGCCTTGGAAACTATGACGGCTGAGGTCAAGAGTTTGCTTGAGGAGCTGAAACTTTGGCTAGAGACCATTTTTGGCTGAGTTCCTGATCTTTTGTAGTAGAAACTATCCTTTTTTTTTGGTACCACATGTATTTTTTTTGTACTCTTTTTTTTGTCTAGTGCTTTTAAACACTTTTTTTGGTACCATACGTATTTTTTGGAACTCTTTTTTTTCCCTACGCTCACTAAAATCTTTTTGTGATGAAAGTAATTGCTAAATGGGATTTGATCAAAAGTTTGTCATTTTGTAAAAATCTTTTGTCAAATGATTGTTTTGGGATGGGAGCCAGATTTTGTTTGTGGCATGTGATGGACAGCGCATTCTGCTCGGTTCTACCGAGGTCGGCGGACGTGGGAGTCCGATTGGGTCCGATCCTTTCATAACCGGGGTGCAGAGGCGTGCATCAACATTTCTTTTTTGTGGGTGTGCCAGATTTTCTATTTTTACTTGGAATTGCAAGTTGTGATCCGGAGATCTACCTTCGCAAGTAAAAACTTCTTTCAAGTTTTCCATTGCACATATATTTAAGAAAAGAGACATTTTCTTGATTTGCCGTGAAAGGCGATTTTTTTCGCATTTATAGCCGATTTTGACGTTTATAGCCGATTTTTGGCGTTTATAGCCGATTTTGGCGTTTATAGCCGATTTACAATCCTTATCAATAATGAAAGATAAGAGTTGTGATTTTTGTCTCTTTTAAAAAAATACAAAGTACAATGAAAAGCAAGAAAAGGAGGATCTAACTTCTCAGGAGATTGTGGAGGACCCGTTCAGATTGACGGTCGCAAGCCATATGTGGACTTCACCATCATCCATGCAGTTGAGAACAGAGGATGCTATTGATTCGCTTGGCTTGGCTATAACCTCAGGTTTTTAGAGGACAAAGACCAAAAGGAGGTCCTATGTCCAATAAAAAGCCAAGTAGACGGGCTGAAATGCCACGTCTAAGCCATTGGAGGTAGAAGGAGAAGGCAAGGACCTTGGGGGGGGGGATTTCTGTGCTTTTTTCTGATCTGGGATCTGTCTTATTTTTTTTGATTTTTCTCTGTGATTTTTTCGATTTTGAATTCTTTGGAATGCTCGCCTATTTACAGGCTTTTAGGTAGCCATTTAAGAGGATTTATGAGCCTTAATTGTCATAAAGCTACATAAAGGGAGGAGTTACAAGATTAAATGCTTTATTTTGTAACTCCTTTTTCTTGGCTTCTGATTGGCCGGAGGAGATTGAGGGCATTTAATCGCCTTTAATCGCCTTAAAGGGAGGAGTTTCATGGCTGGAGGAGATTGAGGGCCGTGCCGCGTCTTTTGGGATTCTTCTGGCGATGATCATCGATGGATCTTCACGTAGATCGACACCGTATGACCATGTAACTTCAGGTGTTGGTTGCCAACAGCGGGTTGGTGCCATCTGTCCTGTCGATTTCTCGATCGGTCGGGTAGAAATCACACTTTTTTTGGTTGACCGGGTGGTGATCAATGTTGATTTTGATACTCTTGATGATTGACCCGTGTTTTTGACGGATGTCAGAGGATTTGGTGTCTCAAAAGTATGAATTTTGGAATATACCAGAGGTCGGACGCTTCGAATCGCGAAAAAATGGCGAAAAATGGGGTTTCGGGGCCCTCCCGGCGATTCCGGACCCCAGGGTCTGTTGACACCAAAAATGTCACTTTGCCTCTTCAAGATCCAAAGAGCTCCATGAAGTCGCAACCTGCCATAAATAGGCAATGCTACTTCCAAAAATCAAATCTTGTCAGAATCAAACAAAAACTGCAAGATCCTTCAAGACAGCCAAAAGAGAAGTACACAAGAAGTTTCGGGCCATTTCAAAATCATTTGGCCTAACTTCGCTTCTCCGGCAGCTGAAAAGGAGCTCCCGGCGGCAAAAGCATCGGAGACACCAAATCTTCGTTCAGAGCCGATGGATGGTCTCAAAATACATCCAAAAGGCTCCACGTCAAGTTCCGAGTCAAACCGACAACGTTTGACCCTACATCAACCCTCGAACAGCTAAATCAAGCCTCTCGGCGGCGAGAACCACCGAGGCCATCACTCATCAGATAGAGCACATGGACGGCTTCAAAATGCTTACAAAGGGCTACACGTCAAATTTCAGGTCATTTCGACAACATTTGACCATAATTTGACGCTCGGAAGCCAAATCAGGCCTCTCGGCGGCAAAGCTCCTCGGGACCATGGTTTCTAAGATAGAGCCTATGGATCATCTTAAAATGACTCCAATAGGCTCCCTGTCAAATTTCAAGTCAATCGGACATCGGTTGACCGCACATCAAACCGCGACATCTTCATCGCGACAAAAGCAAGTCTACTGGTGATAGGACCCCAAACGGCTTCAAAACTCAAACAGAAGCCTATGGTTGGTCTTATTTATTGCTCAAGAGGCTTCACCTCAAATTTCAGGTCATTCCGACATCGTTTGGCCCAGTTTCAGCTTCTGACGGAAAATCGGTAGCTCTACGCGACAAAGTCTTCGGCTTTCTCAGAAAATTGGAAACTTTGCAAAATAAAATGCAAGGATTCTCATCAGGTTTTTCTACAAGGAAATCAGGCCAATAAATGATCACAAATGTCAAGGAAAAATACAGAAGAAAAAAAACAATAAAAAAACAGCAAAAACGGACACAAAACGGGACAAAAGGGGGAAAAACCCCCCAGGGTCGCCGGCCCCTGCAACCCTGGCCCAGGGTCGCCAGCCCCTCGCCGGCGACCCTGGGGCCCCGGATCGCCCAGTCGGCCCCGGAAACCTCGTTTTCCGTCATTTTTTCGCGATTCGAAGCGTCCGGCCTCTGGTATTTTCCAAAATTCATACTTTTGAGACACCAAATCCTCTGACATTCGTCAAAAACATGGGTTAATCGTCAAGAGTATCGAAAAAAACATTCATCGCCACCCAGTCAACCAAAAAAGTGTGCTTTCTACCCAACCGATTGAGAAATTGACAGGACAGATGGCACCGACCCGCTGTTGGCAACCAACACCTGAAGTTACATGGTCATCCGATGTCGATCTACATAAAGATTCATCGATGATTATCACCAGAAGAATCCCAAAAGACGCGGCACGGCCCGTGACTCTTCAACTGCTCGGTGACCACTTAATGCGATTAATTGACTAGCTTTATTGCAGTCATTAATCCATTTCTTTGGACGAACCAATTAGAAGCAAGCATCCGGGAGTTACAAGTCAATTGATTCATGGCATTTTAACCCATGAAACTCCTCCCATCATGGCGATTAAAGGCGATTAAATGCCCTCAATCTCCTCCGGCCAATCAGAAGCCAAGAAAAGGAGTTACAAAATAAAGAATTCAATCTTGTAACTCCTCCCTTTATATAGCTTTATGACAATTAAGGCTCATAAACCCTCCTAAATGGCTACCTAAAAGCCTATAAATAGGAGAGCTCTCCTAGAAGAAAAAAAACACAAACACATAGACAACAGACTGCAGAAAATCCGGAAACTCAGACAGAAAAAAAGCACAGAAATCCAAAGAAAGAAAGAGAGAAAACTCTGCGGAAGTTCTACACCGACCACCGCTACAAGGTGACAAAAGTCCCTTGGGGGGTACTCCCCCAAGGTCCTTGCCTTCTCCTTCTGCCTCCAATGGCTTAGACATGTTTTTCAGCCCGTCTACTCGGCTTTTTATTGGACATAGGACCTCCTTTTAGTCTTTGTTCTCTAAAAACTTGAGGTTATAGCCAAGCCAAGCGAAACAATAGCATCCTCTATTCTCATCTGCATGGATGATGGCGAGGTCCACATATGGCTTGCGACCGTCAATCTGAACGGGTCCCCTACAATCTCCTGAGAAGTTAGATCCTCATTTTCTTGCTTTTCATTGTAGTTTGTATTTTTTCAAAAGAGACAAAAAATCACAACTCTTGTCTTTCGTTATTGATAAGGATTGTAAATCGGCTATAAATGCCAAAAATCGGCTATAAACGCCAAAATCGGCTATAAATGCCAAAAAATCGCCTTTCACGGCAAATCAAGAAAATGTCTCTTTTCTTAAATATATGTGCAATGGAAAACTTGAAAGAAGTTGATTTCTTTTTTACTTGCGAAGGTTGATCTCCGGATCACCACTTGCAATTCCAAGTAAAATAGAAAATATGGCACACCCACACAAAAGAAATGTTGACCCACGCCCCTTGCCCCCCAGGTTACGAAAGGGTCGGACCCAACGGACTCCCACGTCTGCCGACCTCGGTAGGACCAGGCGCCAGGAGCGCAGTCCATCAAGCTGGCACACCGGGTGGGACCCGTTCATTTGAGAACACGATGCTAGAAATGAAATATTTGCATATCATATCTATTGCTCTATGCTTATACTTCTTTTCTTGATTCTTTGGCTACTTTTGATTGGTGGCCATGTTGGATTCCGCATCTAAAAATAATGAGATGAGATTTTTTGGAAATTTCTATTTCTTTGAATTTATTTCC
Organism: Litsea cubeba; assembly: GCA_012931725.1. Lineage (NCBI taxonomy): Eukaryota > Viridiplantae > Streptophyta > Magnoliopsida > Laurales > Lauraceae > Litsea > Litsea cubeba. Next base: position 19,296,509 of record CM022952.1, on the reverse strand, counting down.
ACTTTTTCTCTTTTCAAAAAAAAAATAATAAAAAATCAGATTTTTCATTTTGGATTAAAAATTGAGAAACCTTGATCCGTTCCTATCGTTCATCGCGCTTGCAGAAATGTTGAGCCTGTTTGACTAAGGTTTTGGGCCATCGTTTCTCTTCAATGAGTTAATTAAAAATAAAAAAAATAAAAAATAAAAAAAATATATATAAAATAAATAATAAAATAATAAAAAAAAATCAGATTTTTCATTTTGGATTCAAAATTGAGAAACCTTGATCCGTTCCTATCGTTCATCGCGCTTGGAGAAATGTTGAGCCTGTTCGACTAAGGTTTTGGGCCATCGTTTCTCTTCGATGAGTTCATTAAAAATAAAAAAAATAAAAAATATATATATATAAAAAATAAAAAAAAGACAGACCACTAAGCTTAAACCAACTGTGTTCTTTGATCATGGTTGATTCAAGAAAAGCCTTGTCTAGAGTGTGGAGACAGCTTGACTGTTCTAGGCAAGGGTCCTCCAAACGGGTTCATTAAGTGATCCTACCCTTACCTGGGGGCAATTCTATCAATCAAGATTTCATAAGACCGGGTTAGGAGGCCTATGTCTATTCTCTCGTCTTTTAAATAATTTTTTTAAAAAAATAGAAATTTTTAAAAATAAAAATTTTTAAATAAAAAATAAAAAAAAAAATTTCAAAAAAAACATCTTAAATTTTTTTTAAAATATAAAAAAAAATAAAAAAAAGATTTTTTTTTTAAAAAATCTTCAAAAAAAAAACTTCCGTCATTTTGGGTTTAGATTGGAGAAATCTTGGTCTTCTCCTTTCTGAGCACTGGCGCTCGCGGAAATCGCTGAGCCCGTGTTCAGATTGGAGTGCCTTTTGCTCTCTTTGATGAACCCAATATTGGCCTTTCAAAAAAAAAGCTCGTCATTTTTGGATTCAGATCCGAGAAATCATGGTTTATTTCTTTCTAAGCACTAGCGCCCGCGGAAATCGCTGAGCCTGTGTTCAGATCGGAATACCATCTGCTCTCTTTGATGAATCCGATCTTGACCTTTCAAAACAGAGAATCTCATCTCATGGATGCAGTCTCAAAACATTTGTGTCTAGCGGTACTAGTACGCCCTTTCAGGGTCTACTGTATTGCGACCGGCACATTTGTAACTCCAACTTTATATTCTTCTTTCCTCGAGCAAGCTCTGCTTCTCGATAAGTCGAATTTAGGTTCACAATTGCTTCTAACAGTCACTGGAATGCTCATTCTGGGCTTACCATACCTGCGATCGGAACAATTGTACCATCTATGGCATTTTGCCTTCTTCATATTGCTTGGGTCATCTTCCTCGAGCAATTTGAAAAGACGAAACCATAGAACTTCCCATTTGTGATCATTATACTCTTGTGATTACTAATGGATGTCGTCTTGTTTCAGAAATTTTCGAAAAAACTAACAATGGCAGCATCGCTTACCATTACTTTCGATGAGAACAAGCACCAAGTCATGCTTCAACAGAAGCAAACTACGCGCACCTACAAGCGCCCCGTCAGCTGCCGAAGCATCAATTCCCTCGGCAACTCTCTGAGCTCCGGGTCGACCTCCACTCCCCGGACTATCGTCTTTGGGACACTGGGACCATTCCCACTTCCTGAGGAACAAACTGCTCCTTCCAAGAAGCATAAACTCGCCTCTCAACGTGTCACTACCGTGACACCAAAGGCAAGCACCAGAAGGCCCGAAGCCCGTGGCAGCCCCACGAAGCCTCGACCATCAAACGACTAGGTCTATCCCAAGACTTGGTCCCCAAGACCTTCACCAAAACAGAGAAGGTCCCAAACATCCACTAAGCCAGCATTCCTGGCCCCACTTAAGGAGAACCAGTTCTACCCTCTTGCCTACATGAAAGAGGAGAGACCCATCTCCAACCTGACTCCCAAGTCAAACCAGCATGAGCCAGATTATTCCTACAAGCCCAAAATCAAGTCATGCATCACAAGGCCTCCGGAAGCACCTGCTAAGGCCTACAAACCTACAGTTCGACCCTTCATCTCTACAAGGGCCGAACTCCAAAAATTCAAAGCTTCACCGCAATAGGCGAAGGACAGGGTTCGCATCCTGTCCTTGCCCAGCTACAAAGAAGACAGGCTCGGCTGCTGCGCCCGAGGGAGCACATCCTTTATCGTCAAAGCCCAGCTAGAGCTGACCGAAGCTCAAATTGCTCGTCGTATACGCCGCCGCGTGTCGTATCGGCAAAAGAGACTAGAGAAGCAAAGGACCCAGCCTCCTACACTTCAAGTCTCACCCAAATGGGTCGAAAAAGAAAGACCCAACCAAGTTGTTGCCGTCCATATGGTTGGAAAACCCAGAAGGCGCCAAAAGTCAGCAACAAGAATCCATATCCGACGTCCGATGACACGCAACGTCTCCAGGACAAGAAAACATTCAGAAGAATCCCCTATTCCTTCAAGCAAAGGACGGCAGAGTGATCCTTCCTCAAGCTCTTCTTCAAAAAGAATGAGCCCCAGCTCAGTCACCAGGACTGTTTCTCGGTTTGAATCACGAAGGATGAATGTCTTGGCTACAAATTCTGAGCCACCACCCCGCAATCCACCTCTAGATGATGCAATCACCCGCATCCAACAGTTGGAGCAAGGCCAACAGAGGATTGAAACTCTGATGGAAAACCTTCTCCTCGCCTTCCAAAATCAGGCAAACAATGAACCTCCTCCGAATCATCAAGACGATGAGGTAAATGGAGAAGAAAATGAGTCACGCGCCCTTACCAAAAAGGACATAGACAGTATCCTTGCCAAAGAAAAAGAAGAGGATATACTCAAGGAGCATGGGATCAAGCCACCATATCCCTTATGGATGGACTCGGTCTCGTTCCCCACCAAATTCAAGCATCGTACTCTCCAAACATATACGGGGAAAGGATCAGCCAGACAGCACGCCATCCACTTCAAGATCCTGACCGGAGCTATCGCGGATCAAGATGCACTCAAGATCCGCCTCTTTGCAAGTACCCTAAAAGGTACGGCCTTCGATTGGTACTCCACTCTGCCGGAGGACTCGATCCAAAACTGGGTCATGCTAGAGACACGCTTCCTGACTCACTTCAAAGGTGAGGATCATCCCGCTACTATGGCTCAGCTGTGCAGCCTAAAACAGGCGGAGAATGAGTCAACATATGACTTCATTCATAAGTGGAAAGCAATGGCATATAAATGCTCTGATGTACTGCCACAAGCGTCGCTAGTCGACATCTGCCGAAACTACATGAGAGCCAGAATCCGCTCCATGATCATCGGCAACAAATCAAAAAACCTAGGAGAACTCCTAGAAGCTTCCATGGAAGCTGAAATGGTGATTCTGGGACTACCACAAAAATTACAACCAATCTTCCTTTACATATATAAATCCTTTGGGAAAAGATGTTGTAAGCGCCCCTAGTGGCAACAATGATGAACATGCAGGCCCTAAGGAGGCTTTCAAGTATGACTTGATTGAACACTTCAAGCACATACCTGCATGTCTGCACATCCAAGATTTGTTGCGAATGTCTCCGCACACTCGTGATAATCTCATCTCAGAATTACAAAAGCTGAATGAGGATGTCGACAAACATGCCCCGCAAGTCCTCCAAATTGAAATGGATTACCAGGTCAAAAACTCAGAAGCCTCCTCAAAGGGAGAAAAGAAGAAAACTGAGGGATCATGCATTGAATGCCTCTCGGTTAAAAAAGTAGCCAGTGCAACCATCGCCTTCACAAAGGACGACCTCCTACTTGGCGAAACCAGGCATAACCGACCCCTGTACTTCACAGGGTACATCAAGGAAATGCCTATGCACAGAGTTCAGATCGACCCAGGTTCTGCACTCAACCTCATCTCCACATCGGCTCTCAAAGAGTTGGGCATCCCACCCAGTAAGCTGAGCCACACATCTGTATCTATCTTTGGATATGATGGGAGTACTCAAAGGCCTATCGGCAAAATCAGGTTCTAGTTGCAGATCGGTGATCTTATCTCTGAGGTCACTGTGTATGCAATAAAAACCCCTTCAAGCTACAACATCCTTCTCGGACGCCCTTGGATCCACGAGAATGGCGTTGTCCCTTCAACTCTACATCAATGCATCAAGTTTGTGGGCGACGACGGCATGATACATCGAGTCTTTGCGGACAAGAAACCCTTCAAAGGTAAAGAAGTCCACTTTGCAGACTCACGAATGTATGAAGGTGAAAAAGAAGAAGAGGAGAAGCACACAACACCCTTTGCCGAAAATCCCCAGAAAGATAAAAGCAAGGCTCCTCAACAATCACCGGAAGAAAACAAACCATCCGGTAAATCCGAAGAGAGCATTCAAACTCCCTTCATCATCTCCCTCAAACCTTTAAAGCCTTTGGTTATCACAACTAAAGTGAAGAAGGCAAAGCAAAAGCCTGGGGGCAAATTTGTTGTCTCTTTCTTATCTATCATGCAAGACACGAACTCGGATTCAGAGCCAGAAGACGACACAGTGTCAAGCCAAGCTAACACTCAGCAAGTTCAGCCTGCTCTTACTCCAATGGAGACAACTTCTGACATAAAAGATCCTACGTCAGCTTCCTTCGTTGTTCCAGCAACTTCAGCAAAGGAAAAGCCGATCTTTTTCCATAGATCGGATGCTTCTTCATCAAACTCCATGCTTGATCTTTCCAAAATGAAGGTATGCCTCAACTATCCTTATATAGTTCTGTGGCACAAGCCATTATGAAGAAAATGGGCTATGACGCTCAAAACCCAGTCGGTTTGGGAGAAGGACGCGGTATTCTGACCCCATTGGGGCCCGTCTTGACCAAAAGCCAGCTGGAAGATTGGAGACTCTACGGCTATGTAGAAAAGTCTTCACACGGGTTAGGGTATGATCCCGACACTCCCTTGAGACAGTTGACACAAAGGCTTAAAAGTCAATATACTGACCAAGCCTCAACATCTCAAGTCCATGAAGACATCGATCTCCCTGGATATCTCTTTGACGAGTCACCTGATAAAGATCCAGGAAGCTCATCCAATTGGCACGATTTCTCTAAAAATGAAGAGGAGTTGTCCGATGGAACAGACGTGTGGTCTTTTGACCCAGAAGAACCCTCATCTCCAAAAGATGTAGCATACTTCCACCCGGTTTCAACAGGCGATTGGGATCATCACATAGCAAGCCTTGGAAAAATTACCGATCAAGAAGACCCGTGGAAAGGAACAAAACCTTGGTCTGGAAATGCCTTTGAAACCCCAGAAGGTTTCGTTGAGCAAGAAGCCTCCAAAAATATTGTGGAGGAACCACCTTCGAACCTTCCAACAGAAGATCCTGTTCAAAAGATAGACTTGGGAACACCAGATAACCCACGTCCTGTATTCATAAGCAAGAATATAAAGGATGATGAGTTACCTGAGTATATCGCCTTTCTTCGTGAGTTCGTTGATTGCTTTGCATGGTCTTACGCTGAAATGCCTGGCTTAGACCCCAAAATAGCGGTTCACAAACTCAATCTTCAAGCAGACATCAAGCCTGTCAAGCAAGGCCAAAGAAGATTCCGTCCAGATGTGATGGATAAAATTGAACAAGAAGTTCAAAAACTCAAAAGCGTCGGCTTCATCCGTGAGGAACAACATCCTGAATGGTTGGCCAACATTGTCCCCGTGACAAATAAAAACGGGCAGATCAGGGTCTGTATTGACTATAGAGACCAGAACAGCGCATGCCCTAAAGATGAATTTCCGCTCCCCATACCAGAGGTAATGATCGATAATACCTGTGGATTCGAGCGAATGACATTCATGGATGCATTCTCTGGCTACAATCAGATAAAGATGCATCCTGAAGATGAAAAACATACATCTTTTCGGACCCCATTTGGCGTGTATTGTTACACTGTCATGCCATTTGGTCTGAAAAATGCTGGTGCCACATATCAGAGGGCTATGATGAAATTATTCCAAGATATGCAGCACAAGATGGTTGAATGTTACGTTGATGACCTCGCCGTCAAAAGCAAAAGAAAAGAAAATCATCTCAAAGTCCTTCGAGAAGTCTTCCTCCGGCTTCGCAAACACAAATTGCGGATGAATCCTTTGAAATGCTTTTTCGGCGTCTCATCGGGTAAGTTCCTCGGATTCTTAGTTCGGAAAGCTGGAATAGAGCTTGACCCTATAAAAGTCAAAGCCATTCTAGAAATGCCCTCTCCAAGAACCTTGAGAGAACTCAAAGGGCTTCAAGGGAGATTGGCCTACATCAGACGGTTCATCTCCAATCTTTCAGGGAAATGCCGTCCATTCTCCCGGTTGATGAAAAAAGGTGTAAACTTTGTCTGGGATGCTGACTGTGAAGCTGCTTTCCAAGACATCAAGTCATACCTGACAAAACCTCCAGTGTTAGCTGCTCCTACCACTGGAAAACCATTCATCTTGTACACAAGAGCCCTTGAACACTCTTTAGGAGCTCTGCTTGCTCAAGAAAATGATCAAAGAAAATAAGCTACTCTATATTACCTCAGCCGCATGCTAGTAGGTGCAGAGCATCGTTACTCTCCAGTCGAAAAAGAATGTCTTGCAGTGATGTTCGCCGTACAAAGCTACGTCACTACTTGCTTTCCAACACAGTATACCTGGTCTCGAGGGTCAACCTCTTGAAGGTCCTTGTCACAACGGCAGGTTCTCTCAATGCTCGACTGGCAAAATGGCCCATCCTTCTGTCACAATTTGATATTAGGTATGTACCACAAAAGGCAATCAAAGGGCAAACTCTAGCGGACTTCCTCGCAGAGCATCCATTGCCTAAAGATTCTCCACTCAGAGATGATCTCCCAGACGAACCAGTCTACAATGTAGAGACTTTCTCGCAAAATGTTTCCTGGGACATGTACTTTGACGGTGCAACCAGGACAAATGAAAAAAGACAGCTGATCTCAGGAGTTGGCATCCTCTTTGTTATCCCCGACAAATACATGATTCCACACGCTTTCTCGCTACTGGAACCATGCACAAACAATGCAGCTGAATATCAAGCTCTGATCCTAGGATTGGAACTCGCCATTGAATCCGGTATCACCATGCTGGAAGTCTTTGGAGACTCTCAACTGATCGTCAACCAGATGAATCAGAAATTTGAAGTCAGGAAGCCAGATTTACTGCCTTACTACAACAAGGCACAATCACTTCTACGAAAGTTTGACATCTGTCACATCACCCACATTCGTAGAGGTGAAAACATACGTGCAGATGCGCTAGCTGGACTTGCCGCATCCATGGCAATCCAGGAAGGGGAAAACATGCAAATCACAGTGTGCGAAAGAAGAATCCTTCCTCCTCTTAACACACACCCAGCTGTTGCTGAATGCCACCAAGTGGTTGGAAGTCGGATTTCAATCCTTCAAGCTTCAATCGGCGACTGGAGGGATTCGTTCATTGATTACAATATGTTCGGGATCCTACCTGAATATCCAAAAGAACGGGTAAGCATCCAAAGGCGAACCCCAAACTTTCATTTGGATATTCCTTCAAAAATCCTTTACAGGAAATCCTTCAACGGAGTACTTCTACGCTGCTTGTCAGAACAAGAGGATGAGGAAACACTCAAAGAAGTTCATGCTGGTCTTTGCGGAGCTCATCATGCTGGTCCCAAGCTCTATGATCAGATAAAAGGGTTAGGATATTACTGGCCTACCATGGTAGCTGACGCAATGCAATTTGCTAAGCGCTGCCAACAATGCCAAGTTCATGGAGATTACATTCACATGCCTCCAGAATGGCTGCATCCTACAGTGATTTCATGGCCTTTCGAAGCCTGGGGTATGGACATCATAGGTCCTATTTTTCCCCCTTCGAGCAAAGGTCATCGCTTCATCTTCGCCGCTACGAAGTGGTCAGAAGCATTTGAGTTCAACGAAATGAAGACCTCATCAGTCCTTCAGTTCCTGCGCACCAACATCATTTGTCGTTTTGGCATACCCAAAAGATTCGTCCATGATAACGGACCACAATTCCGGGATCATCGATTCTACAGGTTCTGCGACAAATACAAAATCCAAAGCTGTCCTTCGACTCCATACAATCCGGCAGCAAACGGGTTAGCAGAAGCTTTCAACAAGACACTCTGCAAAATCCTCAAAAAAATGGTCTCTAGTCACAAAAAAGACTGGAGCGACAAAATGTCTGAAGCTTTGTGGGCCTATCGAACCACCGTTCGAGGACCAACCCATAGCACACCATTCTCTTTGGTCCATGGATGCGAAGCTGTTGTACCCTTGGAAGTACAAATTCCTTCCTTGAGGGTATCCTTGCAAAATGACATGACTCAAGAATGCAATGTCAAATTGCGACTCCATGAGCTGGACAATCTCGATGAGAGACGGCTCGAAGCTCAACAAAGCATTGAACTTTACCAAGCACGCATGGCAGGATCTTTCGATAAAAAGGTCAGACAACGCGCCTACAAAAAGGGTGACTTGGTCCTTGCAGTAAAATTTGAGCCAAAATGGGAGGGACCCTACGTCATCGACAAGGTTTTCTCTAATGGCGCATACGCACTCCTAAACATGGAAGGCGACAGATGTATGCTGCCCATCAACGGCAAGTTCTTAAAGCGGTACTACCCTTGAAGACTTACCCAACTGGGTAAGAGCAATGCCTGTACGGCCAAAACTGGTTTCCAGGTACACGCTCGTTAAACCCACCTTCTTTTAGAATTTTCATATCAAATGTTGAAATTTCTAGAAATTTAAAACAATACTTACTTTCATCGTTTCATTGTTCAAAAAAAATCCAAGTTTAGGAACCTTTCCCTAACTTGACCAAAATTTTCAACCCTTGAACCCAAAATTCATGGTTTGAAACAAAATCCGGATTCAGGGATTTCCACCCTAATCCACCCTGCCTTTTACCGCCAAAATGGTTTTAGGTCAAAACTTATGACCCTCGTGTCTTTAAACAAAAAAAAAAGGTTTTTCAAAAAACCGGGGGAAGCGACGCTTAGTCGATACTCGCACAAAACGGAAGCATACGAACTACGTTCGACACTTCCAAACTTGCAGGGAAGCGACATTTCGTCAATACTTGTAAAATTCAAAAACCATGGAGATGCAACATTTCAGTTGATATCCACAACCCAAATTTTAAAAGGTTCAAAAAAACCTAAAAACCGTGGAGACGCAACATTTCAATTGATATCCACAACACAAATTTCAAAGGTTCGAAAAAACCTAAAAAACCATGGAGACGCAACATTTCAGTTGATATCCATAACTCAAAGGTTCGAGAAAGCCACAAATTTCAAAAATCGTGGGGAAACGACATCAAGTCAGTACCCGTAAAACCAAAATTTTTTTGAAAAGCAAGGATGCGACATTCCATCGATACTTGCACCCAAATTCGTGAGGATGCGACATTCCATCGATACTCACAACCGAATGAGCAAGGATGCGACATTCCATCGATACTTGCAAGAACATTCAGCAGGGAGGCGACTTTTAGTCGATACTTGCATTTTTGAAAACCAAACCGGCTATAAATGCCATCAAAACAGGCTATAAATGCCACAAACCTGCTATCAATGCCACCAAAAAAAAACTGGCTATCAATGCCATAAATAAAAAATTGGCTTTCAAAAAATCCGGCTATCAATGCCACAAACTCGGCTATCAATGCCACCAAAAACCGTCTATCAATGCCACCAAGACCGGCTATCAATGCCACCAAAAGCTGGCTCTCATGCCAAAATCGGCTTCCATGCCACAAACAAAAATCTGGCTTCCATGCCAAAACAATCATTTGACAAAAGATTTTCACAAAATGACAAGCTTTTGATCAAATCCCATTTAGCAATTACTTTTATCACAAAAAGATTCAAGTGAGCGTAGGGATAACAAAAAAAAAACGAAAAAAAAGAGTACCAAAAAATACATGTGGTACCAAAAAAAAGAAAGTGTTCACAAGCACTACAAAAAAAAAAGAAGAGAAAAGTACCAAAAAATACAAGTGGTACTAAAAAAACAAAGAAGGATGGTTTTTGTTAGAAAAAATAGGAGCTCAGTAAAAAATGGTCTCCAGCCAAGAGTTCAGCTCCTTAAGCAAACTTTTGGCCTCAGCCGTCAAGGATTCCAAGGCACGCTTCTTCAGGAATTTGCCATGAGATGCTGGAGTGGGCTGTAACCCTTCTTTCGCACCAGGAAGCTTCCCCCGAGCAGTTTGCCATTGTTTGTTCTCTTCAGACTTCCTTTTAAGAACTCGATCGGCATCTGCAACCCGGGGAATGAGACATGAACTCATCGGAAGCATCATCAACTTTTGCCTCCATCGATGGTTCAAAGTCATCGGAATCCTGTGGCAAGTCAGCTGGCAAAAAAAAAATGTTAGCAAACCAAGTCGCAGACACAAAAAAAAAAGAAAGCAAAAGAAGTCATACCAATTGGAGACTCTGGATTCGCTCCAGAGTCCCTCGGTTCTTCTTCAGGTGCCCCGACAGAATCCGTCACCACCTCATCGATTGGAACCTCAGGCATCACCAAGTCTTCCTCTGCTAAAAAAAAAAAAAGAAAAGCAGAAACAAGAAGCAAATCAGAACATGGAAAAAAAATCCCATGAAAAGAAATGGAAAGAGAAAAAGGAACAGTCATACCTTCGCCGACGGTCTCTTCTTCTCGGCTTCTCTTCTCTGGACGCTCGTCAGCATCCACTGGCACATCCTCATTGATAGTAAGAGGAACTTCCAAGTCAGGAGAGTCCTCATGCTGCCCCTTGTTGCGATGATGACTCCTCATCCTCTTACTCCTACGAGCTCGCTTCTTAGAGGAACCTGCCCCACTGTCAGAGTCAGATTTCCTACTTGACTCCTCACTGGATGGTCTACCCTTATCAGTAGACTCCACGGAAGCTTGCCTCTGTGCCGCTTGCATCCAAGCACCAAGTTCGGCTTCATCCTGTTCTAGCTGCTCTAAAGCCTCATCAGGTATTTCTCGAATAGCTTCAGAACCAATGACGCCCTGGTCACCGAGAAAGCCTATCTTTTGCTTCTCTCCAGAAAGGAAGGCCCAAACTTCCTCTCGCCGGATGCCATCCGACTTTCCAAGGCCCTTTCCAGATGCCAGCTTCACATTAAGCTCCTTCTTAGAAAGCCCCCGATATGCCAAAAAGCTCTCCGCGAACCACTTCGCAGAGCCGGCAGTCCGGGAAGTCAACAACACAAGATAAGAGATCATGGCTGTAGTGTCTCGACACTATAGAAAGCCCATGCATTTCTCCCGTCCTGTAAACCTCCAAAGCGCTTCACCATGCTTGAAGGCGCTCCAACAACGCCTTGAGAAAAACCCAGCTGCAAAGCAAAGCGAGAGGGTACATACGACTGGATGTCAACGAAAAGATGTCTGCGGTACACCATCGTGCCGACACGTATGCTGAAAAGCCACTCTCTCTCTGCATTCGTCAAGGAGTAATGCCTTCCCGACCCTGCCCTGGTAGAGTCTCGGGAGGCACCAAAATCAAAAGCCTTCTTCCACAACTCTGGAGAAAGCTTCACTGAAGACTGCCCCATCTCGACGTCCCTGAACCGTCGGATCCTCATGCGGGCAAACAAAAGTGATTCGGACACGGCTTTGCCCTTAGCCAGTCGAATCATCAGAGGATCATCATCCTATGCAGCACCCAGCCGGTGGAAGCCAGGACAGTGGTACACGTACCACGAATAAAAGATGTGGGCTGAAAATACCCTATTCATGGGAAGCCCAAGCCGAACCAAAAAAGCAGCAGCCTGCAGTTCGGTACACAAGTAGGAGTAAAGAGCTGGCACCAAAGCAAGCTGCTCCACAAACGCCATCTGACAAGCCGGAAAAATACAATGCGGCCTGATGTGCGTTCCATCTCCTCCAGCAAAAATAGCCTCACCAAGCCAATAAGTAAGGTAAACAGCGAGATCTCTCCACAGTGCAATGTCAAGACATATGGCGCTTGTACTTGCACAGAAATCTCTCAACTCTTCTTGCGTAGCCAAGATCCTCTTCAAACTTGGATCCTGGGCCCTGGCTTTCTTGGTCACACTATCAGAAGACTCCCTGCAATCAAAAAAGTTGGGGAACGAAGAGCTAGAACTCTTCCAACTGCTGGATCTAACTTTCAAACCCTCCTTCTCCTTCAAAAAATCATAGAAGGCGACGAGCTGAAAGTACAGAAGCCTGAACTCCTCAGACTGCCCCTCTGTCAATCGGCATAAACTCCTCATAGAGTTTGCCAAGGATGGGCAATCCAGTAATGGCGCTCAGCTCCTTCAAAGAGAAACCAATCTCACCACTCGTCACAATGAAGGTATTGGTTTGTGGGAGGAATGACTCCAACATAGCCATGAAGGCCTCGTCGGAAAAGATCACGGTCTCCCTAAAGGCACGGACCGCATCAAAAATCCCGGCTTCCTTCAAAACGGCGCCACCAATCAGCAGGACGCTATCAGTCCACGACTTCCACTCGGAGTCAGCATTGAAATGGCCACGAAGTCGAAAAGGCTTTATCCAATTGCTGTCGTCACCGCTGAAAACACCAAGGCCCACCGGTCTCAAATCGACCGACGGATAATCAGAACCCTGGTAGCCGCTGGATGGCATCAACAGGTCCATGTCAACAGGCGACCTCTCCGTATATCCAGGAGAACCGCCAACAAAAACCCCGGTCTTGATTACATTTGTCCTTCTCACCCAGCTTGGAGGATCTTCCCTCTAAGAGCACGTGGGGGCAAGGCTCATGATCGAGACGGTGCAATCAAACGTCGACCGGGTAGCAACAGTCTTCTTCTCACCATCTGCTGTGAAAGAGAACTGAAAACATCTCCTCTGGTATGTCATGTCATCAGGGATGGCATCACCAAAGAAGAAGGTAGGCTTGGGCAAAACACTCTGATCTTCCATCACCCATGGACGACTGCTTACCATGATCTTATAGAATTCCTCTCCCTTGAGAGCGATCAGTCGCTGCCTCATCTCATCTTTGTTAAGGGAGTCGCATTCTTCCAGATTTCTCTCAACATACTGGACCTTCTCAAAGGCCTGCTGAACGGCCAGATTAGAAGATCTAGAAGATCGACGAGGTACGCTTGTAGCAGGCTCTTTACCCTTGTTTGTTCTGGAGGAACCACCTGAAAAGGATGGAAAAGAAAAAGATCAAACATCAAAATGACAGAATCTCGCTAAAAAAAAATCTGACGAAATTTTGACATGACTCCGGGGCAATTCCGAAGAAAAGGAACTATCCCGAAAGAAATAGAAAGCTTGAAGATGGGCTCAACATTGCTGCGAGCTCCGAAACTCCAAACTTTCGAAACCTCAAAGTCTCCGCAAAATCAGGAAGGGCTCACATCATGCTACACATTTAATTTACAATAGAATGCATGCATGAACATCTAGGTTTGCCAAAAAAAAAAGGGGCATTATCATGATGAGCAAAAAAAAAGGAAGAAAAAGAAAACTTTATCAAAAAAAAAAAGAGGGAGAAAGAAAAAAAAAAGAAAAGAGAAAAGAAAAAAAAAGGGATGGCCCACAGGCCGTGGCCCACAAAAAACAAAAAAAAAGTGCAAAAAAAAAGAGAAAGCACCAAAAAAAAGAGGGAAAACACGTGTAAAAAAAAAGAGAGAGAGAAAACACGTGGAGAAAAAAAAAAGAAAATAAAGAAACAAAAAAAAAGAACTTTTTATTTTTCCTACAATGGAGTTTTCTTGAAAAAGGGAACTTACTTGAAGCCATTGATGGAGAAGAAGAAGAAAAGTCTTGAAGATCTTGAAGAAGAAGAACTCTTGGTCTTAAAGCCCTCTTGGGATTGTTGCAAAAGAAAGTAATAAGAGTAAGAGATCCAACCTCCTCCTTGCTTTTATAGAAGAGAGCAAACCAAAGAAGGAAAGAAGAAAGAGCTAAGTGTTACTAATTAGTAACCTTACCAAAAGAAAGAGATTAGAAAGATTCTTTCCCAAAAGAAAGATATCTTGAGGGATTCTCTCCCAAAAAGAAATCAATGAGAGATTTTCCCCCAAAAGATAGGATCAATGAAGGATTCTTTCCCAAAAGAAAGATATCTTGAGATATCCTATCCCAAAATAAAGGGAACATGAGAGATTCTCTCCAGGTAAAGATATTCTTAGATATTCTCTATCCAAAAGAGATATTTTTGGATATTCTTTACAAAAATGACACCATATGAGATCTAAGCCATTTCAAAAGCTTAAGGTCCCATGGGTTAGCCCATATGAGCCAGGTTTGACCACCTAGGCAGAAAAAAAAAAAAACTTTTTTGGGCTTTTAGTCAAAGAGAAATCCCTCTTACCAAGAGTATACAAAAATGGTTCCATGCCTCTTTTGAGTTGATTCGACCATACAAAAAAGAATCCAAGCCCCATGAGCTTCCAAAAATCAAACCATCTGGCCTCATCTACCAAATTGAGCCAAAATCATCTTGAAATTGGCATTCCATAAAAATCAAACCAAAACCTGATCCCCTAACTTGCCACATACAGCCTGTTAGGTCACAAGATCAAAACCAAAATTGATCCCCCAACATTCCACATACAGCTTGTTGGGTCACACGGTCAAAACCAAACCCGACCCCTAACCTGCCACATACAGCCTGTTAGGTCACAAGGTCAAAACCCAAATTCACATCCCTGATGTCATCTTCAAAACTTTGCCTCGAGATGGTACGTGATCCCTTTCACTACCATAAAATTCCCCTGGAAGATCAAAAGGATATAAATACCAAAAAGAAAGACTGCTCAAAGACTCTTGGTCTAGTCACAGGCTCTCCTTCACAAATCTCTTCGAGGCACATCGACTACAAAAGTTAAGCAACTCGTCGCTGTACCTCGAGGGGGCATTTGTTGACACCAAGGCCCTGTTTCTTTTCCGGAATTCCTGACAGGAATTCCGGTTGTCTGGGAATTCCGGAATTCCTGTCAGGAATCCAGTGTTCTTTGGCAAGAATTCCTAACATTCCAAAATTCTGGTATTTACAGATGCCAAAAAGTAAGCATTTTCAAAATCCACCTCAACACCTGGATTTCCAAAAACCCACCATTGCAGGAATTCCGACTGAGCTTTCCGGTACTCAACGGTCATCCTTGATTTTGGTTTTCCGGCCTCGGCAAGGAGAAAGAAGGCCAGTTTCTTCTTCTTCTGAGCTTTGAGATGATTGGTGTAATTTTTTTTTCCCTCTTTTCTCTTCTGTTTTGGTTTTTTTTTTTTTTTAGAGGGTTTGATGGAGGGGTCTCAGTGGTCCATCAACAAGAAGAAGGAAGAAAACAGAATGGAAGAAAGAAAGGAAAAATAGAGAAAGGGACAAATCCAACATCTGCAAGCTCTTGAGTCCTCCCGGTGAGATTGTTGTGGGAGAGATGGATGTATACAATATCTGTGTATTTAGGGATGAAGCCATCGGGGAAGGTGCCCACCAACCCAGTCGCCAACAGGTCGAGCGTTTGGAGTCCGGCGGGGAGCTGGAGCAGTGAGAGGGAGAAATAAGGAATGAAAGAGAGAAAAACACAGAAAAGGAAATTGGGAAATTAGAAAGAGATGGACAGGTGGGTTTTGTGGTGACTAGCAGTGGCGACGGTGGTGGCCGGCGGCGACGGTGGTGGCTCGGCGGTGATAGAAATGGGTCGGAGACGGTGGGCAGCAAGTAAGGTGAGGAGAGGGAGTGGAGAACAAGGGAGATGGGGTTGCTGTGTGGAGTGGAATGAAGAGGGTTTTGTGACCTCTGGGATGGGGAAAGTGAAATGGGTGGGGGAGTTCTACACGTGGATTAAAGGGGTGGGGTATGTGGGAATGAGATGGGGAGGTGGGGTTCACATGGGATAAAAGGTGGGGACTTTGAATGTGAAAATGGAGAATGATTACAATGATGAAACCATATCTGGTTATGGTTTGCATAGATTATGTTTTTTTTTTTAGCTTCTTGAATTGTGAAAGTGGGCCCAACATTGATTCCTACATCTTACAATTAGTATTAAACACATTTGCATATTGAGTTGTAAAAATACATTGATGGGTTAAATTGGTATATAAAAAATGCATATAAGAGTAAAATTCTAGTCAAAAATCATTTTTGTTATGAAACAGAGAATTCATTAAATTCAGAAATTCAGAAATTCTCAGGCAGGAATTCAGGCATAAATGAAACAGGGAATTCAGAAATGACAGGATTCAGTAGCATTTCAGAATTCCAGCATTTCAAAATCCCAGACAGCTACCAGACATGAATTCCAGAAATTCTAGGAAAGAAACGGGCCCCAAAAATGTCACTTCGCCTCTTCAAGATCCAAAGAGCTCCATGAAGTCGCAACCTGCCATAAATAGGCAATGCTACTTCCAAAAATCAAATCTTGTCAGAATCAAACAAAAACTGCAAGATCCTTCAAGACAGCCAAAAGAGGAGTACAAAAGAAGTTTCGGGCCATTTCAAAATCATTTGGCCTAACTTCGCCTCTCCGGCAGCTGAAAAGGAGCTCCTGGCGCAAAAGCATCGGAGACACCAAATCTTCGATCAGAGCCGCCGGATGGTCTCAAAATACATCCAAAAGGCTCCACGTCAAGTTCCGAGTCAAACCGACAACGTTTGACCCTACATCAACCCTCGAACAGCTAAATCAAGCCTCTCGGCGGCGAGAACCACTGAGGCCATCACTCATCAGATAGAGCACATGGACGGCTTCAAAATTCTTACAAAGGGCTACACGTCAAATTTCAGGTCATTTCGACAACATTTGACCATAGTTTGACGCTCGGAAGCCAAATCAGGCCTCCCGGCGGCAAAGCTCCCCGGGACCATGGTTTTCCAAGACAGAGCCTATGGATCATCTTAAAATGACTCCAATAGGTTCCCTGTCAAATTTCAAGTCAATCGGACATCGGTTGACCGCACATCAAACCGCGACATCTTCATCGCGACAAAAGCAAGTCTACTGGTGATAGGACCCCAAACGGCTTCAAAACTCAAACAGAAGCCTATGGTTGGTCTTATTTATTGCTCAAGAGGCTTTACCTAAAATTTCAGGTCATTCCAAGATCGTTTGGCCCAGTTTCAGCTTCTGACGAAAAATCGGTAGCTCTGCGCGACAAAGTCTTCGGCATTCTCATAAAATTGGAAACTTTGCGAAATAAAATGCAAGGATTCTCATCAGGTTTTTCTACAAGGAAATCAGGCCAATAAATGATCACAAATGTCAAGGAAAAATACAGAAGAAAAAAACCAATCAAAAAACAGCAAAAACGGACACAAAACGAGACAAAAGGGGGAAAAACCCCCCCAGGGGTCGCAGGCCCCTGTGACCTTGGCCCAGGGTCGCCAGCCCCTGCGATCCTGGCCCAGCGTCGCCAGCGACCCTGGGGCCCCGGATCGCCCGGTCGGCCCCGGAAACCTCGTTTTCCTGCCAGTTTTTTCGCGATTCGAAGCGTCCGGCCTCTGGTATTTTCCAAAATTCATACTTTTGAGACACCAAATCCTCTGACATTCGTAAAAAACATGGGTTAATCGTCAAGAGTATCGAAAACAACATTGATCGCCACCCAGTCAACCAAAAAAGTGTGCTTTCTACCCGACCGATCGAGAAATCGATAGGACAGATGGCACCGACCCGCTGTTGGCAACCAACACCTGAAGTTACATGGTCATCCGATGTCGATCTACATAAAGATCCATCGATGATCATCGCCAGAAGAATCCCAAAAGACGCGGCACGGCCCACGACTCTTCAACTGCTCGGCGACCACTTAATGCGATTAATTGACTAGCTTTATTACAGTCATTAATCCATTTCTTTAGATAAACCAATCAGAAGCAAGCATTCAGGAGTTACAAGTCAAGAGATTCATGGCATTTAACCCATGAAACTCCTCCCATCATGGCGATTAAAGGCGATTAAATGCCCTCAATCTCCTCCGGCCAATCAGAAGCCAAGAAAAAGGAGTTATAAAATAAAGAATTCAATCTTGTAACTCCTCCCTTTATGTAGCTTTATGACAATTAAGGCTCATAAACCCTCCTAAATGGCTACCTAAAAGCCTATAAATAGGAGAGCTCTCCAAGAAGAAAAAACTCACAAACACATAGACAACAGACTGCTGAAAATCCGAAAACTCAGACAGAAAAAAAGCACAGAAATCCAGAGAAAGAAAGAAAGAAAACTCTGCAGAAGTTCTACACCGACTACCGCTACAAGGTGACAAAAGTCCCTTGGGGGGTAACCCCCCAAGGTCCTTGCCTTCTCCTTCTGCCTCCAATGGCTTAGACATGGCTTTTCAGCCCATCTACTCGGCTTTTTATTGGACATAGGACCTCCTTTTGGTCTTTGTTCCCTAAAGACCTGAGGTTATAGCCAAGCCAAGTGAATCAATAGCATCCTCAGTTCTCATCTGCATGGATGATGGCGAAGTCCACATATGGCTTGCGACCGTCAATCTGAACGGGTCCCCCACAATCTCCTGAGAAGTTAGATCCTTCTTTTCTTGCTTTTCATTGTAGTTTGTATTTTTCAAAAGAGACAAAAAATCACAACTCTTATCTTTCATTATTGATAAGGATTGTAAATCGGCTATAAACGCCAAAATCGGCTATAAATGCCAAAAAATCGCCTTTCACGGCAAATCAAGAAAATATCTCTTTTCTTAAATATATGTGCAATGGAAAACTTAAAAGAAGTTGATTTCTTTTTTACTTACGAAAGTTGATCTCCGGATCACCACTTGCCAATTCCAAGTAAAATAAAAAATCTGGCACACCCACACAAAAGAAATGTTGACCCACGCCCCTTGCCCCTCGGGTTACGAAAGGGTCGGACCCAACGGACTCCCACGTCCGCCGACCTCGGTAGCACCAGGCGCCAGGAGCGCGGTCTATCAGGGTCGCAGGGGTCTGCGACCCTGGGGGGTTTTCCCCCCTTTTGTCCCGTTTTGTGTCCGTTTTTGCTTTTTTTTCTATTCTTTTTTCTTCTGTATTTTTTCTTGACATTTTTGACCATTTATTGGCCTGATTTCCCTATAGAAAACCTAATGAGAATCCTTGCATTTTTTTTTTTGCAAAGTTTCTAATATTTTGAGAAAGCCGAAGACTTTGTCGCGTAGAGCTGCCGATTTTCTGTCAGAAGCAGAAACTGGGTCAAACGATGTTGGAATGACCTGAGATTTAGGGTGAAGCCTGCTGAGTAATAAATAAGACTAACCATAGGCTTTCGTTTAAGTTTTGAAGCCGTTTGGGGTCCTGTCACCAGTAGACTTGCTTTTGTTACGATGAAGATGTCGCGGCTTGATGTGCGGTCAACCGACGTCCGATTGACTTGAAATTTGACAGGGAACCTATTGGAGTCATTTTAAGATAATCCATAGGCTCTGTCTTGGAAACCATGGTCCTGGGGAGTTTCACTGCCGAGAGGCCTGATTTAGCTGTTCGAGGGTTTATGTAGGGTCAAACGTTGTCGGTTTGACTCGGAACTTGACGTGGAGCCTTTTGGATGTATTTTGAGACCATCCATCGGCTCTGATCGAAGATTTGGTTTCTCCGATGCTTTCGCCGCCAGGAGCTCCTTTTCAGCTGCCGGAGAAGCAAAGTTAGGCTGAAAGATTTTGAAATGGCCCGAAACTTCTTGTGTACCTCTCTTTTGGCTGTCTTGAAGGATCTTGCAGTTTTTGTTTGATTCTGACAAGATTTGATTTTTTGGAAGTCGCATTGCCTATTTATGGCAGGTTGCGACTTCATGTAGCTCTTTGGATCTTGAAGAGGCAAAGTGACATTTTTGGTGTCAACAGCATGAAAGCCGATTTTGGCATCAGAGCCAGTTTTTGTAGCATTGATAGCCGATTTTGGTGGCATTTATAGCTGGTTTGTGCCATTGATAGCCGGGGTTTTTTAAAGCCAAGTTTTGGTTTGTGGCATTGATAGCCGATTTTGTTTTGTGGCATTAATAGCTGGTTTAGTGGCGTTTATAGCCGGTTTATTTTGTGGCATTGATAGCCGGTTTTGCAATTATCGATGGAATGTCGCATCCTTGCTCATTCAGTTACAAGTATTGATGGAATGTCACATCCTCGAGGATTTAGGTGCAAGTATCGATGGAATGTCACATCCTTGCTTTTTAAAAATTTTGGTTTTGCGTGTACGACTTGATGTCGTTTCCCCCTGATTTTTAAAATTTTTGGTTTTCTCGAACCTTTGGGTTGTGGATATCAACTAAAATGTTGCTTCTCCATGATTTCTTGATTTTTTCGAACCTTTGAAATCTGAGTTGTGATATCAACTGAAATGTTGCGTCTCCACAATTTTAGTTTTTTTCGAACCTTTGAAATTTGGGTTAGTGGTATCAACTGAAATGTTGCGTCTCCACTTTTTTATTTTTTGGATTTTGCAAGTATCGACGAAATGTCGCTTCCCTGCAATTTTGGAAGTGCCGAACATGGTTCGCATCCTTCCGATTTGTGCGAGTATCGACTAAGCGTCATTTTCTTGTGGTTTTTTTTAAACCATTTTTTTGTTTGAAGACACGAGGGTCAAAAATTTTGACCTAGAACCATTTTGGCGGTAAAAGGGTGGGTGGACTAGGGTGGAAACCCCTGAATCCAAATTTTATTTCAAACCATGAATTTTGGGTTCAAGGATCAAAAATTTTTAGTTAAGTTAGGGAAAGCCTCCTAAACTTGGAATTTTTGAACAATGAAACGATGAAAGTAAGCATTGTTTGAATTTCTAGAAGTTTCAACTTTTAATATGAAAATTCTAAAAAGAGTGGGTTTGACAAGCGAGTACACGGAAATAGGTTTTGGCCCAAACAAGCATTGCTCTTTCCCAGTTGGGTAAGTGCTCAAGGACTTGTCATTGATGGGCAGCATACATCTGTCACCCTCCATATTTAGGCGTGCGTATGCGCCGTTGGAGAAAACCTTGTCGATGATATAGGGTCCCTCCCATTTTGGCTAAAACTTGCCTTTGGAATTGTGAGCAAAGACCATTAGGTCTTTTTACCGCAAGAACTAAGTCACCCTTTTTGTAGGCGCGTTGCCTAACCTTCTTGTCGAAAGATCCTGCATGCGTGCTTGGTAAAGTTCAATGCTTTGTCGAGCTTCGAGCCGTCTCTCGTCGAGATTGTCCAGCTCATGGAGTCGCAATTTGATATTGCTTTCTTGAGTCATGTCACTTTTGCAAGGATACCCTCAAGGAAGGAATTTGTACTTCCAAGGGTACGACAGCTTCACATCCATAGACCAAGGAGAATGTTGTGCTATGGGTTGGTCCTCGAACGCTGGTTCGATAGGCCCACAAAGCTTCAAACAGTTTGTCGCTCCAGTCTCTTTTGTGACTAGAGACCATTTTTTTTAGGATTTTGCAAAGTGTCTTGTTGAGAGCTTCTGCTAATCCATTTGCTGCCAGGTTGTATGAAGTCGAATGACAGCTTTGGACTTTTTATTTATCGCATAACCTGTAGAATCGATGATCCCGGAATTATGGTCCGTTATCATGGACGAATCTTTTGGGTATGCTGAAATGACAAACAATGTTGGTGCGCAGGAACTGAAGGACTGATGAAGTCTTCATTTCGTTAAGCGCAAATGCTTCTGACCACTTTGAGAAATAATCCGTAGCGGCGAAGATGAAGCGATGAACTTTGCTTGAAGGGGGAGAAATAGGACCTATGATATACGTACCCCTGGCTTTGAAAGTCTATGAGATCACTGTAGGGTGTAGCTATTCTGGAGTCATGTGAATGAAATCTCCATGAACTTGGCATTGTTGGCAGCGCTTAGTAAATTGCATTGCGTCAGCTACCATGGCAGGCCAGTAATAACCTAACCATTTTATCTGATCGTAGAGCTTGGGACCAGCCTGATGAGCTCCACAAAGACCAGCATGAGCTTCTTTGAGTGTTTCTTCAGCCTCTTGTTGTGACAAGCAGCGTAGAGGTACCCCATTGAAGGATTTCCTACAAAGGATTTTTGAAGGAATATCCAAATGAAAGTTTGGGGTTCGCCTTTGGATGCTTACCCGTTGTTTTGGATCTTCAGGTAGGATTCTAAGCATAGTGTAATAAATAAATGGATCCCTCCAGTCGCCGATTGAAGGTTGAAGGACTGAAATCCGACTTCCAACCACTTGGTGTCATTCAGCAACTGCTTGGTGTGTGTTAAGAGGAGGAATGATTCTTTTATCGCACACTGTGATTTGCATGTTTTCCCCTTCTAGGATTGCCATAGATGCAGCAAGTCTAGCCAGGGCATCTGCACGGATATTTTCACCTCTACAAATGTGGGTGATGTGACGGATGTCAAACTTTTGCAGAAGCGATTATGCCTTGTTGTAGTAAGGCAGTAAATCAGGCTTCCTGACTTCAAATTTCTTATTCATCTGGTTAACGATCAGTTGAGAGTCTCCAAAGACTTCCAGCACGGTGATGCCAGATTCGATGGCGAGTTCCAATCCTAAGATCAGAGCTTGGTATTCAACTGCATTATTTGTGCATGGTTCTAGTAGCGAGAAAGCGTGTGGGATCATGTATTTGTCGAGGCTAACAAAGAGGATGCCAACTCCCGATACCAACTGTCTTCTTTCATTTGTCCTGGTTGCACCGTCAAAGTACATGTCCCATGAGGCATTTTTTGAGAAAGTCTCCACATTGTAGACTGGTTCGTCTAGGAGATCATCTCTGAGTGGAGAATCTTTAGGCAATGGATGCTCTGCGAGAAAGTCCACTAGAGCTTGGCTTTTGATTGCTTTTTGCGGTACATACCTAATCTCAAATTGCGACAGAAAGATGGACCATTTTTCCAGTCGGGCATTGAGAGAACCTGCTTTTGTGACAAAGACCTTTAAGAGGTTGATCCTCGAGGCCAGGTAGACTGTGTTGGAAAGCAAGTGGTGACATAGCTTCTGTACGACGAATATCACTGCAAGACATTCTTTTTCAACTGGAGAGTAGCGATGCTCTGCACCTACTTGCATGCGGCTGAGGTAGTATAGAGCAACTTCTTTTCATTTATCATTTTCTTATGCAAGTAGACCGCCTAGTGTGTGATCAAGGGCTCTTGTGAACAAGATGAATGGTTTTCTAGAGGTAGGAGCAGCTAATACTGAAGGTTTGGCCAGGTATGACTTGATATCTTGGAATGCAGCTTCACAGTCAGCATCCCAGACAAAGTTTACACCTTTTTTCATCAACAGGGAGAATGGACGGCATTTCCTCGAAAGATTGGAGATGAACCGTCTGATGTAGGCCAATCTTCCTTGAAGCCCTTTGAGTTCTCTCAAGGTTCTTGGAGAGGGCATTTCTAGAATAGCCTTGACTTTTATGGGGTCAAGCTCTATTCCAACTTTCCGAACTAGGAATCCGAGGAACTTACCCAATGAGACGCCGGAGAAGCACTTCAGAGCATTCATACGCAGTTTGTGTTTGCGAAGCCGGAGGAAGACTTCTCGAAGGTCTTCGAGATGATCTTCTTTTCTTTTGCTTTTGACGGAGAGGTCATCAACGTAACATTCGATCGTCTTGTGCTGCATATCTTAGAATATTTTCATCATAGCCCTCTGATATGTTGCACCAACATTTTTCAGACCAAATGGCATGACAGTTTAGTAATACACGCCAAATGGAGTCCAAAAGGATGTATGTTTTTCATCTTCAGGATGCATCTTTATCTGATTTAGCCGAAAAAGCCATCCATGAATGTCATTCGCTCGAATCCACAGGTATTGTCAATCATTACCTCCGGTATGGGTAGCGGGAATTCATCTTTAGGGCATACGCCATTCAAATCTCTATAGTCAATACAGACCCTGATCTGTCTGTTTTTCTTTGTCATAAGGACAATGTTGGCCAACCATTCAGGATGTTGTTCCTCACGGATGAAGCCGACGCTTTTGAGTTTTTGAACTTCTTTTTCAATTTTATCCATCACATCTGGACGGAATCTTCTTTGGCCCTGCTTGACAGGCTTGATGTCTTCCTGAAGATTGAGTTTGTGGACTGCTACTTTGGGGTCTAAACCAGGCATTTCAGCGTAAGGCCATGCGAAGCAATCAACAAACTCACGAAGAAAAGCGATATACTCGGATGACTCATCATCCTTTATATTCTTGCTTATGAATACAGGACGTGGGTTATCTGGTGTTCCCAAGTCTATCTTTTAAACAAGCTCTTCTGTTGGAAGTTTCGAAGGTGGTTCCTCCATAATATTTTCGGAGGCTTCCAGCTCAACGAAACTTTCTGGGGTTTCAAGGGCATTTCCAGACCAAGGTTTTGTTCCTTTCCATGGCTCTTCTTGATCGGTAATCTTCTCAAGGCTTGCTATGAGATGGTCCCAATCGCCTGTTGAAACCGGGTCGAAGTAAGGTACTTCTTTTGGAGACGAGGGTTCTTCTGGGTCAGAAGACCACATGTCTGTGCCATCGGATAATTCCTCTTCATCATCAGAGAAATCGTACCAATTGGATGAGCTCCCTAGATATTTGTCAGGTGACTCATCAAAGAGATATCTAGGGAGATCGTTGTCTTTATGGATACGAGATGTTAAGGCTTGGTCGGTAAGCTGACTTTTAAGCCTTTGTGTCAACTGTCTCAAAGGAGTGTCGGGATCATATCCCTAACCCATGTGAAGACTTTTCTACATGGCCGTAGAGTCTCCAATCTTCCAGCTGACTTTTGGTCAAGGCAGGCCCCAATGGCGTGAGAATACCGCGACCTTCTCCCAAACCGACTGGGTTTTGAGCGTCATAGCCTATTTTCTTCATAATAGCTTGTGGCCACATGACTATATAAGGATAGTTGAGGCATACCATCATTTTGGAAAGGTTCAAACATGGAGTTTGATGAAGAAGCATCCGATTTATGGAAGAAGATCAACTTTTCCTTTGCTGAAGCTGCCGGAACAACGAAGGAAGCAGATGTAGAATCTTCTACATCAGCAAGTGTCTCCATTGGAGTAAGAGCAGACTAAACTTGCTGAGTATCAGCTTGGCTTGACGATGCGTCATCTTCTGGCTTTGAATTCGAATCCGTGTCTTGCATGATAGACACAAAAGAGACAACAAATTTTCCCCCAAACTTTTGCTTTGCCTTCTTCACTTTAGTCGTGATGACCTGAGGCTTCGAAATCTTGAGGGAGATGACGAAGGGAGTTTGAATGCTCTCTTCGGATTTACCGGATGGTTTATTTTCTTCCGGTGATTGTTGAGGAGCCTTACCTTTAGCTTTCTGGAGATTTTCGGCAAAGGGTGCTGTGTCCTCTTCTTCTTTTTCACCTTCATACATTTGGGAGTCTGCGAAGTGGACTTCTTTATCTTTGAAGGGTTTTCTGTCCGCAAAGACTCGATGTATCATGCCGTCGTCGTCGACGAACTTGATGCATTGATGTAGAGTTGATTGGACAACACCATTCTCGTGGATCTAGGGGCGTCCGAGAAGGATGTTGTAGCATGAAGGGGTTTTTATTGCATACACAGTGACCTCAGAGATAAGATCACCGATTTACAACTTAAACCTGATTTTGCTGATGGGCCTTTGAGTACTCCCATCGTATCCAAAGATAGATACAGATGTGTGGCTCAGCTTGCTGGGTGGGATACCCAACTCTACGAGATCCGAAGTGGAGATGAGGTTGAGTGCAGAACCTGGGTCAATCTGAAGCTCTATGCATAGGCATTTCCTTGATGTACCCTGTGAAGTACAGGGGTCGGTTGTGCCTTGTTTCGCCAAGTAGGAGGTCTTCCTTAGTGAAGGCGATGGTTGCACTAGCTGCCTTTTGAACCATGAGGCATTCGATGATGATCCCTCAGTTTTCTTATTTTCTCCCTTTGAGGAACTTTCTGAGTTTTTGACCCGGTAGTCCATTTCAATTTGGAGGACTTGTGGGGCATGTTTGTCCTCATCCACATTCAGCTTTTGTAATTCTGAAATGAGATTATCACGAGTGCGCGGAGACATTCGCAATAAGTCTAGGATGTGCAGACGTACAGGTATATGCTTGAAATGTTTGATCAAGTCATACTTGAAAGCCTCCTTGGGGCCTGCATGTTCATCATGGTTGCCACTAGCGGCGCTTACAACATCTTTTTCCGAAGGATTTACATAAGTAAAGGAAGATTGGTTGTAATTCTTGTGGTAGTCCCAGCCAGAGTGGGTGCCTCTACCAACTTTGAGAGCTTCTTGAGAAGGGTCTTCATTTGGAAGATTGTCTTCAGGATCAAGAGGCTGTCGTTTTTCATTTGCTGATGATGTATCTGCAGCAGAGTTGCGATCCTCAGTAATTGTGTTGCACGGAGCATTTTTCGGGAACAAGTCCTGAACAACATCCAGCAACCTTTCTTCTTCGTTGAACAATTCATCGTCCCAAGCATCAATAACTGGGGATTATTCAGTCAGGAAGGGTGTGAGCTCTGAAGTCACATTCTCAGGAGAGGAAACCTGAGAGGGTTCCATCTCTGTGAAAGTCACGTGAGACAAGGTAGCTCCAGAGGATACATTGCTAGGCGTCACCAGAGTATAGGTGATCTCATCAGACGATGCTTCTGAAGAGCTATAATCCCGAACTATCACATTACAGGAAGCTCTAACAGGAGACGTTGCCTGTTCGGAGTCTGACTCATCCTCGGATGTAAGAGGATCGTCAATCCAGTAATTTTCTCTATTTTTAGGAGTTAAGGGATGATGTACCTGATGGTTTTCAGGGACTTCAAGCTCTGGATTGCGAGGAAGCTCGTTGACGAGGTCTTGCTCTTGTTCTAGAAAAAGATGATGCAAGATCCTTGCATTTTCTTCAAGATCATGCATGGGAGCCAAATCTTCTTCTTCGTATGCTCTTTGTGGTTCAACAAGGTTGATTTCCACTTAAGCAATGACGGGTTCTGGGTCAAAGCATTTTCTTGTACAACCTCTTGGTCTTCTTCATCATTAGACCAGGATCTTTGTGGCTGTAAGGGGTTATACCAGATTACTGGCATAAGGTGAGTTTCAGGAACCTATTCTTTATTGGAGCGATATTCTCCTGTTTCAAGGGATTCCTCCCACATGTCGGTGTATTTGGATTCGAATCCATCATCAGTGTCACTGGACTCGTATCCATCAATGGAGAATCCAACTACCGAATTGCAAGAGTATGATGCCCCATGTGTGGCTTCTTTGAATTGAGGTGGCATGAAAGGACTGAGAGTGAATTTTCATTACCCCCTTTGAAGTCTTTGGAAGGGACGTTTTTGTTGCCTTTAGTGAAGCGATAGAGGAGGCTGTAGACACCTCATTTGCCCCCTATGATAGCCTTAAATACCTGTCATATATAGCGATGCCCCCATTTCACCCATAATTGAATGATTAATGGCATAATTTAGATTAATTAATGACAATGAAGATGTTTTTTTGATAGTTTTAGACTTAGTTCAACGACTCCTAGAAATTCATGGGAAAAAAGTTGAATCGCATTGAGATCTCGAGTCCAACTCACCTTTCACACAAGGAGCGGACCACTACACTATTCAAAGATATTCCAGACCACTTAAGACATGCTTAGGCTAATTGTTACGAAGATTACACCTAGCTTACCTAATTACCACTCAATTACCCTAAGTTAGGAAGCCACATCCATTGATTCAAGAGGTCCCCTTTTTTCCGAGCCCCTAATCATTAGGACAGATGCACCCTTGGATTCTTTACTTCAAGGGCTTTCCGTCCATATATAGAACTCTGAGATCCGACGGGCAGATCGAAAATCATAAAAGCAGGTCCCATAACCACGGGGCACCCCCTTGAAAAATCACCTACTATTTCTAGACCTCCGATCGTCTCGAAAGTTAGTTCATCTCAATCTACTCGCCGAGAGCTTTCCGTTGATGTGTAGAACGTCAAAATCCGGTGAACATATCAAAATCTGTGAAACCTGGGTCCCAGTGATAATGGCCTAGGTCAAATTCCATTGCGGCCTACTTTTTAGGCCCAAACTTCTGAACGGAGTCCGACCCCAGACTTGGACCCCACATCCAAGCCTGATTTGGCCCGATCAAGCTGAACCATCGAGCCCAAATCCAACCTCACCAAACTTATGACCAATCCAACCTAGGTCAACCTGACCCAACCTAACCTAAGCCCATCAACCTGACCCGGGCCGCATGGCCCATCGCATGGATAAGTGATGGAGAGTCCACGAGATCTGGACTCTCCCATCCTCCTGATATCTCTCTCTCCCTCTCAATCTCAAACGAGAGTCCCAGATCCCGATCTCTCTCAAACCCACCATAAATCCTGTCTCTTCTCTCTATCCCAATCCATGCGCAGATCTCATCTCCAAATCCATCATCTTCATCTCTACTCCCCTGCGCAGATCCCAGGACTCGATCCCTCACGACCCATCATCATCTCCCTCACAGCCTTCTACATCCACCATCTCAACCAACATCCTCCACCAGCCATCCACCTCCCTATTCTCGCAACGCCAACCCTCTCCATCCTTCCGATCATCACCCCACATCCTGCGCATAACCACCATCACCCATCCAGCGCAGATCACCATCTCCGCCCCAGCCACAGCACCATCCCTAGCCATCTCTCCCTCGCCACCAGACTCCGAACCAGGTATAGTAGGAGCCTCCCTAGCCACAACACCCACCTGCACGCCCCATCTTTTCTTCCTTTCTTTCTTTCTTCCTCTTCTCCCTCCTTCTTCTTCTCCCTACACCTACACCCCACGCACAGCCACAACACCCACCTGCACGCCCCATCTTTTCTTTCTTTCTTTCTTTCTTTCTTCCACTTCTCTCTTTCTCCCCTGCACAGCGCCTGCACATCCCCTCTTTCCTCTCTTTTCTTTTTTCTCTCTTCTTCTTCCTCCTTCTCCTCCCTGTGCACCACACTACACTGCACATCGCCTGCACATCCCCTCTTTTCTCTCTTTTCTTTTTCTTTCTTTCTCTTCTTCTTCCTCCTCTTCTCCTTCCTCCACTGCACACTTTCTTGCACACCCACAGCGCCCATCCACACCACAGCACACATCGAGCATCCATTTTCTTTCTCCTCCTTTTCTTTCTTTCTTCCTCTTCTCCCTCTCCCCACCTGCACAACACACTGCACCTCTTCTTTTTCTTTGTTTCCTTTTCTTTCTTCTCTTTCTTTTCTTTCCCCCTATCTTCACTGCACTCCACTCGCACCACCGTCGCTTTCTTTTTCTTTCTTTGTTTTTTTTTCCTTTCTTCTCTTCTTCTTCCTCCCTGCGCACCATTCCCACCTACACACACACCGCACCATCACCCTCTTTCTTCTTCTTTCTCTTTCTTTCTTTTCTTCTGTGACGCCCCGGAGTCCCACATCGACTATAGAGAGGAAAGTGAATGGGATTATATGTAAAGCTTACACCCTTACCTTGCATGAGGCCCTCAACCCATCAAAAGGCCTCATGCAAGGTAAGGGTGTAAGCTTTACATATAATCCCATTCACTTTCCTCTCTATAGTCGATGTGGGACTCCGGGGCGTCACATTCCACCCCCCCTTAAAGGCTGCACGTCCCTGTGCAGTAGCCTGCCAGCCCTCTTAGCCCGCCCACTTGCACCAGACCACGTCAGGGGACCCACACTCGAACTAGTCGAAACCTGGCTCTGATACCATTTATAACGCCCCACCCCATACCCATGCATGATATTGTCCGCTTAGGCCCACTGGCCTCACGGTTTTATTTTTGATGGGCCTCAACCCATCAAAAAGCCTCATGCAAGGTAAGGGTGTAAGCTTTACATATAATCCCATTCACTTTCCTCTCTATAGTCGATGTGGGACTCCGGGGCGTCACATCTTCTCCTCACTTCCTCTCTCCCTACACCCCACCTGCGCTTCTTCTCATCCCTCAGCCCTTTCTTCCTCCCCTTCCTCCCTTTTCCTCCATCACAACACTCATCTGTCCACACGCCCTGCACTTCTTCTTCTTCTTCTTTCTTTTTCTTTCTCTTCTTTTTCTAACTTCCTCTCTCCATCTCTCCTCCCCTGCGCGTTGCCAACACCCTGCACTACACCCCACAACCGTGCACCCACTTGCACACTAGCACCTTCCTCCTCCTTCCCTTCTTCTTCCCTCTCTTTTCTTCTCTCACTGCACCCCTCACCTGCACACAACCTACCTCCTGCACACTCATTTGGACTGCCACCTCACATTTCTCCTCCTGCACAACGCCACCACATCTCCACCCCACTGCACTGTTGTACACCCAATGAGCATTCCTCCCTCACTGCTATACCCACTTTCGCTGGCCCATCTTTCAACCTACCTACCCAGCCCACCTATTTAACCCAAGTTGACCCATTTACCTGGACTAGCCCGAGGATACATGGCCCTTTTTTTTTTGTACGTCGTATTCCCTTTTTGTCCTTCATGCATCTAACATGCCATGCATTTCAAATTATTCTTAATCCATATGTTATTACATGCATTGACATGCTTCATGCATCCAATTATGCCCATGCATCTAATATGCTCATCCATTTAAATTAGCATTTTTTTTTAGTTTGATTTAATTTGTTCTTAGCCCATGCATTAAAATATGTCCATGCACTTAACCTGCCCATGCAACATATAACTAAGTTGCGTTTTTGTTTCTTGTTTTTTTAGATAAAATTAAGCATTGCATCATTCATAAAAACCAAAAAGAATAAAAACAGGAAAGAACCAAAAAGTAAAATTCCAAGTATTAGATTAATTAAAACAATTAAGTTAGGTTTAATAATTAGTTTCCTTCTCCTCCTCTCCCCTCATTAGGATTACGGAATCTAATTAAAAATTCTAAATCGGTTAGGTTTATTGATGAATAAAAAATAGCAATTTATTTCCTTCTCCTCATTCCCTTTCATTAGGATTAGAAAAATTAGTTTAGGAGATTTTAGGATTTATAAATAAAAAAAACAAAATAAAAATAATAAAAAAAACCCAAAATACCAAAAACAAAATAAAAAATATTAAAAATCTAAAAATAATAAAGTTAGAAATCAAATAGTGGTTTAGGTTGACCAGGTCAAACCCCAGACCCAGATCTAGGTCTCCTCCAAGCCAGGTTACACTACCTTTAGTTTCTCTCATTTTAATAAGTTAGGTCCCATCACTCTTCCTGTTCAGTTAGGGAATTGGGAAAGCTGATGTGGACGGTCTAAGACCTTACGTTAGGTTAATCCGATGATCAGTAATAAAGCATTAATTACGTAAATCCATGTAAATCCCTTAGTTAGGCCCTTCTAGCCCCATATCAAAAATCCATAAAAACTATAAAACCAACAAAATAAACCCAAAAAGATTTTCCCTTTATTTCTTCCTCCACCTCAGGTGCCAGATATTTAATCGAACTTAATGATAAAAGGAAATGAAAAACTGACTTCTAAAATTGAATAAATGAGAATGACGAGATGAGATGAGTGATTTCACACACACTATTTACTTCGGCCCATCGGCCACCCTAAAACAAACACTGGCCCATCGACCATCTCCAATCAATTACGGCCCATCGGCCTTTCATTTTTATCACTCGGGTATCGCACACGAAAAACACAAAAATCACAAGTCAAAATCTCATTTGCATCATCATTTTGATTTGAAAAGTCAGCCTTTAAACCTTATTTTGCCAAGGGATCTAAAAGGGGTACCGGGAACGGGGCCAATCCTCTTCTTAAATATTTGGCACCCCCCCCCCCCATTTATTTTCTTTATTTTAGTTACTTTATTTTACTTGGATTTATTATGATTATGCTGTGTGAGGGTTAACCTTTATTTGGACTTTGACTCATGACCCTGAATTGACCCTATATTAAAGAGACCCAAAGAGACCCAAATTAATGTGACAGGACAACCGTCGTGTGTTGCCGGCAGCACATTAGACGAAAGGAAGAACCCACCCACTTATTTTCTCCCTACATTTCTTCGGCTTTAGTCGAAGAACAGTGTTACGGCCGTTACCGTAGCCGGCGATCGTGATCCATTGATTTTGAGGGTAGTCGGAATCCTCATTTTCGATGTAAAATTTAAATAGCATATATAGATGAATAGAGATTTCCCCACGTAAAATGAAAAACTTTCTATCCTTTTGGGGGGGGGGTCGAAATTCACATCCGACAGCCTGGCGATCGTGATGGGACATCTTTTGTTTTCCTGTCATTTATTTGGGTCTTTCTGGGGTTTTATTCTAGGACACAAATATCCAATCAATGATCAGATGTCCGTGTCCCATTCAGTTTAGGGTTGTTATGAGTGCAGTCCGAAAATTAAAACCTAAGGTCCGATTGGACCGCCTACTAAGCCTTCCCTAACTATAACATAAGAAATAAACCATCATTAGAACTTTCCCTTTCATCACTAAAATAAAATTCCAAAAAAAAAAACAAAAAACTCTCTCCTCTTCCCTCCCTTATATTTTGAACCAAAAAAGAAAATTCTCTTGGTGCTACATGATATTGTTTGATAATTGCTTTGGAAATCGAATATAAGATGGCCTATCAAAATCCACATCGAACAATTGCATCCCAAAGATCATACATGCTCAACTCAAATTACCAATCTCACACGAACAACATGACTCAAGATTTTGAAAACTTAAATAACTCATACACGAATATAAACCAACACTACCACAACGAAACACAAAATTATCGATACCTTTCCAGCCAAACTGTAACGACTCAAACCTCTTCCCTCAGATCTATGCAACACTTTTATGCAAACAAAGACTTAAACAATCATGCCTCTTACGAACACACAAGACCAAACCATGGCTTGATCCATCATCCCCAATCATATCAAACTACTTCCCAACCGACTCAACAATATTACGCTCAATGTAATCAAAACACAATGCACACAAATTTAAACAATCAAAACATTAATCATGACATAAATCAGAATTTACAACTTAATGATCAACGAATCTACATCCAAAACACACAGTATATAACGACAAACCAAATTTCAATCCATCCCGATCAAACCTACCAATCCAGCCAATCCAACCCATCCAATCAAACTCATTCGCCCATTCAAACCTACCAGTCCAACCAGACCATCCCATCCAATCAAATTCCTTCACCAATCGAAACCATCCAGTCTCATCAATTCAATCAACTTATCCAACCATCCATAACTATTCATCCTTATCCGACCTATCAACCATTCCAATCCACGCCATCCAATGAAAGCCATCATCCCACCCAACCCTCACCATTCAACCAAAAAGCACCACCTGCCATAATCGTTGACCAATTCCAGCCACACCCAACCATACCATCTAACTCAATCCATCCACCAATCCAATCTCCAACTGTCATATATCAACAATCCACCCACGCTACGACCGACCAACTTAGTCAAACTCCAAATCAAAACCAAGACAAAAATTCACCCACAAATGCTAGAACCCAAAATCCATTTTTTTCACGCAAAACCAAAGTATCTCGAAAACAGATCCAAGAAGAGTTTGCTAAAATGGTGGACATAAGTGAGCTAGAGTTGCCCAACCTCGACTGGTTTAAGAGCATCATTCCGAAAAATGACCCATATGCAAACACAGGGAAGCCCCTAGAAGAACAATTGATAGGTGGTGAATACCTAGAATGGGAACTTAGATTAATCTTAGAAACTCTAAGGAGACTTATGACCGAAGAGATCAAGATCCCAACATTATGGAAAGGCTATGAGGTAGAAGAGGGGATACGTATCCTTAGAACATACTTTGCTCCCTTCCATCAACCCAAAGGTGAAGAAATCATAACTGATAGCTCACCAGATCATGTTCTCAAGAATTGGACCTATGATCCTCCATATTTGACAACTTCAGCCCCTGAAGTAACCTATTATCCACTAGATGACCAAACTTTTGAATCTTCTGACGAGATCTACGATCCCATCTTTAAAGACATGCCTCCTGATAAGTTTTATGATATGCTTAATGAAAATTATGAACAATATGAAACACCTGGGGATGGTAAAACTCATATCAATCACAAGCAATCATCCAATTAGAAATATCAAAACCACAAATGCTACCCCAAACACAACCAAACGAAGATCATTCAACACAACAAATAAAAGACATAACGATTCAAACGAAGACACACAAGACAATACAACCTAATGATTTAAATAAAGAATTCAACCTCATGACGACTATGAAGATACTTGATCATCAAATGGAACAAGTGGATGAATTAATTAAAGATTTTGATGTTATAAGATTTGAAACACACGAACCATTCAGGTTTCAATCGAATGACTTAGAATCAAGTGTGGAAACTAATAGACTGGTTAAACCATCTCCATTTGAAATAAAACACCAAACACAAACAAACAAAATCATACAAGGTCCAAAAACTCATTCTATGACAAATACCACTAAAAGACATAGACCACAATACAAATGAAAGAACTTGGATCCTACGCCATCTTGTAAAATCCAAATCATAATCCAAAGACAAACAAACATTCAACCAAATGATGAACAAGACTACCCTAGACCGAAACCAACACATCCTGAACCCATCCCAACACCAGTTAAGCCTAGAAAGAATGAAAAAGAATCTGGAGTTGAGTTTCTCGGTCCCAATATGTTTAGTGAATTGCAAGTAGACTTAGAAAAACTCAAATCTGAGGTTAGGAAGAAGTCGA
The DNA here is from genome assembly GCA_012931725.1 of Litsea cubeba. Lineage (NCBI taxonomy): Eukaryota > Viridiplantae > Streptophyta > Magnoliopsida > Laurales > Lauraceae > Litsea > Litsea cubeba. The sequence continues at coordinate 19,261,872 of CM022952.1, read as the reverse complement.
TCTTATCGAGCATGCCACTAGAACGAGCAAATCCATCTGAACCTATCATAGAGACCAAAGCATTACCTGAGAACCAACACCAGGAGATTGTTAGGCCTTGCACCGAAATTCAACAAGGAAGCTCTCACATAGGTCACACCATCTCATTAGAAAAGACCCTAGAGGAGGAACTACAATCAAATGATGTCTTGACTAGTGAGCCTCATAGGTCAAACCCTCTTAGAAGATCAAAGGATAACGATGTAATTGAACCAACCTTAGAGGACAAGCCTAACTTCCACGATGTGATAGAGCCTAATCTTGTATTAGCTCTTATTAAGGCCCATTTAAATGCGAGACTAAGACTCCAGAGTATTCTAAAAGGTTTACCATGCCAGCCCTTGACCAATCCAATAATCATGAGCCAAGATTACATAGAATACTTTGAGAAGAGACAACTACCAAGAGTTGATCCAACTCCGACCCTTCACCTAGAATGGTACCCTGCCCATAAAGTGCAAAATCCAAGCACAACAATAGAGATCATTCCCAAACTAGAGAGCCAAATAGAGTTTGACCCAATTAGTTTCCACGAAAGGAATGAGACCACTCTTGAAGCTCTCGGAAAGACTTTCGGAGACTTGACTGTAGAAGAGCTTTCAGGTATTCACCCAAATGCATCACCCAAGATTCCTATAGTTCTGATGAATAATGTAGAAATCTGCATGACTGAAGAAAGTCTTGTCCCACATGACCTTCCAGTAGTGGCACAACCAAAATGTCAAAATTACACCCTTGTTCAAAGACTCTCACGATGTAAGTCTGCTAGGTTACAAAGAAAATTTAGAGCACGCCTAACAAAACATGGACGAACTACATTTAAGGAAGCTAGACGCACTACAAGAACACCTAGAGCCAGAAGAAAAAGGGAAAATCACACGTTTCACACAAAAGATGAGGGTCAAACAATTAAGAAAACAAAAGACCAAAGATCATCAAAGAAAAATAGAAAATCATCTTTTAAATCCCAAATCCACTAGTTGTTTAAACTCTTTAAGGCTAAGACCCAAATGGCGGAGGTCCAAAACATTTCAACGCTCTCGTTTTCGGCCAAGGCAAACTGAAGATCCCCGATATAAGAGCCTTATCTTAATGCATCAACGAGTGAGATCATATCCACATTATCAAACAAAGAAACATAATGTGACACATATAAAACTTGGTAATATGAGACCAAGGCCCAAATGGCAGAGGTCTAAAATATTTCAACGGTCTTGTTTCCGGATGGACCAAAATAAAAACTCATGGCCTAAATGCATTATTCCAACATCTCAAAAACAACGAACATGTCCAATCTATCAAATAAAATACCAAAATAAAATAAAATGTGTTATCATCAGACTAAGGCCCAAATGGCGAAGGTCGAAGGTGTTTCAACGCTCTCGTTTCCAAAGAGAGAAAAATGGTAAGACCCAGACTAAGCACCCACTGATAAAAACACGAAGATCAAAAGGTCTTAAACGCGCACGTTTTCGAATAGTCAAAATATTCAAAGTGCGTAACACATCACTAGCACACACAATGGAAAGTCATAAGCATGCTAGGCAGACCCTAGGCTTCATACCAATGAAGGGCTGCAAGTTCAAACAAGCCCAAATAGATTAGTTATTACTTAGGATTACTACAAAAAAAAAAACATAAAAATAAAAAAACCCTAAAAACACAAAAAACGAAATCAGAAAATCACAAACCCAAAAAAAAAAGTATAAACGATATACAAAAAACAATTGACTGATCATCATAATAGGCCTAGGCAAGGCAAAGCGATGGAAAAACCCTCTACTAGAACAATCAAAACTAAAAGAGAACCGGGATTGCCATAGGAACCACGATTATTAATGATGGATGGATGTTTCTAAATTAGTGGGTACTAAAGAGGGTGACTTGATTGACTGCATTACAGATTTAAGAACTAATCGAGGCATTCATATTAACAACAACAACTGAGGCATATGTCAACATTAAAGCTGCCTCCGTAGTCAAATTCATTAAAAAAAAAACATAATAGCCCGGTTTGGCATCCCTAAAGCATTCATAACAGACAATGGCCCATAGTTTATATCCCAACAAATGAACGAGTTGTGCATAAAATATGATATAGAACTGCATCATTCAACCCCATATTATCCCCAAGCGAATGGTCGAGCCGAAGCAACCAACAAGACCTTACTGAAGATCATCAAGAAGACTGTGCAAACCGCCAAAGGTAGTGATTGGCCAGACCGTTTGGTCGAAGCGTTGTGGGCGTACCGGACTTCTATAAGAACTCCTACAGGAGAAACCCCATACTCTTTGACCTACGGAATGGAAGCAGTCCTTCCCCTCGAAGTCCTTCATCCATCACTGCGCATCCAGCTAAATGAAGATATGACAGAAGACCAGAGGAGAGAAGCATTGCTACTTCAGCTAGACCTACTCGATGAGAAAAGAATGAAAGCAGCAGAACATGCATAAGTATACCGGAAGCGAATTGCCAGAGCCTACGACAAACATGATGTCAAATAAAGAAAACTCAAGATTGGCGACTTTGTGCTAAAGCGCATCACTCCATCCCAGCTTCCGCATCGTAGAGGTAAGTTACGACCCAATTGGGAAGGCCCTTAGGTAATTAAGGAAGTATATTCCAGAAATGCAAATAGACTAGTGAATGTAGAAAGGGAAGAGCTCCCCGATCCATGGAACGCTATGTACCTGAAAAGGTACACAGTATGACCCCTCCCTATTTCTTGTGGAATATGACCCTCCTTGCTCCTTGACGTAGTTGTAGAAATCCCGTAGGAGGACCGAAGAGATGCACTCTGATCAAGCTTGGAACTCAAACACACACCAGCACTTAAGAATACACAATGGTGAGTCTGCCCCACACAAATTCCCGCACAGTTAAACCCATCCAATGTGAAGGTTTGTAGGTAAGTCACCCATGTCATGAAAGCTTTTTTATCGTATGTAAAAAAAAAAAGGGTGTTTAGTTAGAATTAGTCTTGAAAAGAATAAAAAGCTTCATGACTAGTGTAACACCCTGACCCACCTTAATCTCGTTTTAGAGTTAATTAATTTAGATTAATTGCGTAATGGATGTTTTGATTGTGGTTTGACTTGGTTAGGTAGAAATAGTGGGGTTTGACCACTTACTAGGTAGATTATGACTTTTGGAGTGTTTTTGGGTTTTGTGTGTACTTAGAAATTTTGGGGTTTTTAATGCATTGCATAGAGCATTTTATGGGCCTCAACTTTCATGTCTTGACCCATCAAATTCGGATCCATGTAGGCCCATTCCCAGCCCATTCATTAGCCCCAAGCCCTTTCTTGCAATTTCAGCCCAATTCTGGACTTGCATGCAAGTGCAGGATAAAATTTGGGATAAATTCCATATCAGCTACTCCTTTCTTCTTCTTCATCTCCAGCTGAACCCTCTCTTCTCAATCTCTTTACTACCTCATCTCCTCCCAGCCTTCCATCTCCAACATCCTCTTGGGCTAACTATTGCATGTGAGTCTTGGTGGAGACATCTTCATCTTCCTATTCATCTTCTCCAAGCTTCCATTCTCTCTAAAAGTGCTTCATTTCCTCCATTGGTAAGTCTCAACTTCCATTCTCTTTTCTCTTGCTTCATATTAGTGTAAGAATGTCCTAAAATTCGTGCATACATCATCTCCTTCCTCATTCATTTTCTTCCATTTTGTTTTTCACCATTTTTGGGGCATTTGAGCTTTCATATTTGGGGATTTCGAGTTTAACAAGGATTAGGTGTGAGAGCTAGCTTTCAAGCACCAAGGCAAATTAAATATGTACATTGATATGCATGTTTCCTTGTTTGATCATGAATGTATGAAATCATGTGTAGAAATCCTTCTTCTTGCTCAAAATGGATTTTTGTGGATGATTTTCTTGTTAATGTATATGGGTTCATTGATGGTTTTGATGAGCATTTTGGAAGCTCAAGGATACCCATTGGTAGTGGTTCAAACCTGGAATGAATGCCTTGAATGGCTTGATAGAAATCAAGAAGTTTCAGATTTTCGGAACCCAGGATTTGACAGTTCGCTCGAGCGAGCGTGAGTGAACGCTCGAGCGAAGGTCTTTCTGGGAGAGTTCGCTCGAGCGAACTCTTGGTCCGGTCGAGCGAACAGCTCTCTGTCTGGGGTCCGCTCGAGCGAACATCTGAACGCTCGAGTGAACCTGATATTTGCAGTATGCAGATTTTCCAACGACCATAACTTTTCAACCGTAAGTCCGTTTTTGGAGATCTACATACCGTTGGAAAGCTCATGATGTGTAGAACCCAACAAAAAGTGATTTTTATTTTATTTGAGCCTTGGAACAGATTATATGTTGGATTTTACATAATTGTGACAAATGGACGTTTCCATGAGCCGGACTTTGGACCGTAGCTTGTGCTAGTTGATTGGCCTGATAGATGGACCTGTAGGATGTGTACCCTGAACTTTTATCATGACCACTGGGTTTGTTTATTGTGGATATGGATTGAGCACCCGTACCCACAAAAAGGGGCATTGTGTTCTTCGGATTGCAACTGAACCAAATGTGTTCTATTAAGGGATTCGACATCCAAATTATGTAACGCCAAGGGGTCCTCGTAGCCCGATAATGTCGAACTCTTAATACTACCCGAGTTTGGTCGGTGAAGACCACATGTGTTCCCAAGACCGTAGGCTTGGCTTGATTTCTGTCTTGACTCCGTATATGATCTGTATGTACATGCATTGCATTCCGTTTCCAGTATTCTAGTATGACTTGATCATACTTCTGTTCAGTTATGTATTTTCTGTTACACATCTGTTATGTTATATTTATTTCTGTAATTGTTCAGCATATTTCAGTAAGTCCCGATTTGTTATCTATATGTCTTGTCCTGTATATGTCCTGTATCTGATTTACACTGTCCTGCACCTGCTCTGTTGTTTGTATATTGTACTCTATGAGTCGGCACCACTTAGCTTCGACCCTATCTAAGTCGGACCAGCTAAGTGTGGGTTTAGTAACTTCTGGCCCTCTGCAGATGGGAATATATTCTGAGGGTTTTACCGGCACCCTTTGTCTACGATGGAGAATTCTGGGTACCTCTGTCTCCTAGTTAGCACCGCCTTGTCCTGTCCTGATATTCTGCTCTCATTTTATTTCATGTTATATGATTAACTTGAGAGAACATAGCTTATGTGGTTGTGCCAACTAGAACGTAATATATTTATCTGTTATCTATGACTCGTATGTCTCATGCTAAATTCATGCACTGATATGCCTAGTGATTATTCCTTGATCTCTTATGATTTATACCTGTCTGACTATTCATTTGATACATGTTATATGGACTGTATATGTTGTCTTGCTAGCTTAGTCTAATGGTGCTACACTTTGCGTTACAGGTGAATACATTGACGCCATTGCCCCGGAGATCCTTGAGGAAGAGGAACCTCCACATAACGTAGCAGAGTGGACTCCTGATGATGTCTTCTAGACATCCACTCGATGAGAAATGGATGTTTAAATGACCCACTGACCGTGGCTAGGATTGCCACATATTTTGTATTAGCTTATAACTTGTTTAGCTTTTGGAATTGTAACTTTAACTAACTTAACTGACTTACTTCTTCTCTTTCTATCTCTTAAACTTGAATCTTAAATCTATGCTCATGGACCCTTATGCTCTATATCTTGATGATTGTGGTATGTTAATTGGATATCTATTTGACAGATTTATACAGGTATATTGAGAAATATAAACCTCACACGTGATATCCTGTGGGTAAATTCCGTACGTGGGGACCTAGAGTCAACCAGTTTGACTCGAATTTCCACGCGGGCGTGTGTCGCGCCTCGGGATGTGTGAAATCTCGGGCTCGGGGCGTGACATACGTAAGTTGGTATCAGAGCATATGTTGTTCTAAGAGTATTTAAAATACTTAGAACGTTATGGGCACGATGTGAGGATACGACTAGGACGTTGGGTGTACCAATTCTTTTGGATTTTCTAGGTTGTTAAGTGTTTGTGCTAACCCAATTATTTTTACAGAAAATGCCACCTCGTCGGGCTACCAATCCCCGAAATAACTCTAGCAGCAGTCAGGATCCTGATGCCACAGTCTTCGTTGACCTTCAAGGTGTGGGAAACGACCGCGTGGAGGAGAAGATTTGCCACCTCCACCACCTCCACCGCCTCCAGTTAATGATGGTGGATTGAGAGATATCTTGCAAGCTATGTCTGCGCAGCTAGTGAGGCAGAATGAACAGATCATGAATATGATGAATAGGCAGGTCCAGCCTAGGGAGCAAAACCCTAACTCGCTCTATGAGAAGTTCAGGAAGCGTGGATCAATTGAGTTCACCAGATTGGAAGATCCTTTGACTGCAGACGAATGGATTGTGCACACTGAGAATGTCTTTGAGACTATGGAGTGTACGGGTAGGCAGAAGGTAGCCTTGGCAGCTTCCATGTTTCGAGATGTTGCAAACACTTGGTGGAAGAGTATCCGTACTCCTTACCGAACAATAGCAGATGAAGTTGCTTGGACCACATTTGAGGCACAATTTCGGAAGAAATTTATACCAGCTCATATCACGAGACAGAAGAAGGCAGAATTTCAGAACTTGAAGCAAGAATTGATGACCGTAGCTGAGTATATCCATGAGTTTACTCGTCTTTCGCGCTTTGCTCCGGAATGTGTTGACACAGAAGCTAAGAAAGTAGAACGGTTCATTGAGGGATTGAGACCTTCTATTCAGCGTGATGTAATAATGTTTCAGAGACCTACTACTTTCGATGATGCGGTTGAGAGGGCGTATTCTGTGGAGCAACAACAGCAGAACATTATTCTAAATGAGCCTAAGCGTTACTTTACTCCTTCTGGCAAGAGTTCACCACAGCAAACCCAGGGCAAGAAATTCAAGCAAGGGAGCAGTTCTCAAGCAAGGCCAGTGTCTTGTATTCATTGTGGCAAGGCCCACGAATCGAGTCAGTGCAGGAGGATTCTTGGTCTTTGCTACCGATGTGGATCTTCAGATCATGCGGTCAAGGATTGTCCACGCCCTGTAGGTGATGGGGCTAGAGGACAGCAGCAGCAACAACTTCAGCAACCAGCCCGTCCACCTATTCAAGCCCAACCAATCAGACAGGCTTTGCCTGGAGCTCAGAGGCCACCTCAGCAACAGCAGCAGAGACAAGTACAAGGCCAGCAGAGGCCTAGGCAACAAGGCCCAGTTCAACAGAGGCAAGGGCAACAAAGGCAGCAGCCACAGCAGCGTCCGAATGCAACGGGACGTGTTTATGCTATGACCAATGAAGAAGCTGAAGCTGCAGATACAGTTGTAGAAGGTAAGCTGTTTGTTTGTGATCATGAAGCTAGGGTTTTGTTTGATCCTGGATCCACACACTCTTTCATTGCACCACACTTTTGCTATGACGATCGGAGGTAGACCCGAGCAGTTGCAGGTTGTACTTGCGATTGTTACTCCAGTAGGCAGGAGGGTAGTTTGTGATTTGTTTTACCCGCAGTGTAGAGTGCAGATAGGTGATTTGGTGATGCCAGCAGATTTGATAGTCCTAGCTATGCATGATTTTGATGTTATTCTAGGAATGGATTGGCTAGCGAAGTATCGTGCTTGTATGGATTGTTTCCATAAGACTGTGACCCTCAAGATAGATGAGTCTAGTGCAGGAGTTATCTTTGAAGGATCCAAGAAGAGATTAGACGCTAGAATAATTTCAGCTCTTAAGGCAGAGAGACTAATCCATAGTGGCTGTGAAGGATTCATAGCTTTTATTTCAGAAGATAAGCAGCCTAAGCAGTTAGAAGATATCCCAGTAGCTTGTGAGTTCCCGGATGTCTTTCCGGATGAAGTGCCTGGTTTGCCACCTATTAGGGAGATAGATTTTACTATTGAGTTAGTGCCGGGGACAGCCCCAATCTCTAGAGCACCTTACAGGATGGCACCTACAGAGCTGAGAGAACTGAAGATTCAATTGGAAGAATTGCTTGATAAAGGTTTTATTCGCCCTAGTGTTTCTCCTTGGGGAGCTCCAGTTCTATTTGTGAAGAAGAAAGATGGCACCTTAAGGTTATGTATTGATTATAGGCAGCTTAATCAAGTGACTATAAAGAACAAATATCCACTGCCTAGGATTGATGAACTATTTGATCAATTACAAGGTGCAGCCCATTTCTCGAAGATTGATCTTAGGTCCGGTTATCATCAGTTGAGGATTAGAGAGCAAGATGTGGCTAAGACAGCTTTCCGGACAAGATATGGACATTATGAATTCCTAGTTATGCCTTTTGGATTAACAAATGCTCCGGGAGTTTTCATGTCTTTGATGAACAGAATCTTTGCCCCATACTTGGATCAATTTACAGTTGTTTTTATTGATGATATCTTGGTGTATTCTAAGTCTAAGGAAGAGCATGCAGAGCATCTGAGGACTTCATTACAATTGTTTGAAAGACAATCAGTTATATGCGAAGTTAGATAATGTGAATTTTGGTTGGAGCAAATAGCTTTTCTCGGGCACATAATCTCTAAAGAAGGTTTGGCAGTTGACCCAGCTAAGGTAGAAACAGTAGTGAATTGGCAAAGCCCGAGGAATGTAGCAGAAGTCAGAAGTTTTCTAGGATTGGCTGGATACTATCGGAGATTTGTTGAAGGATTTGCTAAGATTTCAGCTCCATTGACCAAATTGACTAGAAAGAATATCGCTTTTGTTTGGACTCCAGAATGTGAAGCTAATTTTCAGTTGCTTAAGGAGAAGCTCACTACAGCCCCAGTGTTGACTTTACCGACCGAGAGCGGAGGATTTGTGATCTATACTGATGCTTCGAGGGTTGGTTTAGGTAGTGTTTTGATGCAGAATGGCAAGGTAGTGGCTTATGGATCTAGGCAGCTAAGAGAACATGAGAAGAACTATGCCACGCATGACTTGGAGTTAGCGGCGGTAGTTTTTGCCTTGAAACTTTGGAGGCATTATCTTTATGGAGAGAGGTTTGAAGTTCATTCAGATCATAGGAGTTTGCAGTACCTCTTCTCGCAGCAGATTTAAATCAGAGGCAACGTCGTTGGCTAGAGTTGATGGCTGATTATGACTTTCCGATTCGGTATTTTCCGGGCAAAGGAAATGTAGTGGCAGATGCATTGAGCCGGAAGTCAGGCATTTTGGCCAGTTTGGTCGGAGAATGGGACTTAGTTGAGACTTTCAGAGATTTAGATGTTGAGATAGAACTGGTCAGTGAGAAGGTTATGTTGGCAGCCATGTCAGTTTCAGAACCGCAGTTGATTCAGCAGATTAAGGATAGCCAATTTCAGGATCCCGAGTTGGTCAAGATTAGAGACAAGATAGCAGATAAGCCAGATTTCAGACTTGAAGATGGTGTTTTGTATTTCCGGGATAGGTTGTGTGTGCCTAATGTTGGAGATCTTAAGGATCAGATTATGGCAGAGGCGCATCATGCGCGGTACTCTATGCATCCCGGTAGTACTAAGATGTACCAGAATTTACGGGGTCGATTTTGGTGGAACAATATGAAGAGAGAGATTGCTGGATTTGTTTCAAGATGTTTGACATGCCAGAAGATCAAAGCAGAACATAGAAAGCCTCCAGGACTGTTGAAGCCATTGAAGAGACCCAAGTGGAAGTGGGAGCACATTACAATGGATTTTGTGTCAGGATTGCCAGAGACTTCGAGACACCACAATGCTATTTGGGTGATCGTAGATAGATTGACTAAGTCTGCACACTTTGTGCCTTTCAAGACAGGAACCAAGATGCATACGATGGCGGATATGTTTATCAAGGAGATTGTTCGATTGCATGGGATTCCAGCTTCGATTGTGTCAGACAGATATAGTCGATTTATCTCAAGATTTTGGACTTCATTTCAGCAAGCTATGGGCACTCAGTTGACTTTCAGCACGGCATATCATCCGCAGACTGATGGACAATCGGAGAGGACGATCCAGACTCTTGAGGACATGCTCAGAGCGTGTGTTTTGGACTACAAGATAGAATGGGATCGAGATTTAGCTTTGTGCGAGTTCGCGTACAACAACAGCTTTCACGCGAGTATCGGCATGGCACCGTTTGAAGCTCTTTATGGTAGGAGGTGCAGATCACCGGTCTGTTGGGAGGAAGTCGGAGTCAGAAGCTTTCATGGACCAACCATTATTGGTGAGACTAGTGCAAAGGTCAAACTTGCATATGATCGATTGAAGACAGCCCAGAGTAGGCAGAAGAGTTATGCGGATCACCGACGTAGAGATCTTGAGTATCAAGTGGGAGATAAGGTGTTCCTCAAAGTTTCACCGATGAAGGGCACCATTCGATTTGGACAGAAAGGCAAGTTGTCACCGAGGTACATTGGACCGTTCGAGATTCGCAGCAGAGTTGGAGACTTGGCCTACAGATTGATATTACCTCCTAACCTTGCAGCAGTACATGATGTTTTCCATGTGGCTATGTTGAGGAAGTATGTTCCGGACGCGTCTCACGTCATTGAGTATGAGCCTTTGGAGATTCGAGCAGACGCAACCTACGATGAGAAGCCTTTGCAAGTGATTGATGTCAAGGAGACAGTGTTGCGTACTCGGACGATCCGTTGGGTGAAGATCTTGTGGGAGCACCATGGTCCGGAAGAAGCTACGTGGGAGTTAGAGGAGCAAGTAATGAGGAAATATCCTCATCTCTTGACTGAGGTACGATTTACATTTGGAGGACCAAATGTCCTAAGGAGGGGAGGATGTAACACCCTGACCCACCTTAATCTCGTTTTAGAGTTAATTAATTTAGATTAATTGCGTAATGGATGTTTTGATTGTGGTTTGACTTGGTTAGGTAGAATTAGTGGGGTTTGACCACTTACTAGGTAGATTATGACTTTTGGAGTGTTTTTGGGTTTTGTGTGTACTTAGAAATTTTTGGGTTTTTAATGCATTGCATAGAGCATTTTATGGGCCTCAACTTTCATGTCTTGACCCATCAAATTCGGATCCATGTAGGCCCATTCCCAGCCCATTCATTAGCCCCAAGCCCTTTCTTGCAATTTCAAGCCCAATTCTGGACTTGCATGCAAGTGCAGGATAAAATTTGGGATAAATTCCATATCAGCTACTCCTTTCTTCTTTCTTCATCTCCAGCTGAACCCTCTCTTCTCAATCTCTTTACTACCTCATCTCCTCCCAGCCTTCCATCTCCAACATCCTCTTGGGCTAACTATTGCATGTGAGTCTTGGTGGAGACATCTTCATCTTCCTATTCATCTTCTCCAAGCTTCCACTCTCTCTAAAAGTGCGTCATTTCCTCCATTGGTAAGTCTCAACTTCCATTTCTTTTCTCTTGCTTCATATTAGTGTAAGAATGTCCTAAAATTCGTGCATACATCATCTCCTTCCTCATTCATTTTCTTCCATTTTGTTTTTCACCATTTTTAGGTCATTTGAGCTTTCATATTTGGGGATTTTCGAGTTTAACAAGGATTAGGTGTGAGAGCTAGCTTTCAAGCACCAAGGCAAGTTAAATATGTACATTGATATGCATGTTTCCTTGCTCAGTCATGTGTAGAAACCCTTCTTCTTGCTCAAAAATGGATTTTTGTGGATGATTTTCTTGTTAATGTATATGGGTTCATTGATGGTTTTGATGAGCATTTTGGAAGCTCAAGGATACCCATTGGTAGTGGTTCAAACCTGGAATGAATGCCTTGAATGGCTTGAGAGAAATCAAGAAGTTTCAGATTTTCGGAACCCAGGATTTGACAGTTCGCTCGAGCGAGCGTGAGTGAACGCTCGAGCGAAGGGCTTTCTGGGAGAGTTCGCTCGAGCGAACTCTTGGTCCGGTCGAGCGAACAGCTCTCTGTCTGGGGTCCGCTCGAGCGAACCTGATATTTGCAGTATGCAGATTTTCCAACGACCATAACTTTTCAACCGTAAGTCCGTTTTTGGAGATCTACATACCGTTGGAAAGCTCATGATGTGTAGAACCCAAAAAAAGTGATTTTTATTTTATTTGAGCCTTGGAACAGATTATATGTTGGATTTTACATAATTGTGACAAATGGACGTTTCCATGAGCCGGACTTTGGACCGTAGCTTGTGCTAGTTGATTGGCCTGATAGATGGACCTGTAGGATGTGTACCCTGAACTTTTATCATGACCACTGGGTTTGTTTAATTGTGGATATGGACTGAGCACCCGTACCCACAAAAAGGGGCATTGTGTTCTTCGGATTGCAACTGAACCAAATGTGTTCTATTAAGGGATTCGACATCCAAATTATGTAACGCCAAGGGGTCCTCGTAGCCCGATAATGTCGAACTCTTAATACTACCCGAGTTGGTCGGTGAAGACCACATGTGTTCCCAAGACCGTAGGCTTGGCTTGATTTCTGTCTTGACTCCGTATATGATCTGTATGTACATGCATTGCATTCCGTTTCCAGTATTCTAGTATGACTTGATCATACTTCTGTTTAGTTATGTATTTTCTGTTACACATCTGTTATGTTATATTTATTTCTGTAATTGTTCAGCATATTTCAGTAAGTCCCGATTTGTTATCTATATGTCTTGTCCTGTATATGTCCTATATCTGATTTACACTGTCCTGCACCTGCTCTGTTGTTTGTATATTGTACTCTATGAGTCGGCACCACTTAGCTTCGACCCTATCTAAGTCGGACCCGGCTAAGTGTGGGTTTAGTAAACTTCTGGCCCTCTACAGATGGGAATATATTCTGAGGGTTTACCGGCACCCTAGGTCTACGATGGAGAATTCTGGGTACCTCTGTCTCCTAGTAGCACCGCCCTGTCCTGTCCTGATATTCTGCTCTCATTTTATTTCATGTTATATGATTAACTTGAGAGAACATAGATAATGTGGTTGTGCCAACTAGTACCGTTAATATATTTATTTGTTATCTATGACTCGTATGTCTCATGTTAAATTCATGCACTGATATGCCTAGTGATTATTCCTTGATCTCTTATGATTTATACCTGTCTGACTATTCATTTGATACATGTTATATGGACTGTATATGTTTGTCTTGCTTAGCTTAGTCTAATGGTGCTACACTTGGCGTTACAGGTGAATACATTGATGCCATTGCCTCGGAGATCCTTGAGGAAGAGGAACCTCCACACAACGTAGCAGAGTGGACTCCTGATGATGTCTTCTAGACATCCACTCGATGAGAAATGGACGTTTAAATGACCCACTGACCGTGGCTAGGATTGCCACATATTTTGTATTAGCTTATAAACTTGTTTAGCTTTTGGAATTGTAAACTTTAACTTAACTTAACTGACTTACTTCTTCTCTTTCTATCTCCTAAACTTGAATCTTAAATCTATGCTCATGGACCCTTATGCTCTATATCTTGATGATTGTGGTATGTTAATTGGATATCTATTTGACAGATTTATACAGGTATATTGAGAAATATAAACCTCACACGTGATATCCTGTGGGTAAATTCCGTACGTGGGGACCTAGAGTCAACCAGTTTGACTCGAATTTCCACGCGGGCGTGTGTCGCGCCTCGGGATGTGTGAAATCTCGGGCTCGGGGCGTGACAACTAGTTTGGGTTCGTAGCCTTTTTAACCCGAGCCAATAAGCCCGTAGGGGTATTTACATACCTAGTGCCCTAAAACCATCTAGTTTGGGAGTCATTGGCCTAATGCTCGTTAAATGGGTTAATTAGAAAGCTTAAGGGACCTAGACATTGCACAGTCAGATGCTTTAAAAAAAAGAGTGTTTAGTTAGGAGTCTTGAAAAGAATAAAAGTTTTGTGACTAGTTTGGGTTCGTAGCCCTTTTTAACTCAAGCTAGTAAGCCCGTAGGGGTATTTACATACCTAGTGCCTTAAAGCCATCTGATTTGGGAGTCATTGGCCTAATGCTCGTTACATGGGTTAATTAGAAAGCTTAAGGGACCCAGGCATTGCACAGTCATGATATGTCCAAAAAAAAAAGAAATTTTATTAGAATTAGGCTTGCCGGAGTGACATGGGTATTTATCAGGCGAACTAAGCAGATGGTGGTCTAAAACCACAACACTAAGGAAGCACGGTGACTCACCACCCCCACACACGAACACAACTCACAAATGAGCCCCCGAAGGCGGTTAAGTACTTTCTAAAGTTCAGCTGAAAAGACTAAGCAGCTACAAAGAGGAGCCTGTGAGGGCTCGACCTCCAAAGGATAGCTAAGGAAGATTATGTTACCACCAAGGTGACAATCATGGATCGAGAGGCTAATCCACTCTCACGCTTTCACCCACGGCTAGAATGAACACTAGTCTTATGCTGGGGCAATTTTATATATATATACATACAAATATATGCTTATCTCACACGGCTTCTCAATCTGGGTCCTCAACCCATACACGATTGCCACGAGCACTCTCTAGCATTCACACACTTACCTCATGCATGTCTTTACTACTAATAGCTTTTAATTGGATGCAGGAAAACATATTCCCTAAGGTACCAATTCTATCTTGTTATTCTCTAAGCTTGAGTGCCAAAATGGCCCCCTGACATTTTTACCGAGAAAGAAAAATGCTACCTTAGCCAAACTATGCAGGGGGCCTAAAAATATTAAACTAACAAGTTTGTTTTGAGACCTTCCAGGGAACCGAACCCCAATCACATCCAAAGCATCCCACAAGCTGGGGCATTTTTTTATGGGTATTGTTTTGTGCACAACTCCTTATGACCTCAAAAGATTAAAGGGATGGTAACCAAACTTGGGAGATACAACTTATGTATGTTATGATATCCTACGATGAATTTGATATTAGATGTATGCCATGCACATCCTTTTGTGATTTTATATATTGTGCGATTCGAAAATGCAATTTGAAAATGTAGTTTTCTCGAACCTCTTCCTTTATACTTATAGCTGGCAATGTGAATGCCTTAAAACATAGAATTGCTTAGGCCACAAGCATTACACACCCAGGCACTCCCCATTGTTTGAAAACCTTGAATCTATATTGTTTCTCTTGGTCAACGTTGATATGAGATTTTATTTGCTTCGTCTATTATATGGATTTCACTTTGTCTGTCTTAGGTTACTAATGTTCTTTTTTCACGAGAACTGTGCTAGAGCACGAATCTCGAGAAATTTTGGAAAATTCTCGACAGCACTTCCCCTTGTTTTTGGACCCCGGAAAATCTCCGGATAAAAAAAAAACCTGTAACCTGTGAAAGAAGTACATTTCATATATTCCTGACACCTCACAAAAGCTCTTCATCAATCAATCACACATGCATGGTACACACTATCTCAATTACACATACATAATACACATGTGCACAACATACACATCAGATCAAGTACACACCATGAGCTAAGACAAGGCGGAACGACATAAATACATGACCAGCACATACATGGAAACAACATGGAACAAGGATGCACAAAAGACGGATCCTGGAGAGATCAATCAAACAATGATAACCCTATGGAGCAGCTCCCTGATGACGAGCTGATGAAGCAAAGGAAGATGGACCAGGAGCACGCTGAGAAGGGGCGCGGGTCGAGCTCAAAAATGCATAACCTCTCTCCTCCGCCCTCTAGCGATAGCGATCAAGACGCCTTCGCAAGTCGGCAACCACCTCATCATGACCGCGCTGCATGCGGTCTATGCGCTCGGCGTATTGATCATGAATGAGAGCCCTCTCCTCGCTCAAGCTAAGGGGTGGAGGAGCGGAAACAACAATAGCACCGCTCTGTAGGATGACATGTAAGGGAGCATTACATTCATAAAAACTCATAGCAGGAAACATGGAATTTAAAAGGAAGGAAAGATGCTCACCTGCGCAGAGGTCTCAAAGCTCCTGAGCTTGGTACGCAACTCGTCAACCTGCACACCACAAGATCACAAAGCATGTCAATGTTAAAAGAATCAAAATCCAGTCATCGCGTGAGTAACATTCATACCTGTGCCGCTGAAGCGACTCTCTCCGTAAATGCCTTGTCACGCTCGCTACGAAGCTCTGCCTGAAGATCACAAAGACAAATGGTAAAGAATTAGTCATTATACGCCTTGAATACAAGGGCAACAAACTGAAACCCAAACTCCATTAACCTGCAGTCGATCCACCTCAGCCCGCAGAGTGAGAAGATCACTCTCCACTTGGATCCTCATAGCCTTAGGCATGTCTCGCTCCCTGTTACCCTGCATAGTGGCAAAGGTCATGAACATCAATTAAAAATGGACAACTAACCCCATGACCTCGTACCTCATGAGAATCTGCCAATGCGTCGATAATCGCTTCATTTTCCTGGCGGCGCTCCTGTCACCAAAGCATTGCAATAAAGAAGGTATAAAATAGACAGCATGTGGCCAATTAAGGTAGACAGTTCTCATACCCTCTCGGCCGACAATGAGGCCCTCAGTCTCATGACCTCTGCATCCTATGAAGTACCAACCATGCCAATACGCCAAGAATGATCAGGATTACTATAGAGATGAACACTGTTTGACTCAAACACTAAACCATGTAGTCATACCTTTTTCTCTACTAGTTGGGACAATCGAAGTACCTCCCCCCTGAGGATGGACTCCGCATCGGGTACTACTCCCCTAGATGTCCCCTGTCACACATGAGAGTTACGATTAGAGAAATAGAAGAGGCCTGTGTCTTTGAGATTACAAAGCTTATAACCAAGATTGGAAGTCTCATGAACCCTCACCTCACACTGTCTTTCAGATGGTGGATGTGCCTGCCGATGCGCTGCTCCAGCTGGTATCTCCCCCTGAAAAATAACGGAAGAAACAATATGATTCACAATGGAAAGAAGACAACGTTAAAGCAAGCAAACTTCAAGGGTTACCCGAAGAGATGACGAAGCCTCAGCCACTTCTGCGCAATTGCTAACGGAATATGAAGCCCCGCAAGAGTACGACTCCGGGAGTATATACTGATGCAAAGTTGTCTTCTAATATGCCTCATAATCACTCCAGGCACTAGCATCCGCGCCAAAAATGGCCTTCCTCCCTTTTGATCTCCAAGTTTTTATTTCTCTCCGGCAAGGATGGCGGCGCTTAAACGTTTTCAGACCCCACCCTGGGTATGACCGACGCATGACAGACTTTTCCGAGGGAACAGCTTGATGGCGTCCCAGTTGGCGCGCGACTCGGCTGACGACCAATCTAACTGCTACCTGAGGGGCGTGGAGCCATATGTCCCTCTCAAATAAGGCACGCCCCTCCTATCTCATCATCCGGTCCACCCTGATAGGGATGCCAAATCACCTGACAAACTGAGGTATATGCAGCAAATGAGAGCTAAGAGCAGTAAGTGTTTAATGTAGCAAGTGGATAAGGGACAATACATACCTCATGATTTTTTAGTTCTTTCAAGATGAACCGGTAATCTTGCTCACCCGGCCTCATCTTGAGGGCTTTAATACGCTCAGCCATTTCCGGAGGCAAGATGTCAGCAAAGCCTCGTAAGTTTGCATTAGTACCACTGCGAAGCCTGGGGAACGCAACCCAGCCTCGTGGGCAAACGCTCGGGCCGACACTAGACGATGTGCTCCCAGAGCCATACCTGCTCAAAGTTAAGGCTCTATTATTACAAAAGATGAAGCATGAGACATGATAAGAAAAGAAGACTACTAGAGGTCACAACACATGGGAATAAGGATTTAACCTGCAAGATCGGCACAAACCCTCGAAGGCTCTTGCATCCAGACTGAACGCGGCACCTCGAGTCTAGACTGTGGAAAAAAAAGGCAAGGGTGGTCGCACCCCAAGCGTAATCGCCAACCTTATCCAAGTCTTGCACAAATCGGATGAGGGTACCGGACGCTCTATTACCAGTTGCATTGGCGAAGAGGCATCTCCCCAAAAAGAATAATAGAAAAGCCCTGAGATGCTCATCATCACCCAACCGTGCTAAAATCAGTCTTGGTCTCCTCAAGCGACCTTCAGACTGCCTCCCCTGCTTTTGCTCTGCACAATGCAAAATGGACATAAGGAATTCACCCAGTGATGGAAATAAGGAACAAAATAGTTACCAAACATTTCAGTACTCACTCTCGACTTGGAACACCTCACATGGTATCCCTACCCTCTTTCGACGGGTATATCCATCGACTGGCACCTCCCTCCACTCATACCCTGAAACCAAAAGAGAAAGTATATGGAGAACAAGGTTGAAAAATACAAGGCACCCGAGATCGATTCAAGAAAGCCAAATCAAGCATTTACCCCCGGAAGGCCCGGCATCATCCCTCTTGTCACCTTCGCCCACATCTTCATCACCTCCCTCGTCAATATCGATAGCGGCGACCCGGCGAGGCCTCACCCCCCCTCATCCTCACTATCCCCGTCCTCAAGTTCATCATCTCCATCATCAGACGCAACAACCTCGCCCTCTGACTCGTGGAAATCCGCATCATCATCGCTCGCATCCATCTCCTCATCACTATCAATGGCGTCCACCACTGTTACATCATCATCAGCGGGGCCACCTACATATCTAGATCCGCCTGAAGATGGGCCCTCACCTATCAGAGAAGTTGTGGATACTATCAATAAAAGGTAAATATAAAATGTGCTAGTCTCATGGGAGTTTTCAACTCAAGATCCAATTCGAAAAGGAAGAAGGAACTGAATTTGACCAGCTAGCCTCGGCCACTGCGGGAACTGGACCTCCCTCATGTCCTCCAACCAGCAGACCTCCCAAAGCCGGTATCCTTGCCCTCAACTTGGCAAAGAAGTTCGCCTGGTTCTGAGTCCACTCTGAAATGAATCAAGGAGAAGTGATTAACAAAAATAATGGAAGACATGATAGAATGCTACAAGAGCGGTGGTGGAATACTAACTATTTAGAATCCTCCTCCTCTCTGGGCTATACGCCTCTCTCAGCCACTCGGCATCAATCTGACCCACACCAGATTGGGGGCGTGCCCCGAACATCCTATGCAAACGTGACCCAGTGATCGAGGCGTTGGCGTCACTCGCCTTTGAGAAAACGGGGAGGCCCATCACCCTCAAACCCCAGCACCGCGCAATGTCCTCCATTGTGATCGTCATCTCCCTGGGCGGGAAATGGAACGTGTGTGTCTCATCTCTCCATCTCTCAGAGAGAGCACAAATGAGAGCATGATCGGTGTGGAAGGCAACGATAGACATGAAGTCTCCAAACCCCATCGCTCGCACTCGATCCTTCAAGCGATCGGGGAGCTCGATCCACCAATCCCTTATTTGTATCCAACTCACCCTAGCCCTAGCAAAAGGGACAGCCTGCAATGCAAACAATAAAGGGAAGAATGTCAATGATAGTAGAGACCAACCAAGTATAACATTTATAAAGGCAGCTAAAAATTTTCCCGGCCAGCTCTTATCTCATCTGCAAGATGGGGCTTCTTCTCCAACTTATCCTCACCCCTTTGTTTCTTTCTCGGGGGAGCAATGACTGGTTCCGCCCCTACCTCTTCCAGAGTATCCATCGGCGTAGGATCACACTTAGTGGCCTTCTTAGTCCTAGCCATCTGACAAACCCATGCACAAGATCAGAATGAGAAGGTTAAGCATGAGAACAAATCAGTCCACATCAGTATGAGAGACAAACTTTTCCCAAGGTGGTAATTTGTGTTTCTGATTTAGAGGTAATGAACCCCATTGGTTAAATGATAAATAAAGAGGAAGCCAAAGACCATGACCCTTGATCCAACCTGAAGACTAAAGCAAAACAAAGTCCCATTTGCCAAACTAGCCTCATTAAGACACATGTTACAGACCTACAAAGAAATGAAAACACATTCAATCCGGCCCTGTGTCTTTCACCCAACAAATTTTTAAAAAAAATGGAGAAATGGTTTTTGGTGAGAATAAAAGTAAGGGCTGAAGTGCTGAACTGAATTGGGATAATGAATAGCACTATTGAGAGGCAGAAAGGTCCCATAAGCTAAAACCTGAGATTAGCCCAAACAACAATGGAAACAGAGGACTAGCCTTCTGGCTTTGGCAAGATTCCAGCACGGTTACCAGTACCAAAGTGATGGTTCATTCCGATTTACCAATGGAGACAGCACAAACAAGACAGACAGGTCAGTCGATTCAATTTAAAATATACCATTGACTCGTATGTTCATGCATTATTCCAAAATCCAAATCCATGCATTTACCTGCATACCCCCACCTCATTATATGCTAAGTAGGGTACACACATTAAAGAGGAAAACTAAAGAGGCACATACACAAAAGAA
This sequence comes from Litsea cubeba, assembly GCA_012931725.1. Classification (NCBI taxonomy): domain Eukaryota; kingdom Viridiplantae; phylum Streptophyta; class Magnoliopsida; order Laurales; family Lauraceae; genus Litsea; species Litsea cubeba. The sequence continues at coordinate 19,241,603 of CM022952.1, read as the reverse complement.
TGACACATCGTCAAACTGAGACATTGTCCCATCACATGAGGTCCCATTGCACGCACATTAGTCCCATCATGCATACACCTGATGTTGTGCACTGCTTCTCATGCCATCTTCATCAATAAAATTAGAACGGTTACCTCTGCAAATTATAAGACTGAGTACTAACGAAGAAAAATGCAGAATCTTTTAGTGTTTGTTCAATGCAGGATCCAGAATCGAAAGCAAAAAAAAAAAACACCAAGGAGAAGGACCTACAAACAACTGGTGGAGACAAGTTCACAAACTTCAGCAAACAACTAAAGAAAGCGGCATCGATCCCCAATGTTGGATTTACGGAAAGCTCTTGAGGTAAGTACGCTTAACTATGATTTTCATGATTTTATCTCACGTCTGGAAATTGAGTCGCCGTAGGCCTCCCTTAAGCGCTTATAATCGGTACGGCAATCATAATACCTTGTTCTCACGAATTGTGTGTTCGCCGACTCAAATCTTGATGTTGGAGGACGGAAACCATGTAATTCGAAACTCTCCATGATAAGCACGAAAAAGATGATCAAATCTATCCTAGGTTCTCAGTCTAAGCTTGGGTGAAGACCTAGATCCCTAGAGAGTGACGGTTATTCTGGTGACCGACTTCCATTGATTTAGCTTTTTTGATGCATACCCGAGTTTCAAAATCAAACATCTCTTTAAAAAAAAATGCATCTCATTCTCACATACACTCACACTATTGCTTGAACTATGTTTATGATTTCCACTAAGATCCCCATTATTGCTAGTTAGTTTCAACTATGCTTTAAACATTTAACTATGGATGAAAGTCAAAAGACGTTATATATGACCATTTGAAATCAATTCTATTGCAAGAACAAATGAAATTCTGATAGTGACTTAACTAATCAAAAGATCGACTTCTGATTCAGACCACTGGGGCACAGTTCCCACCACCATTTTAAATTCAGTAACTGGGGCACAGTTCTCAACCCGCCACGTGGCAATACCACAGGCACCGAGGCACAGATCTCGAGTTTCCAATCAAATCAATAGGCACGTAACTTCTTCTTTTTTCTTTTTTCCCCCTGAATCAGAATCAATCCTAGAGAAGTAAACCTCACCTTTGGAATGAGTTTGCAATTGCATACATCCATAGGTAGCCACTCCCGCAAGCTCAAATGCTCCCGTGAGTCATGAGTGGTGTGTCTACTTTCTTTGGAGCACAACTCTCCACGTGCTGTTCTCCAAAGAGGGGCATACTGTAGACACCTCATTTGCCCCCCTATGATAGCCTTAAATACCTGTCATATTTAGCGATGCCCCCATTTCACCTATAATTGAATGATTAATGGCATAATTTAGATTAATTAATGACAATGAAGATGCTTTTTTGATAGTTCTAGACTTAGTTCAACGACTCCTAGAAATTCATGAGAAAAAAGTTGAATCGCATTGAGATCTCGAGTCCAACTCACCTTTCACACAAGAAGCGGACCACTACACTATTCAAAGATATTCCAGACCACTTAAGACATGCTTGGGCTAATTGTTACGAAGATTACACCTAACTTACCTAAATACCACTCAATTACCCTAAGTTAGGAAGCCACATCCATTGATCCAAGAGGTCCCTGTCGGATGTGAATTTCGACCCCCCCAAAAGGAAATAAAGGGGAAATTTTGCATTTTGCGTGGGGAAATCTCTATTCGTCTATACATGCTATTTAAATTTTTACATCGAAAATGAGGATTCCGACTACCCTCAAAATCAATGGATCACGATCGCCAGCTACGGATACGGCCGTAACACCATTCTTCGACTAAAGCCGAAGAAATGTGGGGAGAAAATAAGTGGGTGGGTTCTTCTTCTCGTCTAATGTGCTGCCGGCAACACACAACGGTTATCCTGTCACATTAATTTGGGTCTCTTTAATATAGGGTCAATTCAGGGTCATGAGTAGAAGTCCAGAAAAAGGTTAATCCTCACACAACATAATCATAATAAATCCAAGTAAAATAAAGTAACTAAAATAAAGAAAATAAATGGGGGGAGGTGCCAAATATTTAAGAAGAGGATTGGCCCCGTTCCCGAGTACCCCCTTCAGATCCCTTGGCAAAATAAGGTTTAAAGGGTGACTTTTCAAATCAAAATGATAATGCAAATGAGATTTTGACTTGTGATTTCTGTGTTTTTCGTGTACGATACACGAGTGATAAAATTGAAAGGCCGATGGGCCGTAATTGATTGAAGATGGCCGATGGGCCAATGTTTGTTTAAGGGTGGCCGATGGGCCGTGATTGTTTAAGGGTGGCCGATGGGCCGAAGTAAAAAGTGTGTGTGAAATCACTCATCTCATCTCGTCATTCTCATTTATTCAATTTTAGAAGTCAGTTCTTCATTTCCTTTTATCATTAAGTTCAATTAAATATCTGGCACCTAAGGTGGAGGAAGAAATAAAGGGAAAATTTTTTTGGGTTTATTTTGTTGGTTTTATAGTTTTTATGGATTTTTTATATGGGGCTAGAAAGGCCTAGCTAAGGGATTCTACTTGGATTTACGTAATTAATGCTTTATTACTGATCATCGGATTAACCTTAACCTAAGGTCCTAGACCGCCCACATCAGCTTTCCCAATTCCCTAACGGAATAGGAAGAGTGATGGGGTGAAGCTTAATGCTCTAAACTACCTAACAAGGTAATCCAATTTAATCCTAGGGTGCAAATAGCCTAAGTTTGATAGTTCCTGCGCCTAAGCAGTTTGTTGGGTAAAATCTTAATTGATTTTATTTGCTGTGAGTTGTGGTTTTGATTGAGAGTGGTTTAGGGGTGTTTTAAGGATCTGGTTAATGTGTTTTTCGATATTTTAAAGTCATGTTATTCTTAATTTAAATCAGAATTCTAAAAAAGTAGTCGAAAATCACGATTCATGATTAAAAAGAGGGTAGGCACCCAGGGGTTGGAGCCTATCCTGACAGTTTATGCTTTTCAGGCTTTTCGATCTCTTTTCGAAATTCCGGGGCTTTTTAGGGCTATGTTTTAATCTAAGAAATGTTTTAATGTCTCTGATGTTCTAAGGTCAAAGTGATGCGGGTCCGGGTTTTGAAACAAAATCAATAATTCGTGTTTTAGTGCAAATGGAAGGATAGGCACCAAAGGGGTGGCGCCCAGGTGAATTGGCAGGATGGGCACCCAGGGAGTGGTGCCCAGGTGGTTTGCCTGTGATTTTGTGTTGTGCCGGATAGGATTTAATTATTGGTCTGTGGGTCCGGGGATTGATTTAGGTTCTTGTCTTAATTAGTTTAAGTTGTAAGGTGTTTAATTATTGGTTTTTAGTTGAGTTGGTTGGGTAGGGTCGAAACGTAGGTTAAGCGCCCAGAGGGTGGTGCCTAAGTGAATCTGGCAGGATGGGCACCCAGGGGTGGCGCCCAGGTGGATTGATACGGCAGGCGCCCAGGGAGTGGTGCCTAGGTGGAATCTTTATGGTTTGGTCGTTCCAAAGGGTTTTGGATATTAAGTCCGAATCGATTAAGGTTCCAAGTGTTTTAAGGTTAAAAGTATTCTGTTATGTTGATTGTAATTGGTTTGAGGTTTCAATTAATTAAGTTAAGTTGTGAATATAGGGATTTTATGAAAAAGAGTAGGCTGGGCGCCCAGGGTCTGGTGCCCAGGTGAATCTGGCAGGATGGGCACCCAGGGTGTGGTGCCCAGGTGAATCTGGCAGGATGGGCACCCAGGGTGTGGCGCCCAGGTGGATCTGTTTTATGGTTCGGTCAGGTTTTGTGATTCTTTGGTCAACTCAAGCTTGAATTGATTTAAGGATTTAGGATTTGATGGAAAGTGCTTTATTCGTGTTCAGTTGGGGATGAATTGGGTTCCAATTAATTGGGTTTAATGGTTTCCTAAGGAATGGACGGGGTAGGTGGAACTCACAGGCTGGGCGCCCAGGGGGTGGTGCCCAGGTGGATTGATAGACTAGGCGCCAAGGGGGTGGTGCCTAAGTGGATTGACAGGCTGGGCGCCCAAGGAGTGGTGCCCAGGTGGCTGTCTTGAGGTTCGGGTTGGTTTTGATGTTCTAGGTTGATTCGAAGTTGGGTTTTGTGGTTTGATGCGTTTGGATGAAAGGTATCTTTTAGTATTCAGTTAAGAATGAATTAGGTTTAAATTAATTAGGTTTAATTTTTAATTGATTGGTTTCCAAGAAATGAGTAGTGTAGGTGGAGTTCACAGGCTGGGCGCCCAGAGGGTGCTGCCCAGATGGATTGATAGGCTAGGCGCCCAGGGGGTTGTGCCCAGGTGACTGCCTTGTGGTTTGATTTGGTTCGATGGCCTTTAAGTTAATCCGAGGGTGAATTGATTAGAGTCTTAGGTTTCTTAAGTCCTAAAGTGTTTTAATGTGCTAATTCGGGTTGGTTTAATTAGAAGTTTCAATTAGGAATTTCTTAGTAAAGGGATAGGATGGGCGCCAGGGGGGTGGTGCCCAGATGGATTGGAAGGCTAGGCGCCAAGGGAGTGGTGCCTAAGTGGATTGACAGGCTGGGCGCCCAAGGAGTGGTGCCCAGGTGGATGTCCATCTTGGTTTTGTGTTGGGTGTTCGTTTTAGATTAATTCAAGTTTAGATTGATTAATTTTTCAAATCTTTTAAGTTATCAATGTTCTATTATGTGTTGATTCAAGTTTCGTTTCAATTGGGGTGTCTTAGTGACAGGAGAGGATGGGCGCCCAGAGGGTGGTGCCCAGGTGAATACTTTTAGGGTTTGTTGGTTTTGTATCTTTTAGGTAGATTCAAGTTTATGTTGATTAAGATTTCAAGTCTTTCAAGTTAAGAGTATTTTAGTGTGTTAATTAGGGTTGGTTAAAGTCTTAATTAATTAGATTAAACTTCAAGTGGGGCCTCTTAGGGAATGAATAGGCTGGGCGCCCAGGGAGTGGTGCCCAGGTGGATCTTGTCAGCAGGGCACCCAGGGGGTGGCGCCCAGGTGGATCCGTTTTAATGTTTTAGGTTTTTAATTAAATTCTTGGTTATTTTTAATCCGAATTAATTAAGGTCTCAAGAACTTTTAGATTAAAGGTATTTATTGTATTAATTGGTGTGAGATTAGAGCCTTAATTAATTATGTTTAATCCTTAATTAGGGACTTTTAGTGAATAAGCAAGCTAGGCTAAAAGGAGGAGAAGCCTATCTTAATAATTTGGGTTCCCTAATTAATCTTAGTGATTCCTTAGTCCAATTTCAGTCCAAATTAATTAGATTATTAATTTTAGGGTTCTTAATGATTTGATGGTCCTTTAGTTAATTAATTATGATATTTTAGCTAACCCTAGGGTTTATCCTACTTAGGCACGAGATTTGATAACCTAGGCTATCTACCTACTATTTTTGGGTTTTCTTTGTATTTTTTTAATTTGTTTTTGGTTTCTCCTCTAATTTACTAGAGAGTAAGGAAAGAGAAGAAGTAGTTTCATGTTTTATGATTTTTTTTGGGTTTTTATAACTTTATGATTCAAATGATATGGTGGTGTGTGATAGAAATGATAATTTGAAGTTCAGAACATAGCAAGCAAACAAACATATCATTGTTATGCAATTTCTAATAGCTAAATGTGGAAGATCGAAAATTGTGTGTGGAAGTGGAAAAGTCCACTTGGGCGCCACACCTGTGGTGCCTACCCTGTTCAGTCAGGGTTTTCAAAGAATCGCAACGAATGCACAACAGTCTTAAGATTTTCAACACAATTTTCGATATTCAGTAACTGATGCGGATGTCCTAATGCGAACTACCAATGATGCAACTAGCAAATCTACGAGAAAACGATGTAAAAAGTAGAGGTCTAAAACCCAAACCCTGTCTCGGAAGGGTAGGCGCCCAGAGGGTGGCGCCTAGCCAAACCAGAGATGGTAGGCGCCCAGTGGGTGGCACCCAGCCTCCTGAGATAGGCCTTTCACGATCTCCTCGATCTAAATGATGATGATGATGCTATAAATGCGAGATCTAACCTAATTAAGCACTTAGAACTACGAAATCAACGCAGATCTACACCACTGGTATGAATCTAAACATGTTATTAATATGATGACATGCTGATACCATTTTTATCAAGAACTAATATAGATCTATGATGCATGAATGATCCTAAGCATGTTTCTAAACAAAGATGATGATAAAATGCAACAGAAGAATAGAAAGATCTAGGAATACCGGTTTGAATCACACTTTTCAAGTTCCTAGAACGAAGCTTATGCGAAGAATCATAGCCCTAATTGAAGATATGGAAGTCTTCTCCTCTATTTCCCCTTCTTCTTCTCTAGATCTGAAGCTTTCTCTCTAATGGTGGCTACCTTTCTCCTTTTTGCTTATTCTCTATACTTTTCTCTCTTTTTAGGGTAGCTCCCTTGTAAATGAGGTTAAGAGATCCTTAAATAGAGGTTTGGGATGAGTTTAGGAGGGCTAGGGCTTCATTAATTCGTGTTTCTAGAAGGTTTCACGCATCCCAAGGCGGCTTAAGTGTTTTGGGATAAATTAGGGTTTGGAAAAGAGGCTGGGCGCCCATGGGGTGGTGCCCAGGTGACTGCATAGGGTGGGCGCCACAGGGCTGGTGCCTATGTGGACTGGTTCATGGTAGGCGCCCATGGGGTGGAGCCTACGTGGTTCGGATCATTCTCAAAGTTTGGTCCCATCTGAAGTCGGGATAGAATGGATAGATGTTCAATTGAGGGGACCTACACTAGCACTTAATTGACTGGGCGCCACAAGGGTGGTGCCCAGGTGGACTGGACAGTGTGGGCGCCCACCACAGGGTGCCTATGTGGACTGGAGAGTGTGGGCGCCACAAGTGTGGTGCCTAGATGGAAAGTTGTTAGGGTCTTTGTTTGGAGTGGTTGCGGGCTGCCCTAAGTTAAGTTTGTGGAATAATAGGGTGGGCGCCGCACATGTGGTGCCTAGGTGGGTTGAAGAGTATGGGCACCACACATGGGGCGCCTAGATGGAATAAAGAGTGGGGTGGGCGCCACACATGGGGTGCCTAGATGGAGTCATTCATTTTCGGAGTTTGGTCCCTACGTTGAGTGGTTCCGGTCCGTTTTAGGCCAAACTAGTAATTTTGGAGGGTGGGCGCCACACATGGGGCGCCTAGGTGACCATGGCTAGTGTGGGCGCCACACATGGGGCGCCTAGGTGAATTTGAGTAGGGTGGGCGCCACTTGTGTGGTGCCTAGATGGATTTCCGTTACTCTTTCTAAGGCAAACTTCGAAAACTCATAACTTTTGATCCGCTTATCGAATTTGGACGTTCTACATACCGTCGGAAAGCTCTCGAAGTGAAGAATCCAATGGTCCAAACTGTCCTAATGATTATGGGCTGAGAAAAGAGGGGGACCTCTGGATCAATGGACCCAGCTTCCTAACTTAGGATAATCGGATGGCATTTAGGCAAGCTTAGTGTAATCTTTGTAAGAACTGGCCTAAACATGTCTTAAGTGGTCCGAAAGAGGTTTGAATAGTGTCGTGGTCCGCTCCTTGTGTGAAAGGTGAGTTGGACTCGAGATCTCAATGCGATTCGGCTTTCTTCTTACGAATTTCTAGAAGTTGTTGAACTAAGTCTAAAACTATCAAAAAGCATCTTCATTGTCATTAATTAATCTGAATTATGCCATTAATCATTCAATTATGAGTGAAATGGGGGCATCGCTATATATGACAGGTGTTTAAGGCTATCATAGGGGCCAAATGAGGTGTCTACAGGTAGCACCGAGCAAAATGCGCTATCCATCACCGACCAAACATGTCCTCCCCCGACGACCTTGACGCTTCACCTTTCTCTCGGGAGATCAGTAGTTTTGCTCTCCCAGAGAAGTTCAGTGTCCCGAGGTTTGTTCTTTATGATGGAGCCTTCGACCCAGTAGCGCACCTGCGCCATTTCACCCAGAGAATTCAATCTGGGGTGACATAGGTCACCTGAACTACATGGTCTTTTCCTCCAGTTTAGGAGACCCCCCCTAAGGTGGTTCTGTGCACTCCGAGAAGGTTCGATCTCGAACTGGCAGCAGCTCTGATGTTCGTTCCTAGAGAAGTTCCAGGTGCATAGGGTCATCCCTAAAACAAATGCTGACATAATTACTCTCAGGATGAGGCAGAACGAGAATGTCACTCAGTTCGCCAAAAGATTCTGGACCATTTACAGCCAAGTGGAGAACGTAGCTGAAGAAGTGGCAGTAACATTTTTTTCAGCAAGCTTGTTGCCAGGGACTAACCTTCGGAAAGACTTGGCCAGGAACCCGTGGCCTCAATAAAAGCTCTTATGGCCAGGGTGAACCGGTTTGTAGAAGGAGAGGAAGACGAGATCCGAGCTTGGGAGAATTTCGAATTCCGATGTAAGGGCCAACCATCCAACAAAGATCGAAAGTCGTCCCGGAAAGAGGAAGCGAACCAAGACCGGACTCCCAACAGCTCGGCGAAAACTCCTGTTTCCCAACCCAGGAGGCGGACAGAAGTTCAAACAAGCCCACCGGTCTAAGGAGGGGCAACTTGCCGCCACCGCCTTTAAGGCCGTTAACACAATCTTCAAGGAGCCGACCTTTAGGCTCCTGAACAAGATCAAGACGCAGCCGCGTTTTAGCTAGCCCCAACCCATGAAAGGTGACCCTTCCACTCGCGACCAGGGCAAGTACTGTGCCTACCATAAGCAAATTGGGCACAGAACCGAGAACTGCATGTCACTGAAATCACAGCCTAGAGAAGCTCGTCGGGGATGGGCACCTCAAGGATTATGTCCAAGAAGGAGAAAATATGAACAGCAGCCGAGCTCAGGGCCAGGGAGACAAAGCCCAGGATAGTGATGAATCTGAAAGGATCATCAATGTCATCCACTTTACTCCTCCCCCCAAGGGGAGTAATTAGCTAGCCCCAACCCATGAAAGGTGACCCTTCCACTCGCGACCAGGGCAAGTACTGTGCCTACCATAAGCAAATTGGGCACAGAACCGAGAACTGCATGTCACTGAAATCACAGCTAGAGAAGCTCGTCGGGGATGGGCACCTCAAGGATTATGTCCAAGAAGGAGAAAATGTGAACAGCAGCCGAGCTCAGGGCCAGGGAGACAAAGCCCAGGATAGTGATGAATCTGAAAGGATCATCAATGTCATCCACTTAGCTCCTCCCCCCAAGGGGAGTAACCAATCTCGTGCCGAGGCCAGGAGGGCCTCACACGGTAAGCAAGTGATGACGGCCGAGCTCGGGCTGCCATCAAAGAAAGCCAGAAAGAAAAGGCCAAAGGTTTGGTTCTCAGAGAAAGATCTGGAGGGAGTCCAGCTCCCCCACAATGACCCATTGATAGTCACACTGAAACTGAAGAACTGTCAAGGGCAGAGGATCCTCGTTAACCCCGACAGCTCTTCCAAGGTTCTCTACTTTGACTGTTTCAAAAGGATGGGCCTTGGAGAAGAAGATCTGCAGGAAGCACGTACCCCCATGATTGGCTTCAGCTCCAAGCCTATATATCCCAAGGGTAAGATCTCTCTGAAGGTCGAAGTTGCAGGTGCCACAGTATTGGCCGATTTCCTGGTAGTCGATGCTCCATCCCCATACAATGCCATAATAGGAAGGACCTGGTTACACAACATGGAGACAGTGCCGTCCACTCACCACCAGAAGCTGAAGTTTGGAGATAGTCACGGTCAGAGGTGACCAGGAGATGGCTAGACGATGTATGATGGCCGTGGTACCAGGCGAGAAAGAGCCCAAATAGATAAATATGGCGGAGCTGGAAGCAGAGCTAGATAAGGTCGGTCGGGAACCTGAGCAAAAAAGCATTGAAGAACTCACCGAGGTCAGGATCGACCCCAGTGATCCCAAGAGATATTTCCTACTCAGGAGTCAGCTTCCCGAGCCCGAGAGAGCCGAGCTCCTCGACTTCCTGTTGCAGCACAAAGGAGTCTTTGCATGGACCCCCTATGAGATGCCTGGCATCGCCCCCGAGATCATGTGCCACAAACTGAATGTGGATCATAAACACAAGCATGTCGTCCAGAAAGCACGAAGAACGGGAATCCCATAGACAAAGGCCGTGATCAAAGAAGTTGAAAAATTGTTGTATGCCAAAGCCATCAGAGAAGTCCAATACCTGGACCTGATAGCCAACACGGTGGTGGTGAAGAAGAAAACCGGTAGATGGAGAGTCTGTGTCAATTTTACCGATCTCAACAAAGCTTGTCCAAAAGACAGCTTCCCTGTTCCGAAGATCAACCAGATGATAGATGCCACCGCCGGTCATGATAGGATGAGTTTCCTCAAAGCATACCGTGGTTATCATCATATCCCGATGCATGGCCCAGATGAGGAGGAAACTACGTTCATTACCCCCAGAGGCATCCACTGTTATAAGGTGATGCCCTTTGGGTTGAAAAATGCAGGGGCGATTTACCAAAGGTTAGTCACCAAGATGTTCCAAGCCCAGCTCGGGAAGACAGTAGAGGTCTACATTGACAAAATGGTCGTCAAGTCCAAACTGTCTCAGGACCACTTGACCGATCTGCGTCAGGTGCCTGACATCCTTCAGAAGTATCAGCTCAAGTTAAATGCACCCAAATGCGCCTTCGGAGTCGGCTCCAGCAAATTCCTTAGGAGCCTCGTCACCAGGAGAGGGATCGAGGCTAATCCGGATCAGATCTCGGCGATCCAGAGGATTCAAAGTCCAACCACTGCGAAGCAAGTCCAGAGATTAATCGGTATGGCTGCCGCACTGAGCCGCTTCATCAGCAGGTCCTCGGACAAATGCGAGCCTTTCTTCCAGCTCCTAAAGAAGAACTTGTAGTTCCAATGGACCCCGGAGTACGACAAGGCTTTGCAAGAGCTGAAGGTTTATCTGGCGTCACCTCCCCTGCTTTCGACTCCGACATGGGGAGAAGTACTTTACTTGTACCTGGCAGTCTCGGACCATGCAGTGAGCTCAGTCCTCATCAAAGAGGACGACAAGCAGCAAAAGCCAATCTACTATACGAGCAAGATCCTATTAGACACCGAGACCAGATACCTACCAATGGAGAAGTTAGCATTAGCACTCGTCAGTACTTCTCGCAAGCTCTCCCATTACTTCCAGACTTATACAATAGTGGTCGTGACTAAGCACCCACTAAAATCGCTTTTTAAGAAGCCTGACTTTTCTGGACGAGTGTCTAAGTGGGCCGTCGAACTGGGGCAGTATGATATTAGATACCAACCCAGAACGGCGATCAAGGCCCAAGTGTTAGCGGATTTCATTATCGAAATCATTTCTCCTAGTTCGGCACCGACCCCGCTCAACACCGAACTGGGGGGCCCAGGGAATGAGGAAAAAGTCACAGAGACTGAAGAAGAACGATCTTGGAAATGATTCCTTGCTTTAGCCTGGAAGGTCTTTGTCGACGGATCCTCCACCTCTAAGAGAGCCAGCACCGGTGTAGTCCTTCAATCTCCAGAGGGACTGGTCGTCGAACAGGCTCAGACTCTTGACTTCAAGGCACCTAACAATAAAGTTAAGTATGAAGCACTGATCGCATGACTGAATAGAGCTAAAATTCTGAGAGCGCAGCAGCTGGTTGTTTTCAGTGACTCACAGTTGGTGACAAACCAGCTAACTGGAGACTATCAGGCTCGCAACAAAAGGATGGTAGCCTACCTTGCCATTGCAAAGAAGCTCCTCGCTCAATTCCAAAAAGTAGAAGACAAGCAGGTCGGCAGAGAATCCAACTCTCACGCAGATGCTCTCGCCAACCTCGCCTCCGCCGTTGAAGGAGGAATCAAGAGAATTATCGAAGTAGGATCCCTGGGGAGACCAAGCATAGAATTTCCCCCGCCTCGTCAAGTATTGTGTATTGATCTCGGTCCAAGCTGGATGGACCCTATCATCGCCTACCTCCAAGACGACCAGCTTCCCGAGAACAAGCTCAAAGCCCACAAGATCAGAATCAAGACAGCATGGTTCTGGTTGTCTCCAGAGGGGAAACTCTACAAGAAGTCCTTCACCGGCCAATACCTTCAGTGTGTGCATCCGAATAAGGTTGAAGATTTTCTTTATGAGATACACGAAGGAATCTATGGAAGCCACATCGGAGGACGGTCGTTAGCCTACCGAGCCATCAGCCAGGGTTACTGGTGGCCGTATATGCAGAAGGATGCCCAATGGTATGCCATGAAGCGCGAGAAATGCCAAAAGTTCTCCCCATCCCTCCATAAGCCAGCGCAAGATTTGAGCCCTCTCTCTAGCCCATCGCCTAGTGGGGGTTGGATATCGTGGGACCACTTCACCGAGCTCCAAGGAACAAGAGGTGGCTGATCATGGCCACCGATTACTTCACCAAGTGGGTAGAGGCAGAAGCGTTATCTTCCATCATCGAGCAGGACTCGAAGAACTTTGTGTGGAAGAATATCATCACGAGGTTCGGCATTTCGCGAGTTTTGGTCTTGGACAATGAGACCCAATTCGATTCCAATCTCTTCAAGAACTTTTGCCAGGGGCTCGGCATCAGGAACCACTACTCTACTCCAGCCTATCCTCAGATTGCTTACCGGTGAGACTACACCTCTGGCGACGAACCAGCTGGTTACGTCCCTCTATGAGATCAAGCCCGTGCTGAGACTAGCAAAAGCAGCACTGGGGCAGTCCAGTCGTACGCACATCTCGGTAAGAATGCCAGATTGCTGATTGGTGAGACTGCACCTCTGGTGACGAACCAGCTGGTTACGTCCCTTTATGAGATCAGGCCTGTGCTGAGACTAGCAAAAGTAGCACTGGGGCAGTCCAGTCGTACTCGCATCTCGGTAAGAATGTCGGATTGTTAACCAGTGAGACTACGCATCTGGCAATGAGCCAGTTGTCCATGTCTCGATCCTAATTCGGCAAGTATGCTCGAGACCTATCCTGGCACGGATGGAAATCCTAAGCAGCCAGAGAAAAGGGAAAATGCAAAAAAATTCTCAAAATAGCAAAAGAGAAGACACAGGACAAATAAATTTTTATTGAATTATCAAGAAGAATTACGAGCAGATCTTTGTTACATCCTATTATAAGCAGAAGAATTTCCCACTGCATCAGAAAGGGATAAATGCGTCAAAGGATAGAGCGGGAGAGAAAGAAGGACATCTATTTTCCTTATTCGGCCCGAGGTAACCAGATATAGATGTCTCATATCTTTTCAGCCGGCAGGAGTGGTCAAGGACGTATTTTATGAAGACACCGGTAGCTCCATTGGAGCACCATCTCCGACCACCTCCTGCTAGGACACGAGCAGTTTGGTGATGGCGGAACTTCGACCGCCAGCGGCACCCCTTGTTCATCGAAGACCAGGGGTCTAACCCCAGCAAAGGCTTCTCCATCAAAGAAACTCCCTCCCTTGCTGCAAACCTTTCTGTTTCTTCTCCGGCCAAGGCAGAGATGCAAGTTGAAGCAAGACCTGATCTTTCATCCATATTTATAGCGAGGAAGAAGAGTCCTTTCCCGAGCCTGCAGATACAGGTGTCAGACATCCCGCCACACCGCATCGAAAGCTGCATACGCCTCCTTTGAGGCGATGTGCGTCTTTTCGAGATAGTTAGATGACCGTCCGGATGATGACACGTAGTACCGTCAGTTTATCTCCTACATCGATCGAACAGTGTCATTATGGCTTTGGGAAGTCAATCGCTTGGAAGATCCTCCGCGATCTCCAAAGCTGCAAGTATCATGGTGATGCATAGAAGTGTCAAACCGAGATCATGTCTCATGGGGAGCCATCTCGGTGATTACTACAGTGGCCGCTTCATCAATGATGCCAAGCCCATCGTAAACAATCCCGAAATGAAGGGTATAATCTAATCCGCTCCCACACTGACGCAGTTACTGGAATCGGCTATGCCACGAGAAGATTCGTGTGTAGGAAGCCAGGTCCGGAAATCGAAGCCAAACACTTGGCGAAATCTCTAATTACAAACATCAGAAGCAGAAGGCAGAACGAAAGCAAACACCAAAATGTGAAGACCAAAGTCATCAAAGGGGGGGATTTCATTCCAACAGTTGATCATTACATCCAAGACAAAAGAAAAAAAAAAGAGAAAATACATCAAAGATAAAGTCTTCAAGAAGATGCAGGCTCAGGAACGGCACCGGATTCAGTCTGGGCAGGCTCAACTTCAGCAGTCTCAGAGATTTCTATCACCACCCGAGGGGCCTTGGGCGTGGAAGACTCAGCAGGAGCAGGAGATTCAGCAGGAGCGGAGCTCGGTTCACGCATCTTGACGGAATACGGGGGTGGATTCCTGAATGTGGGGTGACCCTCAGAGATCCCCGCTTCCTTCAAGGCTGCGCGCCATGCTCCTACCCAGGCCTTGTCCCTCACTTTAATGACCTGGGCCCTGTAGTGCACCACTGCACTCTCCGCTCCCTCTTCATAAGCAGCATCACATTTCGATTCGAGCCTAGCCTCGGCTCCCTCCTTGAATTCCTCGAGCTCGACTATCCGCTCATCTCCGGATCAGAGCCTTGCCTTGAGGTCGTTCTTCTTCACCTCCTGCACCTCCAAGGAGGATTCCAGTTCAGTGAGCTTTTTCTTCAAGGCCTCGATCTCGGATGTGCGCTTGGCATCTTCAGCCTTGAGCTTCTAGAGCTTGGCCCTATAGCCATCCTTCACTTCCTCCGCGTGCTTCAGCGCCTGAGTCATCTCGGTCAGCTTCCCCTAAAGAGTTTTCTTTTTAGCCTCCAACCTGGTGAGCGCTGGGCCACTCTTATGAAGCCGGTACAGAACGACCATGCTCCTTTGCACATTCTGTTGAGAGAGGCAAGGCTTTAAGAGTCAAAACCGAGATCAAAATAAAATTCTTTTTGGTAATGAAACGCAAAAGAGGAAGACTTAAACAAACTTACCGCAAGAGACGACTGCAAACACGTCAGTGCCAGCCTGGTGTCGTCAGACTCCTCGAGCTGGGCGATGTCCAACAGGATGGCGCAGGCCCGCTCAAGCGCCCCGAGTACAAAAAGGATCGACTTTCCGAAGAATTCGATCCTGGGTCGTCACCGGCTTGCCGGGCTCCAGTAGCAGATCCAGTTTCCAGGGCATAGGGAGGTCGGATCGTCTCGTTGAAAGAGATCTAGACTCCCCCTCAGTAGTAGCGGCGGAGGCGGCCTTCTTTCCTCCCCGAGCTTCCGCCAACGCAGTATCCGAGGCCTGCTTCCGGGCAGGAGCACTTGACATAGGCCCAGGGCAACCGTCAGTAAATCGGAGACGTCCGACGGTAGCTCAGAGGCAGTTGTGGGAGCGGCGGTGCCAGGATGGCTAGTGGTTCGAGGAACCTCTAGAAGCATAGGGGTAGGGACTTCCGCGATGGTCGAGTCTGCCAGCCCCAGGGCTTCCAGGTCGTCCAACACTAGATGCTTCTTTCTCACCTTCTCTTCCTCTGCTGAACTCAAAGAAAGGGACCGAGACGACTGGCGCGACTCTCTCCTCCTCAAAGGAACTTATTCCGGCTCTAGCACTGATGTAGAAGCCCTTCTCCGGACGCAGCTCGATCAATTGCCTCGGTCCTGGTTGGACAAATTTTTTCCTCGACCACGGTTACGAGGGCCAGACTCGGATCGTCTTTCCTCTTGAAGTAGAACTTGTACTTCGCATCGTAGCCGAGGAGGGACCAAGCCAATTTATCGGCGTGGCCGTGATAACTGCTTATGGCCCGGAGCCAGGCCTCGTTCCTGGTCCAACCAACTCTCTGAGCCTCTTTCCTCCTGTCAGCGATACCTGCGCAGCAAACAGAAAAGGGGTCAACTCGGCATTACAAGAAGAGGGTAAATGCAAAGTAAGGGTGTGGCATTTACTTGCAGGAGCACCGAGACGACGGGGGATCCTAGAAAGCCTATTCAACGCAGGCTCATCGTCGCTGAACTCCCAATTGCTTGAAACAAGCAGGCGATCGTCCCCGGCATACTTGCTCGAGTCCTCCAAGGCATTGATAAAACTACTCTGGCCTAATCTAATCCGGAGGTAGAAGGCATTGTCTCGAGCCTTACAGAGGTCATAGACGTCCTCGATGTCGTGGACGCCAAGGTTGATTTCTAAAATCCTATTGAGCATGGCCGTGCCCATGGTGATTTTATAGCCGTTCGGCGTCAACTGGCAAGGGCAGAGGTTCCACGCCCTGAGGCAATCCCTGAGTAGAGGATGAAGGGGAAAACATACTCCACCTTCTACTATGGCTATCAAGGGGAATGGCATCCAACCATCATAAATGTTGCCGTCAATGTAAGAGGTAGGGTGGGGTACCTTGAGTAAAACACCATCGGGTATCTTGTACACCGACTTGAGTTGGGCTACAGACCCCTAGTTCTCTATCCAAAAGCTATAAGCACCCATTCCTATGGTTTTCCTAAGGCCTAAGGACTCGAAGTGTGAATCACAGAAAGAAAACAAAACCCTAACCGTGAAGAAAGGTTGCAAAGCAGAGAAGGAAGACTTACAAAAATGGAATAAGCAAGAGGCGGGGCTGAACCTAGAGTGGATCGATCCTAGCGGCACTTCTCTTCGGGGCAGACTTTCCTCTGCGAAAAACTTTCTTCTTCTTCTTCTCTGGTGAAAGCACAAGTAAAGGGAAAAAGGAGCCCTAGCCCTCCGATTTTATAGACGGGGAAGAAACGCCCTTTCGTATCCCAAGGACGCACGTGCGAAGCCTCGAGTATCGTGTACGTCCCTTCGGCATAGAGCACGCGCCTCCAAAATATCCGAACCACCCGTTCAGCATCGACGGTACACCTTCTGCGAGCGCATCGTAGCATTTATTGCCTCGGGTAGACGGAACGACAATGGATAAGGATGAAACGTTAGCAGCCAGAACCAAGGTGAAATTTGAAATGCACCCTGGTCTGGAAAGAGAGCAGCCTGGCGGCACAATTGATGTCCTCAAGGACATTACCTTCTATCACCGATCTCCGAGCGCCCTCACGTCTCGTAGCTTCCGACCTCAAAGGGTATTGAGAAACTCTTAAGAGCTCGAAAGCTAGGGGGCAATTGTGTGGGGACGTTCCGAAAGACACCAAGATTATGTTAACCCCGGTAAAGACGACAGGCTAATCATGCCTCAAACCCGGTTACATATACTCAGGCAGTGATGCTAGGGTGCCAGCCGCAGCCAAGCCCTTGCTGACCTCGGTCACGTCTGGCCTCGGCAGTCCACTCCGACCTTGGTCAAGCATCTCGGTCCTGTACCACAAGTAAGCCCCCAGGAAAGTTGTGGGAGTCACAATGGTCGCGCTTAAATACCACTGTCCTCGAACATAGATTGTCTTCCTTATAATGGGACAAGGCTTTTCTTGGAATCACCTTTATCAAAGAGCGCAATTGGTGTAACTCGGAGGTCTTCATCCTATTAAGCTAGAAATCCTAGGGCCTGGCCATAAAATACTAGAACATGGCCCAAAAGATATATGGGGATCCGAGTAATGCTATGTATAGTGAAGAAATCCAATCATGAACACATAACATGATTCATAAATTTAGTGCTCAAAACATACGCAGTAGGTAGGAGTAAGTAAGTATAGGCATCATAGCCTATCTGACTAATAAGTTATTAATATGGAGACTACAAAAAATCAATCAAGGTTATGGCCCATCAGGACTTAGTTATCGCTAATCAAGATTTGGTTATGGTCCAAATGGTATTAAGGCCCAGTAAACAATAGTGGGAGTAAGCATAGGCTAATTCGGGGCCCATATACCTTACAGACCCTATTTTGGCAACTAAAAGCGCAACTGTCACTTACAGATAATTTAGGTCATCCATACCTTATAGATCCTATTTTATGCATAAACCAAGTAACTAACCCAGATCCCTTGAAGAACCAAACAGACACTTTGTTTAGTTGATAATAGTATGCCAAATTTATATCACATGGATTGTTTTGAAGAAGTGAATTATTTGAGATATATAAAAAAAAGATACATGTATTATAGTCAACAGTTGAAATTACCAACTTCCAAAACCAACTATAATATTGTAATAGAGTTCTGGAAAAACAATGCTTTTGACTAAATCGATTGATCTATTCCATTTCATGGAGTTAAATAAGAATAGATCAATAATGGGGTATGTAATGGCAGCAACTACTTTGTAGTGGCAGCAACTAACCCAATAATTTTCCTGCGATATCCTAGGGCTATAGGATATCGCATGATTCGATATCCTAGGATCCTAGGATATCGTATAGTTCGATATCCTAGGCCTATAGGATATCGCACAGTTATCTACTCTCATCCCATCACATATCACAACTTTTCACCACAAACTGAGGACCTCCATTTCCATATGCTCCATTTTCGCTTGTAGGTTCCGATAGGATATTACTATTCCGTTTTCGCGAGCGGTTTTAGGGCTTGTAAGATCGACGCCTGTGTTGTAGACCCGGATCCTCCTTCGTCGTCTTTGGCTTCGTCTTCTTCTTCGAAGATTTTGAAGAGTAAGAGGCCTGTGAGGATCGATATTTTGACGTCTTCTTTGAATTTCACCATGGCGGCAAAAGATGCCGAAGGTGCCGATGGAGGTGGAGATTGAGACTTCAAGGTTTTCTATTTTCTGTAAGAAGGGGAGGACGGAAGCGAGGGAGGATCGGCATGTGGCGGTGGTTGATCTTCAAGGAGATGCCAAACAGGTATGCTGAGTTTGGTTTTTTTTTTATTGTTTTGTTTGAGTTGAATTATGAAAGTTATGATTTTTAGAAGGGTAAAAAGGGTTGAGAGATTTTTTACTGTTTTCAATGCCCGCCAGAAGAAGAATGAAATGGCCTGATTCACAAAAGGAAATGGTTTGATCATCTTACCTGTTGATCTGATCTGCCCCATCATTTGATTGATTGTGCCTGAAACTATTTTTAAGCTGGAAGATGCTATAGACCATTTGGTACTTATCTTTTTCCCTTAATGTCAAATTTCTCTTTTAGGGTGACAAATGCTGCTCCTTAACCCAAGAAATCCATTGAAGATGCTACTGGAGCTGACATCGTTGGATTTGCTGGTAAATCTCAGACTTCAGTTGTGCCTTTGAGCAGCAAGGACCAGTCATGATGATATCTAGGGTCACACACAAAGCCCGCTAATTTGCAAGCTGAGCTTAGAGCATTGATTCTATAAGGCGATCTTCTCTCTGCTTTTTTTTTTTAAATGTATTTTTGAATTTGAATTTTGATTCTTTTTCGTAGCAAATCTCAATTATTTTATTGGGTTTAGTTGTGATTGGCCTTGTCAATGTGATCAGAGCCTTTCTGTAAGTGCACCTTCTGTGATGAATATGTTTGACTCATGATCTTGTAGAAGATAATACAAGTTTAGTATACATAGTTGTTTTGTCTAATCCCAAGTTATGGATGTCTTGCATTGCATGTTTGTAATTTCTATTGTAGGCTATATATGGGAACTTGGTGTATGCATTGGTGTGGGGAATTACAACAGTTATATATGGATTTGGAGTCTTTTGTTCTTAAGTAGAGTTTTATGTCCCATTTGGTAGCATGGCATTCTGGTATCCATTGATTGAACAACATTTTCAGGACAGGGGAATTCTTTGGAAAATAAAACTTGCAGCTTAAAGCTTTAATGGGAGGCAAGTGAGGTGTCTGGAAAATAGTTGCATTAGATAACTAGTACATTGGTTGGACCATCAAAGTCCTTTAAATATTATTTGAAGTTGACAATTTCTTGCGTAGAGTTTACAATTGAGAAAATAGTCTTTCACTTTACAATGTGGATCAAAGTTGCTTGATTAACAATGGGAATCTCTTATACATTGTCAATATTCAATGACAGTGTTGGCCCACTTGATCATTTCATTGGAATCTCAATGTCAATATCCATTGACTGTGTCTTCCCTCCAAAGTACATAAGATAGGGGCATGTGAGCGCTGTCTTCCTTTGACTGTTACAGCGAGACTGTATTATTGCTATAGCAAGATCAGGTCTCGCTGCAGCTCCCTTCCTCCACTCCACTTTGGATATTCTCGCTATAGCGAGACTATTCTCTGGAAAAGAGGTCATTTTCCTCGCTATAGCGAGAATATGTCTCGCTATGGCGAGACTGATGGACCGCGCCCCGAATGCTCGGGTTCCTACCGAGGTCGGCGGACGTGGGAGTCCGTTTGGTTCCGACCCTTTCGTAACCGAGGGGCAAGGGGCGTGCATCAACATTTCTTTTTTTGTGGGTGTGCCAGATTTTCTATTTTTACTTGGAATTGCAAGTGGTGATCCGGAGATCAACCTTCGCATGTAAAAAGGAAATCAACTTCTTTCAAGTTTTCCATTGCACATATATTTAAGAAAAGAGACATTTTCTTGATTTGCCGTGAAAGGCGATTTTTTTTTGGCATTTATAGCCGATTTTGGCGTTTATAGCCGATTTTTGGCGTTTATAGCCGATTTTGGCGTTTATAGCCGATTTACAATCCTTATCAACAATGAAAGACAAGAATTGTGATTTTTGTCTCTTTTGAAAAAAATACAAACTACAATGAAAAGCAAGAAAAGGAGGATCTAACTTCTCAGGAGATTGTGGGGGACCCGTTTAGATTGACGGTCGCAAGCCATATGTGGGCTTCGCCATCATCCATGCAGATGAGAACAGAGGATGCTATTGATTCGCTTGGCTTGGCTATAACCTCAGGTTTTTAGAAGACAAAGACCAAAAGGAGGTCCTATATCCAATAAAAAGCCGAGTAGACGGGCTGAAAAGCCACATCTAAGCCATTGGAGGCAGGAGGAGAAGGCAAGGACCTTGGGGGGGGTACCCCCCAAGGGACTTTTGTCACCTTTTTGCGGTGGCCGGTGTAGAACTTCCGCAGAGTTTTCTCTCTTTTTCCTTTCTCTGGATTTCTGTCTGTGTGCTTGTGCTTTTTTCTTTGATGTTTCTGATGTCCTTTCTTCTTGGAGAGCCCTCCTATTTATAGGCTTTTAGGTAGCCTTTTAGCTGGGTTTATGGGCTTTTATTGTCATTAAGCCGCATAATGGGAGGAGTTACAAAATTGAATTATTTATTTTGTAACTCCTTTTTCTTGGCTTCTGATTGGCCGGAGGAGATTGAGGGCATTTAATCGCCTTTAATCGCCATGATGGGAGGAGTTTCATGGGTTAAATGCCATGAATCTCTTGACTTGTAACTCCCGAATGCTTGCTTCTGATTGGGCCGTCCAAAGAAATGGATTAATGAGTGTAATAAAGCTAGTCAATTAATCGCATTAAGTGGTCGCCGAGCAGCTGAAGAGTCGCGGGCCGTGCCACGTCTTTTGGGATTCTTCTGTTGATGATCATCGATGGATCTTCATGTAGATCGACATCAGATGATCATGTAATTTCAGGTGTTTGTTGCCAACAGCGGGTCGGTGCCATCTGTCCTGTCTATTTCTCGATCGGTCGGGTAGAAAGCACACTTTTTTTGGTTGACCGGGTGGCGATCAATATTGTTTTCGATACTCTTGATGATTGACCCGTGTTTTGGACGGATGTCAGAGGACTTGGTGTCTCAAAAGCATGAATTTTGGAAAGTACCAGAGGCTGGGCTCTTCGAATCGCGAAAAAACTGCGAAAACCGGGGTTTCCGGGGCTTTCCCGGCGACCCCGGGTTCCAAGGTCGCCGGCGACCCTGGCCCAGGGTCGCAGGGGTCTGCGACCCTGGGGGGGTTTTCCCCCTTTCGTGTCCCGTTTTGCGTCCGTTTTTGCTGTTTTTCGATTCTTTTTTCTTCTGTACTTTTCCTTGACATTTTGACCATTTATTGGCCTAATTCTTTGTAGGAAACCTGATGAGAATCCTTGCATTTTATTTTGAAAAGCTTCCAATTTCCTGAGAAAGCCGAAGACTTTGTCGCGCAGAGCTGCCGATTTTCCGTCAGAAGTTGAAACTGGGTCAAACGATGTCGGAATGACCTGAAATTTGGTGTGAAGCCTCCTGAGTAATAAATAAGACCAACCATAGGCTTTGTTTGAGTTTTGAAGCCGTTGGGGGTCCTATCACCTGTAGACTTGCTTTTTGTCGCGATGAAGATGTCGCGGTTTGATGTGCGGTCAATCGATGTCCGATTGACTTGAAATTTGACAGGGAACCTATTGGAGTCATTTTAAGATGATCCATAGGCTCTGTCTTGGAAACCATGGTCCCGGAGAGCTTTGCCGCCGAGAGCTCCTTTTCAGCTGTCGGAGAAGCGAAGTTAGGCCAAATGATTTTGAAATGGCCCGAAACTTCTTGTGTACTCTTTTGGCTGTCTGGAAGAATCTTGCAGTTTTTGTTTGATTCTGACAAGATTTGATTTTTGGAAGCAGCATTGCCTATTTATGGCAGGTTGCGACTTCATGTAGCTCTTGGATCTTGAAAAGGCAAAGTGACATTTTTGGTGTCAACAAATGCCCCCTCGAGGTACAGCGGCGAGTTGCT
This sequence comes from Litsea cubeba, assembly GCA_012931725.1. Taxonomy (NCBI): domain Eukaryota; kingdom Viridiplantae; phylum Streptophyta; class Magnoliopsida; order Laurales; family Lauraceae; genus Litsea; species Litsea cubeba. The sequence goes on along the minus strand of CM022952.1, from coordinate 19,219,213 downwards.
TAACTTTTGTAGTCGATGTGCCTCGAAGAGATTTTTGAAGGAGAGCCTGTGACTTGACCAAGAGTCTTTGAGCAGTCTTTCTTTTGGTATTTGTAGCCTTTTGAGCTTCCAGGGGAATTTTATGGTAGTGAAAGGGATCACGTACCACCTCGAGGCAAAGTTTTGAAGATGACATCAGGGATGTGGATTTGGGTTTTGACCTTGTGACCTAACAGGCTATATGTGGCAGGTTAGGGGGTCGGGTTTGGTTTTGATCGTGTGACCCAACAAGCTGTATGTGGAATGTTGGGGGATCAATTTTGGTTTTGATCTTGTGACCTAACAGGCTGTATGTGGCAAGTTAGGGGATCAGGTTTTGGTTTTTGGTTTTTGGTCTTGTGACCTAACAGGCTGTATGTGGCAAGTTAGGGGACCAGGATTTGGTTTGATTTTTGTGGAATGTCAATTTCAAGATTTTGGCTCAGTTTGGTAGATGAGGCTGGATGGTTTGATTTTTGGAAACTCATGGGGCTTGGAATTTTCTTTTGTATGGTCCAATCAACTCAAAAGAGGCATGGAACCATTTTTGTATGCTCTTGGTAAGAGGGATTTCTCTTTGACTAAAAGCCCAAAAATTTTTTTTTTTTTTTTTATGCCTAGGTGGTCAAACCTGGCTCATATGGGCTAACCCATGGGACCTTAAGCTTTTTGAAATGGCTTAGATCTCATATGGCGTTATTTTTGTAAAGAATATCCAAAAATATCTCATTTGGATAGAAAATATCTAAGAATATCTTTACTTGGAGAGAATCTCTCATGATCCCTTTATTTTTGGGATAGAATATCTCAAGATATCTTTCTTTTGGGAAAGAATCCGTCATAGATCTCTTTTTGGGAGAAAATCCTTCAACATATCTTTCTTTTGGGAAAGAATCTTTCTAATCTCTTTCTTTTGGTAAGGTTACTAATTAGTAACACTTACCTCTTTCTTCTTTCCTTCTTTGGTTTGCTCTCCTCTATAAAAGCAAGGAGAAGGTTGGATCTCTTGCTCTTATTACTTTCTTTTGCAATAATCTCAAGAGGGCTTCAAGACCAAGAGCTTTTCTTCTTCAAGATCTTCAAGACTTTTCTTCTTCTTCCCCATCAATGGCTTCAAGTAAGTTCTCTTTTTTTTTTTTCAAGAATACTCCATTGTAGGAAAAATAAAGTTCTTTCTTTTTTTTTTTTTGTTTCTTTCTTTTCTCTTCTTCTTTTTTTTTTCTTTTCCACGTGTTTGCCCCCCTTTTTTTTCACACGGTTTTTTTTTTTTTTGCTTTCTTTTCTTTTTTTTTTCATGTTTTTTTTTTTGTGTACGGATCTGTCCGTACGGCCACGTGGCCGTGGGCCAGCCCTCTTTTTTTCTCTCTATTTTTTTTTTCTTCTTCTTTTTTTTTTTTGTTTTCTTTCCCCTCTCTTTTTTTGAGAAAGTTTCTTTTCTTTTTTTTTTTTTTTTTTTTGCTCATCATGATAATGCATTTTTTTTTTTGTTTTTTTTTTTTTTGCAAACCAAGATGTTCATGCATGCATTCAATTTGTAAATTAAATTTGTAGCATGATGTGATAGCATACCTGAAAGTTTTTGCAAATTTGGGAATTTGGAGCTCGCAGTGATGTTGAGCCCTTCCTGATTTTGCGGAGACTTTGAGGTTTCGAAAGTTTTGGAGTTTCGGAGCTCGCAGCGATGTTGAGCCCATCTTCAAGCTTTCTATTTCTTTCGGGATAGTTCCTTTTCTTCGGAATTGCCCCGTCATCATGTCAAAATTTCGCCAGATTTTTTTTTAGCGAGATTCTGTCATTTGATGTCTGATCTTTTTCTTTTCCATCCTTTTCAGGTGGTTCCTCCAGAGCGAACAAGGGTAAAGAGCCTGCTACAAGCGTACCTCGTCAATCTTCTAGATCTTCTAATCCGGCCGTTCAGCAGGCTTTTGAGAAGGTCCAGTATGTTGAGAGAAATCTGGAAGAGTGCGACTCCCTCAACAGAGATGAGATGAGGCAGCGACTGATTGCTCTCAAGGGAGAGGAATTCTATAAGATCATGGTAAGCAGTCGTCCATGGGTGATGGAAGATCAGAGCGTTTTGCCCAAGCCTACCTTCTTCTTTGGTGATGCAGTCCCTGATGACATGACATACTAGAGGAGATGTTTTCAGTTTTCCTTTACAGCAGATGGTGAGAGGAAGACTGTTGCTACCGGTCGACGTTTGATCGCACCGTCTCGATTCTGAGCCTTGCCCCCACGTGCCCTAAGAGGGAAGATCCTCCAAGCTGGGTGAGAAGGACAAATGTAATCAAGACCGGGGTTTTTGTTGGCGGTTCTCCTGGATATACGGAGAGGTCGCCTGTTGACATGGACCTGTTGATGCCATCCAGCGGCTACCAGGGCTCTGATTATCCGTCGGTCGATTTGAGACCGGTGGGCCTTGGTATTTTCAGTGGTGACGGCAGCAATTGGATCAAGCCTTTCCGACTTCGTGGCCGCTTCAATGCTGACTCCGAGTGGAAGTCGTGGACTGATCGCGTCCTGCTGATTGGTGGCGCCGTTTTGAAGGAAGCCGGGATTTTTGATGCGGTCCGCGCCTTTAGGGAGACCGTGATCTTTTCCGACGAGGCCTTCATGGCTATGCTGGAGTCATTCCTCCCTCAAACCAATACCTTCGTTGTGACGAATGGTGAGATTGGTTTTTCTCTGAAGGAGCTGAGCGCCATTACTGGATTGCCCATCCTCAGCAAACTCTATGAGGAGTTTATGCCGATTGACAGCGTCCTCGAGGGGCAGTCTGAGGAGTTCAGGCTTCTATACTTTCAGCTTGTCGCCTTCTATGATTTTTTGAAGGGAAAGGGGGGTTTGAAAGTTAGATCCAGCAGTTGGAAGAGTTTTAGCTCTTCATTCCCCAACTTTTTTGATAGCAGGGAGCCTTCTGATAGCGTGACCCAAGAAGCCGGAGCTCAAGATCCAAGTTCAAAGAAGATCTTGGCCATGCAAGAAGAGTTGAGAGATTTCTGTGCAAGTACAAATGCCATATGTCCTGACATTGCACTGCGGAGAGATCTCGCTGTTTACCTCACTTATTGGCTTGGTGAGGCTGTTTTTGCTGGAGGAGATGGAACGCACATCAGGCCGCATTGTATTTTCCCGGCTTGTCAGATGGCGTTTGGAGAGCAGCTTGCTTTGGTGCCAGCTCTTTACTCCTACCTGTGTACCGAACTGCAGGCTGCTGCTTTTCTGGTTCGGCTTGGGCTTCCCATGAATAGGGTATTTTCAGCCCATATCTTTTATTCGTGGTATGTATACCACTGTCCTGGCTTCCATCGGCTGGGTGCTGCACAGGATGATGATCCTCTGATGATTCGACTGGCTAAGGGCAAAGCCGTGTCCGAATCACTTTTGTTTGCCCGTATGAGGATCCGACGGTTCAGGGACGTCGAGATGGGGCAGTCTTCAGTGAAGCTTTCTCCGGAGTTGCGGAAGAAGGCTTTTGATTTTGGTGCCTCCCGAGACTCTACCAGGGCGGGGTCGGGAAGGCATTATTCCTTGACAAATGCAGAGAGAGAGTGGCTTTTCAGCATACGTGTCGGCACGATAGTGTACCGCAGACATCTTTTCGTCGACATCCAGCCGTATGTACCCTCTCGCTTTCAGCTGGGCTTTTCTCAAGGCGTTGTTGGAGCGCCTTCAAGCATGGTGAAGCGCTTTGGAGGCTTACAGGACGGGAGAAATGCATGGGCTTTCTATAGTGCTGAAGACACTACAGCCATGATTTCTTATCCTGTGTTGCTGACTTCCCGGACTGCTGGCTTTGCGAAGTGGTTCGCGGAGAGCTTTTCGGCATATCGGGGGCTTTCCAAGAAGGAGCTTGATGTGAAGCTGGCATCTGGAAAGGGCCTTGGAAAGTCGGATGGCATCCGGCGAGAGGAAGTTTGGGCCTTCCTTTCTGGAGAGAAGCACAAGATAGGCTTTCTCGGTGACCAGGGCGTCATTGGTTCTGAAGCTGTTCGAGAGATACCTGATGAGGCTTTGGAGCAGCTAGAACTGGAGGAAGCCGAACTTGGCGCTTGGATGCAAGCGGCACAGAGGCAAGCTTCCGTGGAGTCTACTGGCAAGAGCAGACCATCCAGTGAGGAGTCAAGTGGGAAACCTGACTCTGACAGCGGGGTAGGTTCTTCTAAGAAGCGAACCCGCCGGAGTAAGAGGGGGAGGAGTCATCATCACAGCAAGGGGCAGCATGAGGACTCTCCTGACTTGGAAGTTCCTCTTACTATCAATGAGGATGTGCCAGTGGATGCTGACGAGCCTCCAGAGAAGAGAAGCCGAGAAGAAGAGACCGTCGGTGAAGGTATGATTCTTCCTTCTTCTCTTTCCATTTTTTTTCATGGGATTTTTTCCATGTTATGATTTGCTTCTTGTTTCTGCTTTTCTTCTCTTTTTTTTTAGCAGAGGAAGACTTGGTGATGCCTGAGGTCCCAACCGATGAGGTGGTGATGGATCCTGTTGAGGCACCTGAAGAAGAACCGAGGGACTCTGGAGTAAATCCAGAATCTCCAATTGGTACGACCTCTTTTGCTCTTTTTTTTTTTTGAGTTTGTGACTCGGTTTGCTAACACACTTTTTTTTTTGTCAGCTGACTTGCCACAGGGTTCTGATGACTTTGAACCATCGATGGACGCAAATGTGGATGATGCTTTCGATGAGTTCATGGAGGAAGAGAGTGTTCCGCCAGTCGTCGAAGAAGGTATTTTGTAGTTATAACTCTGATAATAATTTTCAAACAGGGTCATATTCATACCTTTTTGTGTTTCCTTTGCAGGTTTTGAAGTGGCAGAGGAGGGTCCGTCGCTTCCAGAGCAAGGGATGCTAGAGGTTAATCCAAAGGTAGAGACTCCTGGGACCAGTTCTGACAATGTTGAGGAGATTCCTCGCGCTGAGATTCCTCCCCAAGCAGGAGCAGCTTCAACTGGAAAGAGTTCTTTTGTTACTCTTTCAACAGATGATGACATGAGCAGCCGACCAACGGAGTTGGGCGAATCTTCAGCTGGGCCATCTCTTCTTTTTGCGAAGAAGGTGGTGGTGCGAGTTCTGAGCTCTTGGATTGAGACTCTCTTTTCTGGGCACTTGGAAGCCGGATTTAGCATGATCCAGCATGTGCGTGAGATTCTCGGTGATGCTGAAGAAGCTGGTTTGGATGTCACATATGCCAGGGCGATCGTTAATAGGATCATTGAGCTGGGTGACAAGTGGTTTGAGACCATGGGTTTTCCTGACGATCAGTTCTTGAAGGAGATGTTCTCGGACCCTGCGGATAAGGCTCAATCTGACCTGGATGAGGCTACAGAAAGCAAGAAGCAGGCAGTTTCGAGAGAGGAACTTAGAAGAAATAACCATCATTAGGCCGACACATGACCTTAACATCCTTGATAGGGAGGTCGATGAGGCCAGGAAACGTCTTGAGCATCTGCAGGCACAAGTCGCTGCCAAGTGGACTGAAATAACAGAGGCTCGTGAAAGGGAGACTGCTCTGATTCACCGAGTTGAGGATGCCATTTGAGTTCTCAAAAGGAAGTCTGATGAGGACAAACAATGGAAAACCGCTCGAAGGAAGCTTCCCAGTGCAGAAGAAGGGTTACAGCCCACCCCAGCATCTCATGGCAGGTTCCTGAAGAAGCGAGCCTTGGAATCCTTGACGGATGAAGCCAAAAGCTTGCTTAAGGAGCTGAACTCTTGGCTGGAGACCGTTTTTGATTGAGCTCCTGTATACAGAAACCATCCTTCTTTCTTCTTTTTTTTTTGGTACCACTTGTATTTTTTTGGTACTCTTTTTTTTGTAGTGCTTGTGAACACTTTCTTTTTTTTTTGGTACCACTTGTATTTTTTTTTGGTACTCCCTTTTTTTTTGTGTAGTGCTTGTGAACACTTTCTTTTTTTTTTGTTATCCCTACGCTCACTTTAATCTTTTTGTGATAAAAGTAATTGCTAAATGGGATGCTCTCTCTTTTTTTTTGTTATCCCTACGCTCACTTGAATCTTTTTGTGATAAAAGTAATTGCTAAATGGGATTTGATCAAAAGGTTGTCATTTTGTGAAAATCTTTTGTCAAGTAATTGTTTTGGCATGAAAGCCAGGTTTTTGTTGTGGCATGGAAGCCAATTTTGGCATGAGAGCCAGCTTTTCTTGTGGCATTGATAGCCGAGTTTTTTTTTTGTGGCATCTATAGCCAGTTTTGGTGGCATTGATAGCCGGTTTGTGGCATTGATAGCCTGTTTTGTTTTGGTGGCATTGATAGCCGGTTTTTTTTTTTTTGTGGCATTGATAGCCTGTTTTTTTTTTTTGAAATCCAAGTTTTTGTTTGTGGCATTGATAGCCGGTTTTGTTTTGGTGGCATTGATAGCCGGTTTTTGGCGTTTATAGCCGATTTTTTATGGCATTTATAGCCGGTTTGGTTTTCAAAAAATGCAAGTATCGACTAAAAGTCGCCTCCCTGCTGAATGTTCTTGCAAGTATCGATGGAATGTCGCATCCTTGCTCATTCGGTTGCGAGTATCCATGGAATGTCGCATCCTCGCGGATTTGGGTTCAAGTATCGATGGAATGTCGCATCCTTGCTTTTCAAAAATTTTGGTTTTGCGGGTACTGCTTGATGTCGTTTCCCCACGATTTTTGAAATTTGTGGTTTTCTCGAACCTTTGAGTTATGGATATCAACTGAAATGTTGCGTCTCCACAGTTTTTTTAGGTTTTTTCGAACCTTTGGGTTATGGATATCAACTGAAATGTTGCGTCTCCACAGTTTTTTTAGGTTTTTTCGAACCTTTGAAATTTGGGTTGTGGATATCAACTGAAATGTTGCGTTTCCACGGTTTTGGATTTTGCAAGTATCGACGAAATGTCGCTTCCCTGCAATTTTGGAAGTGTCGAACGTGGTTCGTTTACTTCCGATTTGTGCGAGTATTGACTAAGTGTCGCTTCCTCGCGGTTTTTGAAAAACCATTTTTTTTTTTGTTTAAAGACACGAGGGTCATAAATTTTGACCTAAAACCATTTTGGCGGTAAAAGGCAGGGTGGACTAGGGTGGAAATCCCTGAATCCAGATTTTGCTTCAAACCATGAATTTTGGGTTCAAAGGTTGAAAATTTTGGTCAAGTTAGGGAAAGGTTCCTAAACTTGGATATTTTTTTTTTGAACAATGAAACGATGAAAGTAAGCATTGTTTTAGATTTCTAGAAATTTCAACATTTGATATGAAAATTCTAAAAAAAGGTGGGTTTAGCGAGCGTGTACCTGGAAACCGGTTTTGGCCGTGCAGGCATTGCTCTTACCCAGTTGGGTAAGTCTTTAAGGGTAGTACCGCTTTAAGAACTTGCCGTTGATAGGCAGCATACATCTGTCACCTTCCATGTTTAGGAGTGCGTATGCGCCATTGGAGAAAACTTTGTCGATGACGTAGGGTCCCTCCCATTTCGGCTCAAATTTGCCTTTGGACTTGTGAGCGAAGACCATTGGTCTTTTTACCGTAAGAACCAAGTCATTCTTTTTGTAGGCGCGTTGCCTGACCTTTTTATCGAAAGATCCTGCCATGCGTGCTTGGTAAAGTTCAATGCTTTGTTGAGCTTCGAGCCGTCTCTCATCGAGATTGTCCAGCTCATGGAGCCGCAATTTGACATTGCTTTCTTGAGTCATGTCATTTTGCAAGGATACCCTCAAGGAAGGAATTTGTACTTCCAAGGGCACGACAGCTTCGCATCCATAGACCAAGGAGAATGGTGTGCTATGGGTTGGTCCTCGAACGGTGGTTCGATAGGCCCACAAAGCTTCAGACATTTTGTCGCTCCAGTCTCTTTTGTGATTAGAGACCATTTTTTTGAGGATTTTGCAGAGTGTCTTGTTGAAAGCTTCTGCTAACCCGTTTGCTGCCGGATTGTATGGAGTCGAAGGACAGCTTTGGATTTTGTATTTGTCGCAGAACCTGTAGAATCGATGATCCCGGAACTGTGGTCCGTTATCATGGACGAATCTTTTGGGTATGCCGAAATGACAAATGATGTTGGTGTGCAGGAACTGAAGGACTGATGAGGTCTTCATTTCGTTAAACGCAAATGCTTCTGACCACTTGGAGAAGTAATCCGTAGCGGCGAAGATGAAGCGATGACCTTTGCTTGAAAGGGGAGAAATAGGACCTATAATGTCCATACCCCAGGCTTCGAAAGGCCATGAGATCGCTGTAGGATGCAGCCATTCTGGAGGCATGTGAATGTAATCTCCATGAACTTGGCATTGTTGGCAGCGCTTAGCAAATTGCATTGCGTCAGCTACCATGGTAGGCCAGTAATATCCTAACCTTTTTATCTGATCATAGAGCTTAGGTCCAGCCTGATGAGCTCCACAAAGACCAGCATGAACTTCTTTGAGTGTTTCTTCAGCCTCTTGTTGTGACAAGCAGCGTAGAAGTACTCCGTTGAAGGATTTCCTGTAAAGGATTTTTGAAGGAATATCCAAATGGAAGCTTGGGGTTCGCCTTTGGATGCTTACCCGTTCTTTTGGATCTTCAGGTAGGATTCCGAACATAATGTAATCAATGAACGGATCCCTCCAGTCGCTAATTGAAGTTTGAAGGATTGAAATCCGACTTCCGACCACTTGGTGGCATTCAGCAACTGCTTGGTGTGTGTTAAGAGGAGGAAGGATTCTTCTTTCGCACACTGTGATTTGCATGTTTTCCCCTTCCTGGATTGCCATGGATGCGGCAAGTCCGGCTAGGGCATCCGCACGTATGTTTTCACCTCTACGAATGTGGGTGATGTGACAGATGTCAAACTTTTGCAAAAGTGATTGTGCCTTGTTGTAGTAGGGCAACAAATCTGGCTTCCTGACTTCAAATTTCTGATTCATCTGGTTGACGATCAGTTGAGAGTCTCCAAAGACTTCCAGCATGGTGATACCGGATTCGATGGCGAGTTCCAATCCTAAGATCAGAGCTTGATATTCAGCTGCATTGTTTGTGCATGGTTCCAGTAGCGAGAAAGCGTGTGGAATCATGTATTTGTCGGGGCTAACAAAGAGGATGCCAACTCCCGAGATCAGCTGTCTTTTTTCATTTGTCCTGGTTGCACCGTCAAAGTACATATCCCAGGAGGCACTTTGTGAGAAAGTCTCCACATTGTAGACTGGTTCGTCTGGGAGATCATCTCTGAGTGGAGAATCTTTAGGCAATGGATGTTCTGCGAGGAAGTCCGCTAGAGCTTGTCCTTTGATTGCTTTTTGTGGTACATACCTAATATCAAATTGTGACAGAAGGATGGACCATTTTGCCAGTCGAGCATTAAGAGAACATGCCTTTGTGACAAGGACCTTCAAGAGGTTGACCCTCGAGACCAGGTAGACTGTATTGGAAAGCAAGTAGTGACGCAGCTTTTGTACGGCGAACATCACTGCAAGACATTCTTTTTCGACTGGAGAGTAGCGATGCTCTGCACCTACTAGCATGCGGCTGAGGTAATATAGAGCAGCTTCTTTTCTTTGATCATTTTCTTGCGCAAGCAGAGCTCCCAAAGAGTGATCAAGGGCTCTTGATACAAGATGAATGGTTTTCCAGTGGTAGGAGCAGCTAACACTGGAGGTTTTGTCAGGTATGACTTGATGTCTTGGAAAGCAGCTTCACAGTCAGCATCCCAGACAAAGTTTACACCTTTTTTCATCAACCGGGAGAATGGACGGCATTTCCCCGAAAGATTGGAGATGAACCGTCTGATGTAGGCTAATCTCCCTTGAAGCCCTTTGAGTTCTCTCAAGGTTCTTGGAGAGGGCATTTCTAGAATGGCTTTGACTTTTATGGGGTCAAGCTCTATTCCAGCTTTCCGAACTAAGAATCCGAGGAACTTACCCGACGAGACGCCGAAGAAGCATTTCAATGGATTCATTCGCAGTTTGTGTTTGCGAAGCCGGAGGAAGACTTCTCGAAGGTTTTCGAGATGATCTTCTTTTCTTTTGCTTTTGACGGCGAGGTCATCAACGTAACATTCAACCGTCTTGTGCTGCATATCTTGGAATATTTTCATCATAGCCCTCTGATATGTGGCACCAGCATTTTTCAGACCAAATGGCATGACAGTGTAACAATACACGCCAAATGGGGTTCGAAAGGATGTATGTTTTTCATCCTCAGGATGCATCTTTATCTGATTGTAGCCAGAGAAACCATCCATGAATGTCATTCGCTCGAATCCACAGGTATTATCAATCATTACCTCTGGTATGGGGAGCGGAAATTCATCTTTTGGGCATGCGCCATTCAGGTCTCTATAATCAATACAGACCCTGATCTGCCCATTTTTCTTTGTCACGGGGACAATGTTGGCCAACCATTCAGGATGTTGTTCCTCACGGATGAAGCCGACGCTTTTGAGTTTTTGAACTTCTTGTTCAATTTTATCCATCACATCTGGACGGAATCTTCTTTGGCCTTGCTTGACAGGCTTGATGTCTTCTTGAAGATTGAGTTTGTGAACTGCTATTTTGGGGTCTAAGCCTGGCATTTCAGCGTAAGACCATGCAAAGCAATCAACGAACTCACGAAGAAAGGCGATATACTCGGGTAACTCATCATCCTTTATATTCTTGCTTATGAATACAGGACGTGGGTTATCTGGTGTTCCCAAGTCTATCTTTTGAACAGGATCTTCTGTTGGAAGGTTCGAAGGTGGTTCCTCCACAATATTTTCGGAGGCTTCCAGCTCAACGAAACCTTCTGGGTTTCAAGGGCATTTCCAGACCAAGGTTTTGTTCCTTTCCACGGGTCTTCTTGATCGGTAATTTTCCCAAGGCTTGCTATGAGATGATCCCAATCGCCTGTTGAAACCGAGTCGAAGTAGGCTACTTCTTTTGGAGATGAGGGTTCTTCTGGGTCAGAAGTCCACACGTCTGTGCCATCGGACAACTCCTCTTCATTTTCGGAGAAATCGTGCCAATTGGATGAGCTTCCTGGATCTTTGTCAGGTGACTCATCAAAGAGATATCCAGGGAGATCGATGTCTTCATGGATTTGAGATGTTGAGGCTTGGTCAGTATATTGACTTTTAAGCCTTTGTGTCAACTGTCTCAAGGGAGTGTCAGGATCATACCCTAACCCGTGTGAAGACTTTTCTACATAGCCGTAGAGTCTCCAATCTTCCAGCTGGCTTTTGGTCAAGACGGGCCCCAATGGCGTGAGAATACCGCGTCCTTCTCCCAAACCGACTGGGTTTTGAGCGTCATAGCCCATTTTCTTCATAATAGCTTGTGCCACAGAACTGTATAAGGATAGTTGAGGCGTACCTTTATTTTGGAAAGGTTCAAGCATGGAGTTTGATGAAGAAGCATCCGATCTATGGAAGAAGATCGGTTTTTCCTTTGCTGAAGTTGCTGGAACAACGAAGGAAGCTGACGTAGGATCTTCTATGTCAGAAGTTGTCTCCATTGGAGTAAGAGCAGGCTGAACTTGCTGAGTGTCAGCTTGGCTTGACGATGTGTCGTCTTCTGGCTCTGAATCCGAGTCCGTGTCTTGCATGATAGACACGAAAGAGACAACAAATTTGCCCCCAGGCTTTTGTTTTGCCTTCTTCACTTTAGTTGTGATGACCAAAGGCTTTGAAGATTTGAGGGAGATGATGAAGGGAGTTTGCATGCTCTCCTCAGATTTACCGGATGGTTTGTTTTTTTCCGGTGATTGTTGAGGAGCTTTGCCTTTATCTTTCTGGAGATTTTCGGCAAAGGATGCTGTATGCTTTTCCTCTTCTTCTTTTTCACCTTCATACATCTGTGAGTCTGCGAAGTGGATTTCTTTACCTTTGAAGGGTTTTCTGTCCGCAAAGACTCGATGTATCATGCCGTCGTCGCCAACAAACTTGATGCATTGATGTAGAGTTGAAGGGACAACACCATTCTCATGGATCCAAGGGCGTCCGAGAAGGATGTTGTAGCATGAAGGGGTCTTTATTGCATACACTGTGACCTCAGAGATAAGATCACCTATCTGCAATTTGAACCTGATTTTGCCGATAGGCCTTTGAGTACTCCCATCGTATCCAAAGATAGATACAGATGTGTGGCTCAGTTTGCTGGGTGGGATACCCAACTCTTCAAGAGCCGATGTGGAGATGAGGTTGAGTGCAGAACCTGGGTCGATCTGAACTCTATGCATAGGCATTTCCTTGATATACCCTGTGAAGTACAGGGGTCGGTTATGCCTGGTTTCGCCAAGTAGGAGGTCATCCTTTGTGAAGGCGATGGTTGCACTGGCTGCTTTTTTAACCGAGAGGCATTCAATGCATGATCCCTCAGTTTTCTTCTTTTCTCCCTTTGAGGAGGCTTCTGAGTTTTTGACCCGGTAATCCATTTCAATTTGGAGGACTTGCGGGGCATGTTTGTCGACATCCTCATTCAGCTTTTGTAATTCCGAAATGAGATTATCACGAGTGTGCGGAGACATTCGCAACAAATCTAGGATGTGTAGACGTGCAGGTATGTGCTTGAAGTGTTCAATCAAGTCATACTTGAAAGCCTCCTTAGGGCCTGCATGTTCATCATTGTTGCCACTAGGGGCGCTTACAACATCTTTTCCCGAAGGATTTACATATGTAAAGGAAGATTGGTTGTAATTTTTGTGGTAGTCCCGGCCAGAGCGGGTGCCTCTACCAACTTCGAGAGCTTCTTGAGAAGGGTCTTCGTTTGGAAGATTGTCTTCAGGATCAAGAGGCTGTCGTTTTTCATTTGCTGAGGATGCATCAGCAGCAGAGTTACCATCCTCAGTGATTGTGTTGCATGGAGCATTTTCCGGGAACAAGTCCTGAACAGCATCCAGCAATCTTTCTTCTTCGTTGACTAATTCATCGTCCCAAGCATCAATGGCTGGGAATTCTTCAGTCAGGAAGGGTGTGAACTTTGAAGTCACAGTCTCAGGAGAAGAAACCTGAGAGGGTGTCATCTCAGTGAAAGTCACGTGAGACGAGGTGGCTCCAGAAGATATATTGCTAGGCGTCGCCGGAGTGTAAGTGCTCTCATCAGACGATGCTTCGGAAGAGCTATAATCCCGAATTATCACATTACAGGAAGCTCTGACGGGAGACGTTGCCTGATCGGAGTCAGACTCATCCTCGGATGTGAGAGGATCGTCTATCCAGCAATTTTCTCCATTTTCAGGAGTTAAGGGAGGATGTACCTGGTGGTCTTCAGGGACTTCAGGCTCTGGATTGCGAGGAGGCTCGTTGACGCGTTCTTGCTCTTGTTCTAGAGCGAGTCGCTGCAAGATCCTTGCATATTCTTCAAGATCAGGTATGGGAGCCGGATCTTCTTCTTCATCATCTCTTTGTGGCTCAACATTGTTGATTTCCACTGGAGTAATGAGAGGTGCTGGTTCAGCAGCATTTTCTTGTACAGCTTCTTGGTCTTCTTCATCATCAGACCAGGATCCTTGTGGCTGTAGGGGGTTATACCAGATTACTGGCATAAGATGAGACTCAGGAACCCATTCTTCATCGGAGAGATATTCTCCTGTTTCAAGGGATTCCTCCCACTCATCTGTGTAGTTGGATTCGAATCCATCATCGGTGTCGCTGGACTCGTATCCATCAATGGAGAATCCAACTACCGAATTGCAAGAGTATGATGCCTCCTGCATGGCTTCTTTGAATTGAGGTGGCATGAAATCACTGAGAGTGAATTTCCTTACCCCCTTTGAAGTCTCTGGAAGGGATGTTTTTGTTACCTCCAGTGAAGCGGTAGAGGAAGCCTCTGCCTTTTCTTTGACCTCTAGTTTGGCTGGTAATCTCTTGCCGTTTGAGCTTGAGGAGATGTTTCCTAGCCTGCCTTCGCTGTTGAGCTGTAGGCTTTATTTTCACGACCTCCCAATTTTCATCTTCCAGGAGATCGGGATGTACCCATATCGGTTGTCCGTCTGGTGTCGGGTAAGGAACCAGTTCCTCGGACGCTTCGATTGAGTTTATCACCTTGAAGGAAGTAGTGATCTTCTTCTTCGGTGATCTTGATGTTTGTCCACATGTCACCATGTTGACGGAGGCAGACCCATAGTTTTTGTCAAAGGTGATGACTCCGTTTTTCCACATCTCATTTATTTTCTCTCTCACAACGAAGCATTGATTGAGAGGATGCGAGATCATCTGGTGATATGGACAGTACCGAGGATCGTTGGTTTTGCCAACATCACCCGGTCTTTTTGGTTCAGGCAAGGTGAGCTTGCCGTTTGCCACAAGAGCCCCGAAGATTTCATCAACATCTTCATCAAACGGGTATTTCTTCTCTACTCGTTCTTTGAAGGCATCAGAGAGTTCAGGTTTCTTACCAACAGCTTTGTTTTCAGCTTTCTTTGGTGGCTGAGGAGCTGACTTGGTCTGCACATTGAGGACCTCTTTTTTCTTTGGTTTAGAGGTTGCAACGGCGGTTGGCTCTTTTCTTGATGATTTCTGACTGTTGAGGTCTTTAATCACCGTTTCAGCTTCCATGGAAGCTTCTAGGAGTTCTCCCAGGTTTTTTGATTTGTTGCCGATGATCATGGAGCGGATTCTGGCTCTCATGTTGTTTCGGCAGATGTCGACTAGCGACGCTTGTGGCAATACATCAGAGCATTTGTATGCCATTGCTTTCCACTTGTGAATGAAGTCATATGTTGATTCATTCTCCCCCTGTTTTAGGCTGCACAGCTGAGCCATAGTAGCGGGGTGATCTTCACCTTTGAAGTGAGTCAGGAAGCGTGTCTCTAGCATGGCCCAGTTTTGGATTGAGTCCTCCGGCAGAGTGGAGTACCAATCGAAGGCCGTACCTTTTAGGGTACTTGCAAAGAGGCGGATCTTGAGTGCATCTTGATCCGCGATAGCTCCCGTCAGGATCTTGAAGTGGATGACGTGCTGTCTGGCTGATCCTTTCCCCGTATATGTTTGGAGAGTAGGATGCTTGAATTTGGTGGGGAACGGGACCGAGTCCATCCATAAGGGATATGGTGGCTTGATCCCATGCTCCTTGAGTATATCCTCTTCTTTTGCTTTGGCGAGGATACCGTCTACGTCCTTTTTGGTAAGGGCGCGTGACTCATTTTCTTCTCTATTTACCTCGTCGTCTTGATGATTCGGAGGAGGTTCATTGTTCGCCTGATTTGGAAGGCGAGGAGAAGGTTTTCCATCAGAGTTTCAATCCTCTGCTGGCCCTGTTCCAACTGCTGGATGCGGGTGATCGCATCTTCTGGAGGTGGATTGCGGGGTGGTGGCTCAGAATTTGTAGCCAAGACATTCATCCTTCGTGATTCGAACGAAGAAACTGTCCTGGTGACTGAGCTGGGGCTCATTCTTTTTGAAGAGGAGCTTGAGGAAGGATCACTCTGCTGTCCTTTGCTTGAAGGAGCAGGGGATTCTTCTGAATGTCTTCTTGTCCTGGAGACGCTGCGGGTCATCGGACGTCGGACATGGATTTTTGTTGCTGATTTTTGGCGCCTTCTGGTTTTTCCAACCATATGGACGGCAGCAACTTGGTTGAAGTGTGGGAGGCTGGGTCCTTTGCTTCTCTAGTCTCTTTTGTCGGTACGACGCGCGGCGGCGTATACGACGAGCAATTTGAGCTTCGGTCAGCTCTGACTGGGCTTTGACAATGAAGGATGTGCTCCCTCGGGCGCAGCAGCCGAGCCTGTCTTCTTTGTAACTGGGCAAGGACAGGATGCGAACCCTATCCTTCGCCAGTTGCAGCGAAGCTTTGAATTTTTGAAGTTCGGCCCCTGTAGAGATGAAGGGTCGAACTGCAGGTTTGTAGGCCTTAGCAGGTGCTTGTGGAGGCCTTGTGATGCATGACTTGATTTTGGGCTTGTAGGAACAAGCCGGCTCATGCTGGGATGACTTGGAAGTCAGGTTGGAGATGGGTCTCTCCTCTTTCATGTAGGCAAGAGGATAGAACTGGTTCTCCTTGAGTGGGGCCAGGAATGCTGGCTTAGTGGATGTTTGGGACCTTCTCTGTTTTGGTGAAGGTCTTGGGGACCAAGTCTTGGGGTAGACCTGGTTGTTTGCAGGTTGAGGCTTCGTGGGGCTGCCACGGGCTTCAGGCCTTCTGGTGCTCGCCTTTGGTGTCACGGTAGTGACACGTTGAGAGGCGAGTTTCTGCTTCTTGGAGGGAGCAGTTTGTTCCTCAGGAAGTGGGAATGGTCCCAGCGTCCCAAAGACGATAGTCCGGGGAGTCGAGGTCGACCCGGAGTTCAGAGAGTTGCCGAGGGAGTTGACACTTCGGCAGCTGATGGGGCGCTTGTAGGTGCGCGTGGTTTGCTTCTGTTGAAGCATGAGTTGGTGCTTGTTTTCGTCGAAAGTAATGGTTAGTGAAGCTGCCATTGTTAGTTTTCGAAAATTTCTGAAACAAGACCACATCCATTAGTAATCACAAGAATATAATGATCATAAATGGGAAGTTCTATGGTTTCGTCTTTTCAAATTGCTCGAGGTAGATGACCCAAGCAATATGAGGAAGGCAAAATGCCATAGAAGGTACAATTGTTCTGATCGCAGGTATGGTAAGCCCGGAATGGGCATCCCAGTGACTGCTAGAAGCAATTGTGAACTTAAATTCGACTTATCGAGAAGCAGAGCTTGCTCGAGGTAAGAAGAATATAAAGTTGGAGTTACAGATGTGCCGGTCGCAATACAGTAGACCCTGAAAGGGCGTACTAGTACCGCTAGACACAAATGTTTTGAGACCGCATCCATGAGATGAGAATTCTCTGTTTTGAAGGTCAAGATTGGATTCATCAAAGAGAGCAGATGGTATTCCGATCTGAACACGGGCTCAGCGATTTCCGCGAGCGCCAGTGCTCAGAAAGAAATGAACCATAATTTCTCGGATCTGAATCTAAAGATGACGAGTTTTTTTTTTTTTGAAAAGTCAATATCGGGTTCATCAAAGAGAGCAAAAAGGCATTCCAATCTGAACACGGTCTCAACGATTTTCCGTGAGCGCCAGTGCTCAGAAAGGAGAAGACCAAGATTTCTCCAATCTAAACCCAAAATGACGGAAGTTTTTTTTTTTTGAAGATTTTGAAGATTTTTTTTTTAAAAATCTTTTTTTTATTATTTTTTTTTCATTTCTATTATTTTTATTATATTTTTTTATTTAAGATTTTTTTTTTAAAAAAATATTTATTTTTTATTTTTTTATTTTAAAATTTTTTATTTTTTTTTTAAAAAAATTTATTTTTTTTTATTTATTTAAAAGACGAGAGAGTACACATAGGCCTCCTAACCCGGTCTTATGAAATCTTGATTGATAGAATTGCCCCCAGGTAAGGGTAGGATTACTTAATGAACCCGTTCGGAGGACCCTTGCCTAGAACAGTCAAGCTGTCTCCACACTCTGGACAAGGCTTTTCTTTGAATCAACCATGATCAAAGAACACAGTTGGTTTAACCTTAGTGGTCTATGTCTTTTTTTTGTTTTTATATATATATATATTTTTTATTTTAATGAACTCATCGAAGAGAAACAATGGCCCAATCCCCGATCCGAACACGGTCTCAACGATTTCCGTGAGCGCCAGTGCCCAGAAGGGAGAGGATCAAAGTTTCTCAATTTTGAATCCAAACTGAAAATTTTGATTTTTTTTTTTTGTTTTTTTTTTTTTGAAAAGAGAAAGAGTGGAAATAAATTCAAAGAATTAGAAATTTCCAAACAAAAAATCTCATTTCATTTTTTTTTTTTAGATCTTTAATGAACTCATCGAAGAGAAACAATGGCCCAATCCCCGATCCGAACACGGTCTCAACGATTTTCGTGAGCGCCAGTGCCCAGAAGGGAGAGGATCAAAGTTTCTCAATTTTGAATCCAAAATGAAAAATCTGATTTTTTTTTTGTGTTTTTTTTTTTGAAAAGAGAAAGAGTGGAAATAAATTCAAAGAATTAGAAATTTCCAAACAAAAAATCTCATTTCATTTTTTTTTTTTAGATCTTTAATGAACTCATCGAAGAGAAACAATGGCCCAATCCTCGATCCGAACACGGTCTCAACGATTTCCGTGAGCGCCAGTGCCCAGAAGGGAGAGGATCAAAGTTTCTCAATTTTGAATCCAAAATGAAAATCTGATTTTTTTTTTTTGTTTTAAATTTTTTTTTTTTTGAAAAGAGAAAGAGTGGAAATAAATTCAAAGAATTGGAAATTTCCAAACAAAAATCTCATCTCATTTTTTTAGATGCGGAATTCAACATAGGCCACCAATTATAAAGTAGCCAAGGAATCGAGAAAAGAAATATAAGCATAGAGCAAAATATATGATATGCAAATATTTCATTTCTAGCATCGTGTTCTCAAATAAACGGGTCCCACCGGGTGGAGCCAGCTTGATGGACCGCGCCCCGAATGCTCGGGTTCCTACCGAGGTCGGCGGACGTGGGAGTCCGTTTGGTTCCGACCCTTTCGTAACCGGGGGGCAAGGGGCGTGCATCAACATTTCTTTTTTTTGTGGGTGTGCCAGATTTTCTATTTTTACTTGGAATTGCAAGTGGTGATCCGGAGATCAACCTTCGCAAGTAAAAAGGAAATCAACTTCTTTCAAGTTTTCCATTGCACATATATTTAAGAAAAGAGACATTTTCTTGATTTGCCGTGAAAGGCGATTTTTTTTGGCATTTATAGCCGATTTTGGCGTTTATAGCCGATTTTTGGCGTTTATAGCCGATTTTGGCGTTTATAGCCGATTTACAATCCTTATCAACAATGAAAGACAAGAATTGTGATTTTTGTCTCTTTTGAAAAAATACAAACTACAATGAAAAGCAAGAAAAGGAGGATCTAACTTCTCAGGAGATTGTGGGGGACCCGTTTAGATTGACGGTCGCAAGCCATATGTGGGCTTCGCCATCATCCATGCAGATGAGAACAGAGGATGCTATTGATTCGCTTGGCTTGGCTATAACCTCAGGTTTTTAGAAGACAAAGACCAAAAGGAGGTCCTATATCCAATAAAAAGCCGAGTAGACGGGCTGAAAAGCCACATCTAAGCCATTGGAGGCAGGAGGAGAAGGCAAGGACCTTGGGGGGGGGGGGTACCCCCCAAGGGACTTTTGTCACCTTGTTGCGGTGGCCGGTGTAGAACTTCCGCAGAGTTTTCTCTCTTTTTCCTTTCTCTGGATTTCTGTCTGTGTGCTTTGTGCTTTTTTTCTCTGATGTTTCTGATGTCCTTTCTTCTTGGAGAGCCCTCCTATTTATAGGCTTTTAGGTAGCCTTTTAGGTGGGTTTATGGGCTTTTATTGTCATTAAGCCGCATAATGGGAGGAGTTACAAAATTGAATTGTTTATTTTGTAACTCCTTTTTCTTGGCTTCTGATTGGCCGGAGGAGATTGAGGGCATTTAATCGCCTTTAATCGCCATGATGGGAGGAGTTTCATGGGTTAAATGCCATGAGTCTCTTGACTTGTAACTCCCGAATGCTTGCTTCTGATTGGGCCGTCCAAAGAAATGGATTAATGACTGTAATAAAGCTAGTCAATTAATCGCATTAAGTGGTCGCCGAGCAGCTGAAGAGTCGCGGGCCGTGCCACGTCTTTTGGGATTCTTCTGTTGATGATCATCGATGGATCTTCATGTAGATCGACATCAGATGATCATGTAATTTCAGGTGTTTGTTGCCAACAGCGGGTCGGTGCCATCTGTCCTGTCGATTTCTCGATCGGTCGGGTAGAAAGCACACTTTTTTTGGTTGACCGGGTGGCGATCAATATTGTTTTCGATACTCTTGATGATTGACCCGTGTTTTGGACGGATGTCAGAGGACTTGGTGTCTCAAAAGCATGAATTTTGGAAAGTACCAGAGGCTGGGCTCTTCGAATCGCGAAAAAAACGGCGAAAACCGGGGTTTCCGGGGCTTTCCCGGCGACCCCGGGTTCCAAGGTCGCCGGCGACCCTGGCCCAGGGTCGCAGGGGTCTGCGACCCTGGGGGGTTTTCCCCCTTTCGTGTCCCGTTTTGCGTCCGTTTTTGCTGTTTTTCGATTCTTTTTTCTTCTGTACTTTTCCTTGACATTTTGACCATTTATTGGCCTAATTTCTTTGTAGGAAACCTGATGAGAATCCTTGCATTTTATTTTGCAAAGCTTCCAATTTCCTGAGAAAGCCGAAGACTTTGTCGCGCAGAGCTGCCGATTTTCCGTCAGAAGCTGAAACTGGGTCAAACGATGTCGGAATGACCTGAAATTTGGTGTGAAGCCTCCTGAGCAATAAATAAGACCAACCATAGGCTTTTGTTTGAGTTTTGAAGCCGTTTGGGGTCCTATCGCCTGTAGACTTGCTTTTTGTCGCGATGAAGATGTCGCGGTTTGATGTGCGGTCAATCGATGTCCGATTGACTTGAAATTTGACAGGGAACCTATTGGAGTCATTTGAAGATGATCCATAGGCTCTGTCTTGGAAACCATGGTCCCGGAGAGCTTTGCCGCCGAGAGCTCCTTTTCAGCTGTCGGAGAAGCGAAGTTAGGCCAAATGATTTTGAAATGGCCCGAAACTTCTTGTGTACTCCTCTTTTGGCTGTCTGGAAGAATCTTGCAGTTTTTGTTTGATTCTGACAAGATTTGATTTTTGGAAGCAGCATTGCCTATTTATGGCAGGTTGCGACTTCATGTAGCTCTTTGGATCTTGAAAAGGCAAAGTGACATTTTTGGTGTCAACAGAGACCACGAAAACTATTCTCTGGAAAAAACCATTATCCTCGCTATAGCGAGAAAATGTCTCGCTATAGCGAGGCCACTCTCTGTGGAAAAGGGGGCTCGGTGGGAAAGGGGGGGGTCTATGAATGATTTCCTCCGCAAATTTTTTTAAATTTTTTACAAATTTTTTTTTAACAAACAAATAGGAAAAAAGCCTCATGCAGCTCTACAAAAATTTGGTTTCACTCTTCACATAAAACATATGAAAAATTCTCTATTATTTCTTCCCATCATTTAAAGCGATAAATCTGGTGGTGGGCTCAACTTCCATTGAACTGAATTTTGGCCAGTGCCTTACAAGTGGGTGTCATTTCTATAAGCAATTTAGATTTGTAACTGGTTTTCATGGTGGGCCTCATGAATTTCTAAGGAGTAAAAAATACACAATTCAACTGAAACCAAGTAAATGTGGTGAACTGTATTCTGTGTAAGTTATGGTGGCAACTATAATACTAACATATACTAATTTTTAAGAATCCCTCTTTCCCATTGCTGCAAGTTACACAAAAAAGCCCCTGAAAAAAATGAAACTCCATATACATGTATACTATAAATTGAACTGTTCTCTACATTGCAACAAGTTAAACAAAATAAAACTAGAACTAAAAAAAATCCATTGCCTAATCCTGGCATTTGAAACCAGAATTTAACTAAAGAACTCCATATACATGTAACTTAAAAACATGATATCTAAAAAACTAATACGGTTTTTACATCCCTCGACCGCTCTCTCAGCATGGCTACCCTTCATCATATGTCGTATGTTCGAGGAAACCACTATTTTCCCACTGCTTGTAATATACATCATGTATGATCTTCTACCTGTAAAACCACATGTCTGATTGTGTGAACTGCATGGGTCTGCCAAGTACTAGATGCTCAGCAAATGCCATCACAAATACTCCACAATCACCCCTGCACAAATTTTAGCATATGAGAACATGCATCCAATCATCCAATAAAGCAAACACTTAATATTTGCAACTTGAAACTCACTTATTATCTTGTTACTAATAAACAAGCATTTCAATTAATACATCTCTGTGTGTGTAGAGAAAGAGAGAGGAGTGAAAGGATGTCCAATGAATCCAAGAGGCGGACAAGGTAAGCTAAATCGTTACAAAATAACACTCAACTTGAATGGATTGCAGATATGTACATTTCACCTGATACATACATTTCTTGGGCCCGACAAAAGCATCACTTAATTGGATCATATCATCTTAAACCACTCATTTTATTGTGCTAAAAAACTACAATAGTTGGGCTAGCTAGAGCAAATGACCATGTGTTAAGAGGGCAAAACCTCAGTCACAGTGAAAACATACTACCTCTAGCTGCAGAGAAACCTAACAACATATCAGAGTATTCAAATTCAAAAACATCCACACAAGGGTCGCATTGTAAAATCTACTAAAAGGGACACTTTCCTGGTTAGCAGGGTCTTATTTTAGTGCTTTTTAATATTGATGCAAACCCTTGGGTTTTAAATGGTTCGCAAAACTAAAACCCAAGTCAAGAAAATTTCAAGAACAACCAAACTATTTGTAGCTAAGGAACCATTCAGCCTATCGAGGCCCACCTAGTTCCCTACGATCAATCTAACTCCTTCCATTGAGCCTTCCATCTACCAACCTACAACTACCACATGCCCAAGGGCCAATTACAACTACCACATGCCCAAGGGCCAACTACCACATGAGTATCAGTACGGACATTATATCATGCCCTGGAAATACTCATAGGTCTCGCTATAGCGAGACTATTCTCTGTTTCTTTGCGCGTCATGTTCCCCACTTCAACCTTTCCCACTAACAATAATATATTCCATGGAAAAATGGTAAAATAAGTAGACAACAACATCACTACTAAATTTTTTGCAAGGGATCTCCAATAATCAGAGAGAGAGAAAGAAGAATAAGATTCGTAGCAACATCACACGATGCAACCCCAAATAACAATAAAAACCCAAATGCTTAGCCTTAAAAAAAAGCCTTAATCAAGAACAAAGACTAAAACAAATAAAGAGATCCACAACGTTGCAGCAAACGACGAAGGAAAAAATAATACTTCTTTCCCATACCTAAACCTGCTGAAGACGGGGTATAGTTCATGCACTAAAGCCTTACACAGTTGAAGATCCACAACGTTGCAGCAAACGACTAAGGAGAATTGAAAGGAAAAACCATAGGAGGATCGAAGGCCGGGTTCCTGCAATATCCATAGCAAGACGATGACAAGAACACAAAGGAAAAAACAATGGAGGATCGAAGAAGATGATCACAGTAAACGGGGATTTTTACCGAGTTATCTTCGTCCCTGTTTAACCTAGGTTAAAAGGAGAAAGTGAAATTTTTTTAGAGATATCCCATAGATGTAGGATATCGAACTGTGCGATATCCTAAACGCCTAGGATATCGAATCTATCGATATTCTACAATCCTAGGACATCACAGGAAAAAGGGTATTTCTGTCCCAATTTGGGCGTCCCTTTATGTACGTCTTCCATCTGGTAAATTATAATTTTTCATCTGGTATTGGATAAATGTCAGGTTTTGGGCCGTCCGTACGGTAATTTTCCCTTCTTTTTACTGTGTGTTTGGGTGTACGAAAGGACACTCATGGGATTGTGTTGTAAAGAAATTTTCCAATTCCTTTACCTCGGTATTTAAAAATGATACAGGCCTACCTAGCATGTCAAATGGGCCGGGCCGTGGCCCGGCATGGCCCTGTCACCGTGCTGGGCTAAGGCGCCTGGTTCTGTTGGCTTATTTGGCCTGCCCGCCCAAAAATGGATATTTTTTTAAAAGACTGTCCATTTTACCCCCCCCCCCCAACAGCTATAAAACGGCCATATAAGGGGTATTTTGTGTCTTTTTAAATTTTACAAAGTCTATAAATACTTTAATTATAAGACCCCGACCCGAGAGACCTCGATTAGTGTTAATTAAGTTGTATTTTAGCTTTAAGTGTGTTTAGTGGTTTTTGGTTAAGTTGGAATTAGAATAGCTTTCATAATAGCTTTAGGGGATTTTGAGAGCCTTCTTGATTTGTGGGACCCTTTGGGGGTTCTTGTTACGAATTTGCGTGAGCTAGGGGGTTTATTCATGATTTTCTAAAATTATATTTTTAATCCCGTTTAACTTATCTTGTTATTCCTACAACTTTCATGTTGACATCATTCCCATTCGAGAGCCCTAAACCTGACTTTTCACAATTTGAGAGGCAAAATGGTCTTTTTACCCAAAATCTGGACATTATTTTCAATGTCACCAAAACCCGCGAAACATATACTTTTTGGAAACGAAAAACTCTGTCGGCCAACTTTGTCTTCTTCATCGAAATCATTTGAGGCCCCAAAATACATGTTTTTAGCCGACAAAAACTTTAAGTTGTGGGACCCATCTCCTTTTAGTATATATAGAAGACTCCTTCTTCTCCATCCTTCTTTCTTGCTAACTCCATTGAAGAGAAAGAAATCCCAACCCTAGGGTTTTCTTCTTGTTTTTCTTGCTTCCCCCATCTCCAATCCTTCACCAAACTCTTGCCAAATCAAGAGAGGAACTTCACAATCTCCTTCATCTTCTCAAGAGCTTCCTTTGGGTACCTTTTGTAAAGCAATCCATCATCACCATTAGAGCTTCCTTTGAGCTCTCCTTGCTTATTTGAAGAACTTACAAGTAAGAGGTCTTCCTAATCTTCTAGATTCATGTTTGTTTACCCCTTGAGACTCTCCATTTTTATTATTGAAAGTTTTCTCATCTTCATGACTTGGTTTTAATGATTTTAGGGTTTGTATTTGGGGGTCTTTTTTTTTTTTTTTTTTTGCTTTGCTTGTAGGCTTGTCTTGATAGTGATTAGAGCTTTGATTTGCTTAGCATTGGACCAAAGGCAAGTGGATGGATCGATAATGCCGATTTTAACATGTTTTATGAATAATTTGGGTTCATTTATGATTATTGCTATATACCTTTCCTTATGGTTTTCATTGACTTCGAATTTATGCATATGAATGAACTCATTTACTCTTCTTTACATTTAAGGAAATGTGTATGTGTTGTTTTATGAAACCTTGTATGGTTACATGTGGATTATCTATGATTTCCCTCTTATGATGGAATGTGGATGAGATGGAGGTTTGAATGTATGTAGATAAAAGATTTGATGTGGATTCATTGGGGTTATAATGAGGTTTTTCGGAATCCTCAAATGTATGCAAAATGGGTGCTCAAAAGTGTATGGAAAGAGGAGAAGAAGAAGAGCCGAAATCTACACAGAAAACAGGTTTCTGGACAGTTAGCTCAAGCGACCTTGACACATCGCTCGAGCAAACCCGTCACAGAACCTTGTTGGCTCGAGCCAACCTTCTGATCGCTCGATCCAACCTGATCAGAGCAGGTCCGCTCGAGCAAACCCAAGTTCGCTCGAGCGAACAGTCTGTTAGGGCTGGGTCAATACTAGGAGACTTAAAACACTGTCTTTAGGCTTGGGGAGGTATTGTTTGGAACCCCAATGCAATGTAAGGACTTGTAAGACGTTGTATGGAGTCCGAAGGAAGGAGGAATCCCATTATGGAAATTCGTTGAGAATTTCTAGACTTGTTAATGTGTATAAAGATCCGGAATGTCTCTAATTCTTAAGGAGTACCAATTTATATCATGACTGACATACGGGACCCTATTCACACTGATCCAAATCTTAAGACCTCAATGCTTAGCCCGGAAATGTATAGGAATCCACTGGTATTTGATTTTTCCCAAACTTTTACTCATGAATTTAAAATCTTATGATTTATGACTAGACTTGCCCCAAGAGTATTGAAAGTATTGTTTTAGCATATTGCTAGCCCGTATATGCCCGTCCCGATATTGATGTGCTTTCGTGCCTATGAGCACCCCATTCCGTTATATGTGTCTATTTGTTTTGATTTCTTGAAGGTAACCTATGAGTCGGCGCCACTAAGCTTGGATAACCTTGTCAGTTTGATCCAATGACTTGGAGGTCCCCCTCCCGTCCCGCCAGTTGCAGCCTGGATACCGCAAAGTATTTACCCGGTTCGTTACCGTAGTCCCGCAGAGTATATATTTATATTATTATTATATTTGATCATTGACTCTCCTCACCTTGTGTGGCTGGGGTCAATGTCCCGATGTGCTCTCATCACTTTAGTGAGAAAGGATTTAGCTTTGTTTGGCTGCCATCTTACTAGTTCCCGAATCATTGGTACCTTTACATGTTTTTATTGCATATGTATCTCTTATAAATGATGTATCCTTCTTTTATGAAATTCATTATTTATACAGGCTTCAATATATTTCCAAAGGTATCATTATTTTATTTTATTGTCATATCTTTTCACACACCTGCCAGACCGTCGTGTCTGATCCATTTATTTTGGTACTCAGGTCCCGAACCCATTGCCCTTGAGGAGGAGCCTGAGGAGGCAGTTGATGAACCGCAGCGCGTAATAGAGTGGCAAGCTGACGATGTCATGTAGACATTCATTCGGGCTTAGAGATTCAACATACTTTTGGGAACTTTTGTTTCATATCTTTGGGGATATTCTTTTGAGATGTACTGGTCTTGTTTACCATTATTTTGGGGCAAATTACCAAACTGATCTTTTGTATAAACCTCAATATTTACTTTTGGAAAATGCTAATGATCGTTGCTCAATTTGATACTTTGTCATTATGTTTATGAAATCAGTCTTGCATATGGAATGGTATGAATAGGATTTACTACATGCTTCCGCATCTTGAAAATGTATGTGTTTATGTGAGATGATTCGTATTGAAATCCTCACAGCGGAACCCTGTTGGAAATCACGTGCACGGATGAAATGTTTTCCTTTAACCGTGTATGTATGGGCCATTTTACTATTATGGTTGTCATGATTACACTACCTTCATCACTAATCACCGTCCCGATCCCGGATTAGGCCTTAGACCCAGTCTGGGGTCGCGACACTAACCCTCCCATTCTTTTTCTTTTAATCAAAGTTTTATTTACCAAAAGAAAATGTACAAAGGGTTCAATCATTATATAACAGGTGGGCCCATTGTAACAAAATCATTGTGGAAATTGCGCCCAAATAGAACACAAACTTCTTCTGTGCACTTTTTATTTTGGCACCTAGCAAACATCCCTAGATGGCTTTGTTTGGCCAGGTAAGCTTGGAAAATAGGTTGGAAACTTGGGTCTAATTGAAACCAAATCTAAATTTATTTACCCGAATTACATCCCTTTCTAATATTCTTCTCTGGCCCGGTCAATAGTTATAAACTTATAATAGTAACCCAAAATATATATATAATGCTACTTCTTCTTTTATTATGATTATATTATCCCATTAAAACATAATCAACTCTAAGTTTAGTTTGGTCTCTTCACTTGTGCCTCAGACCAAGGATCTCGTCTTGGACTCACAAGTGTCTCTTTGGAATGTGTCCAATCAGATATTAGGTCCCAACCAACCCATATATATACAGCCCAAGCCATAATAAATATAAATTTAGGTGAGAGAATAAGGCTTTTTAAAAGAATTTTTTGTTGAATTAATATTAATTATTTAAACATGAGCAGGTCGAGTTTGACCGAACCACTTAAATATCTTTGTCATTCTTCGTGGTTGTGTTCTAATTTTTAATTTTATTACTAAAAAGAAAAAAAATCAAAAAAAATAGATATAAGTGGCACGCCTGGCACGCCAGCCCTGCCGATGGCGGGCCATGCCAGTGGGCTGTGCCGTGCCAGGCTTTTTTCCTGCCGAGCCGAGCTTGGAGCGTTGACACGGCCCATTTGACATGCCTAGGCCTACCCAATCCAAGCCTTTAAATAATTTAAAGGGGTAGTGGCATCATGCAAGCCAACGGATTACATCACGTAAAAAAAAAATCGAATTTCCATACAATTTAATATAAATGCCAAGGTTTTGGATTATCTGATTCGCAACCAAAATAAATTATATCCTCGTGTCAGCATGCCACTAAAGGCACTGATACCAATGAAGGTTGTAGATGTAACAGAAGCACGGATCTATAAGAGATGACTGCTACAAAAACGATAAGGAGGCATTGGTGTAGAGATCTATGACTATTTACAAGAGATAAGTTACGTATGATTCACTCTTCAAGATCCAAAGGTAAGGATGGACACCCTGGATGTAGAAGATGATGATGGAGAATCGTAGATTTAGTGGAAGGAAGATAACTTGTTGAAAAGTGTCTCAAACTATATCTCTCATGACTATATATAGCCTTTTGGCTAATGGTTGATAAGATCTCTATTTAAATTCGAATTGACAGATGAATATGACAAAGTATTAGATCAATCTCTATCCATTTGAGTTTGAATGTAGATCTGATAAAGAGATAGAGAGTTTGATAAAACTCAGGCTATTCTTATCCATATCACCATGAGACTCCTTATGAAGGGTGTATCTTTGTGAGTGGGGTTCACCCACATGTAAACACAAGTGGGCCCATCACAAATGCCAACACTTCTTCCCTCCTCATAGGACTTCCTTATCTCACCCGATGTCTACTTTCTTCACCCGAGGGGGAGGGTCTCAACCCTATAGTATTGGCATCAAAACAAAGCATTGAGTGGGACAATATAGCCCTTGATAAATAAAATAAGTGAAAGAAGATAATATAAAATAACTTTAGAAAACTGAAACTAATCCAAATATTCTCTCTTCTCTTTAATCAGCCACTCTTTTTTTTTTTTTTTGGTAAAGTTTTTTTTATTTTATTTTTTGGTTAAAGCATTAATCAGCCACTCAAAGAGCCATACACGTTTTATTCAAGTAGACAGAGAACCCAAGGTGGCCGCCACTCTTGCCGAATAGGTATTAGGTGCAATCAATCACCTGTCAGTGTTTCATGCCTTGCTACATGCGACACAGACAAAGACGGACACGTAAAGAATTTGCCAACCATCGTCCCCCAACTGACTAACACCACAAACAGGACCCAGGACCCATCACTTTGCTGAAAGGTACAACATTCGATCGATAAGTCTATATGAACCGACGGAGAAGCCCGATTTCGGGACCGATCCCACGTGGACTCCCCAAGTCGGCACCAAGCCTATTTGGCATATTTATGGGGTGATTGTTGTGCTTCACATCTATGTGCCAAATAATCAGGCCCGGCTCTGAAAGGGTGCGGGAAGTGCGCTCGCCCCGGGCCCATTTTTCAGGGGGGTCCAAAAATGAGATTGACGAGATTCATTGGAAAATAAAATTAATATTAAAATTATTAGATGAGTATGCTCAATTTTAATTTTTCATAATCAGGTCCACTGAAAAAATTTGATGCTCAGTTTACTATTACACAATTCTTTGTCCAACACAATTTTATTTTTTCATAATTAGGCCTACTGAAAATTGTATAATATTATATGCCAAATTAACTGATTTTGATTTATCATAATTGAACCCACTTAAAATTTTGATGGCCAGTTAGCATTTAGCTTTGTTACAAAAGTCCCTGGCCCACTCTGAATGCGACAATTAATATTACTCTTGATTTGGAACTAAAATAAAAAGTTTATGAAACCTTATAGTCTTAGATTTATTTTTTTGAGCCTTTGTGGGCTCCATAATCAACATTTTTTGCTCTCACACTTTTTCTCCTCTCTATGATGATGAATGAACAAACCCTTTTTCCAATCGTACTTCTTCCTCTCTATTGAATAGAATAATGAATGATTCTTCACACATGTTGACAGCAATCTTATCTTAAACCTAAGATCCTAAAAGATTTGATCTAGTTTCTATAATAAATGCACACCCAATAATTGTGGGCTCCACAGATGAGACTCCATAAAGACTTTTGCATTCCCAACAATTGTGGGCCCCACATATGAGACTCTATAAATACTTTTGTATTCCCATAATATTGGGCATTTGCACAAGTGGGCTGCAAATGGACCGACCCACTAAATTCTCCATGCTATGTTAACAACAATTTCAATTATAATTCCAAATCAAAGTATGATCAACAAAACCCACGGTGGCAGCCACTCCTCACGATACGATTAGGTATTATGTGCAATCAATCACCTGTCAGTGTTTAATGCCTTGCTACATGCGACACAGACAAAGACGGACACGTAAAGAATTTGCCAACCATCGTCCCCAACTGAGTAACACGACCACAAACAGGACCCAGGACCCATCACTTTGCTGAAAGGCACAATATTCGATCGATAACTCTATATGGACCTACTGGGAAGCCCGAATTCGGGACCGATCCCACGCCGACTCCCCAAGTCGGCACCAAGCCTATTTGGCACATTTATGGGGTGATTGTTGTGCTTCACATCTATGTGCCAATTAACCTTGTATTCTCCTTCCTACTCGAGATGTGAAGCACAACGACCACAGCTGACAGAAATCTTGGGCCATTCATTTCTGCATTCTTTTGAGTCGGGTGGGGACTCGGAGCTCCTTATAAATAGCGTACGTTTGGCTACGTTTGGCTCACACACTAACAAAGAGTCGGTAGGGTTTTCTGAAGAGAGTTCAACTGAGAGTTTTCCATTCATTAAAAGAAGAAGTTATGGATGTAATGAGAGTTCTTCACATGGTTGGAGGAGCTGGAGATACCAGCTATGCTAGTAACTCATCTCTGCAGGTCTCTCTATCTCTCTCAAACTCTCACAACACTGGGAAAATAGTTCAGGGCACAATAAATGCAATGTTAAATTTAGTTCACCCATGTGTGTTGGGTGCAATCTTTAGATATAATTTGGTTAATTAGTCCATTTTATCCTAATGGATCACCTTATTACAGTCAGTGATTTTGTTCTTTATTTGACCAGTTCAAATTCAAGTATGTAATTTGTAACTCAAGGCTTAACTTGATTCAAGGCTGGGTTCTTTTGATCTGCTTTCTGATTAATCTGATTTGCATTTTGAGTTCAATGAACTAATTTATTTGAGTCCATACTATATATCCATAATGGGTCCGTATTTTAATTCATATTGGCCGAAATAGTTGTCCTTGTCTACCCCAAATTTCCCTCTAGTCAAAATTAGCACCCTAATAGATTGAAGGCCCATCATATCATCTTCATCCCTTGGTTCATGGCCACAAATCAAAAGGTTTTATATTAATAGAGTAAAATTTTAATTGATCCAATGGTCCGATCCATTCGGATTGGTGCAAATCCATGGGATCGGTGACTATTAGCAGGGTCCCTATCTATGGGCAATTCATTGGTAATCAGGTGGGCCTTGCTTTGATGTGCACAGTATGCACACCTCATGCAGCTGATCAGCTTTTGGAACAAAATGTCTAAAATGATTTCTGAAAGGCTTTAAATTAAGCACCATATATCAGAGGTTGTTTTTCACAAGAACCCACCCTACTATGAAACCAAGCAAAATGAAGTTAGTCATCCGACTAGCTTCCATTAATCCCCCCCTAAGAACCCACCCTCCAATGAAACCAAGCAAAATGAAGTGAGTCATCCGACTAGTTTCCATTAATCCCATCGCCCCCCCCCCCCCCCCCCCCCCCCCCCCCAAACTTTTAGCAGCGGGGGAAAAAAGAAAAATAACACTCCGGTAAAGGCATTTCTTCACCACTAAAAATCACTTTTTTAGTAGTAACTGCAAAGATTACTTATATAAGACATTCCAACTTATTTCAATTTTTTATTTGGAAACTATACAGTTGTTATTATCAGCCAGAATTGTTTCTTGATCTGATTTAAGTGAAACTCAACATCAGGCTTTCAAAATTGACCGAATTAGACCTAAGGCCTCTGTGAACTCAACCAAAAAAATACCGAGTCTGGCTGGTTGGGTTCAGGTATTGGGTCCAAGTCCTGATGAACAAAATGCTAGGGTCATGCACAATCAGACATTTCTCCATTGTACATCTCACTTTCTCACAAACGACAAAAGTTACACTTTCTCAAATCCCTACAGCTCTTGGACAGTACTTCTCAAAGTATTGGGGCAGGCCCAAATTTCACTACAGTCAAAGTGCAGCCCACCTTTAGATTGTTTTTGTGCCAAAGTGTATTTTTTGGGGGGCAAAATAAGTAGTCAAATGGAGTTAACTAGTAGATTATAATACAGTCAAACTGCAGCCCACCTCTGCCAACCCAATTAAATCTAATAGATTATAGTAGTAACCATATTTGACCCAATTGAACCCGATTAATCGGGTCCAGGTCCACCATATATGTACCCATGTATTTCATTTCTCTATTCTAAATCATCACTGAACTGAGAACTTCCTGACCTCTTGCATTCTTTGACCAGAAAATAGCAATATCAAAGGCAAGGTCCATGGTAGAAGATTCTGTCCCTAATCTCTATGGCACCAGTTTTCCAGAGAGCTTGAACATAGCAGACTTGGGTTGCTCTTCAGGACCCAACACCCTATTGGTAATCAAAGAGATCATAGATGTGACCCACGAGAGATGCAGTCGGCTACAACGCAGCATGCCCGAGTTGAGATTATTCTTGAATGACCTTCCAGGGAATGATTTCAACACAATTTTCATGTCTCTTCCAGAGTTCTATGAAACACTTAAGGAAGAGAAGGGCCTCCCTCTTGGAACATGTTTCATTGCAGGGGTGCCCGGTTCCTTTTATGGGAGGCTTTTCCCAATAAATTTCCTGGACTTTGTTCATTCTTCCTACAGTGTCCATTGGCTCTCTCAGGTGAGCATTTTTCATATTTCAGCAGTAATTATAGTTTTTTTTTTAACACGGTCAAGCTCGGCCGAGTTAGCCGAGTTATGTGGCTCCATTAGAATGGTCTGGTTGAGGTTGGGCCCCTGGTTGATATCCAGAATTATTCAGCCCAATTCGAACGTGACCCAATTGAATCTATGAGCCCTTGCTATAGTTATTTCTTCTGAATTCTGATGCCAAACCATGAATTAATGAATGTTTAGGTTCCTCAAGGACTTCAAAGTGATATGGGTCTTCCAATAAACAAGGGGAATGTTTACATGGCTAAGTCAAGCCCTCCTGCTGTATTTAAAGCTTACTTAGACCAATTTCAAAGTGATTTTTCATTGTTTCTCAAGTTTCGGTCAGAAGAAATGACTTGCGGAGGGCGTATGGTCCTGACACTAATGGGGAGGAAAGCTGAGGAACCCTCTAGTGGAGATTGTTGCCACCTTTGGGAATTATTAGCGCAGGCACTCAAGGAAATGGTCTCACAGGTAATCTAAACTTATAAAGATCATATCCTTTCAATTCCAACTATCAAAAATGTTAGACAATGCCCCTCTTTTCTCTTTTCTTTTTTTCTTTTCTTATTTTAGATATATGCAATATATAATGGTGGTATTGGGTAACTGGGTCTGATGAACCTGGACCCAAACCTTATTTGGGTCCATGAAATGAACCCAAGCCCTCCAAGTAGAAATGGGCCCAAGTCTTTGATTCATACCCAAAATTTACACCTCAGCCCTTATGGGTATTTTGGTATTTAAAAACCCAGTTCAGCCTATATCCTTGTACACCAAAAATGAGTATAATTGTTAAGGTTAGAATTGGGATATATTGCTCAAGTGACCATGCCATTTCATTGATTGAAATCAGGGAGTCATCAAAGAGGCAAAACTAGATTCATTTGATCTACCCTATTACACCCCTTCTGTCAAGGAGCTGAAGGCTGTGATCGCCATGGAGGGTTCATTTGTTCTTGATCAACTGCAAATTACTGAAATAAATTGGGATACTAATGACAATGATGATAGTGAATACAACTTTTTTGACAAGAAGGCCAGCGGTCAGAATGTGGCCAAGTACATAAGAGCTGTGACAGAATCCCTGATTGCAAATCATTTTGGGGCAGAGATAATAGATGAGTTGTTTGAAAAGTATGCAGAAAATGTTGGAGAGCACCTGACAAATGAGAAAACCAAGCATGTCAATATTATCTTTTCCATGACTAAAAGGGTCTAAGATAAATCTATGTTTTGAGTGTGGTTAGATTAATAAGTAGGTGATCTCCTACAATGTAATGGGGGCTTTATTAATAGTTGTGACAACTATATATGCATTTTATTCCCATATCACTTGTGTAGCTATATACTAGCAAAATCCCGTGGATAACCACGAAACCACCAAATGCACAGACTGATATGAATTATTTTTGATAAATTTATTAATTAGTAAACTTGTGAGTCCTTTTTTTTTTGTTGCTAATTTGATCTTTATGTTTTTTTTTTTCAAATGTTTTATTCTTTAGGTGAGGCATGAATTGATTAAGAAAGAACAAATGATCATAGACCTAACAAATTGACCTAATATATTTAAGTGGGACCAAGATGAATGGGGTCCATCATCTCTATTCTAACCGTTCATAAAATCATATGATGCGGGCTGGGACCCATTAATTGATTGATAAAGATCAAATGATCAAATGATCATAGACCTCTCAAATTGACTAAACCTAACCTATTTAAGTGGGACCCCCAAGATGAATGGGTCCACCATCTATATTCTAACCATCCATAAAGCCATATTATGCGGGATGGGACCCATGAATTGATTTAAAAAGATCAAATGATCAAATGATCGTAGACCTAACAAATTGACCTAATATATTTAAGTGGGACCCAAATGAATGAGGTCCACCATCTTTATTCTAATCGTCCATAGAATCAAATGAAGCGGACCGGGACCCATTAATTGATTTATAAAGATCAAATGATCAAATGATCATAGACCTCTCAAGTTGACCAAACCTAGCCTATTTAAGTGGAACCCCCAAGATGAATGGGGTCCGTCATCTATATTCTAACCGTCGATGAAAACATATGATGCGGGCTGGGACCCATAAATTACTTGATAAAGATCAAATGATCATAAACCTCACAAATTGACCAAACCTAACCTATTTAAGTGGAACCCCCCAGATGAATGGAGTCCACCATCTCTATTCTAACCGTCCATAAAACCATAATATGCGGGATGGGACCCATGAATTGATTAAGAAAGATCAAATGATCAAATGATCGTAGACCTAACAAATTGACCATATATTTTTAAGTGGGACCCAGATGAATGGGGTCCACCATCTTTATTCTAATCGTCCATAAAATCAAATGATGCGGGCCGGGACCCATGAATTTATTGATAAAGATCAAATGATCATAGACCTCTCAAATTGACCAAACCTGACCTATTTAAGTGGGAACCCCAGATGAATGGGGTCCACCATCTATATTCTAACCGTCCATAAAATCATATTATGCGGGATGGGACCCATGAATTGATTTAAAAAGATCAAATGATCAAATGATCGTAGACCTAACAAATTGACCAAATATTTTTAAGTGGGACCCAGATGAATGGGGTCCGCCATCTTTATTCTAACCGTCCATAAAATCAAATGATGTGGGCCGGGACCCATGAATTGATTGATAAAGATCAAATGATCATAGACCTCTCAAATTGACCAAACCTATCCTATTTAAGTGGGAACCCAAGATGAATGGGGTCCACTATCTATATTCTAACTGTCCATGAAATAATTTGATGCGGGCTGGGACCCATGAATTGCTTGATAAAGATCAAAGGATTAAATGATCACAGACCTCACAAATTGACCCAACATAACCTATTTAAGTGGGACCCCTAAGATGAATGGGGTCCACCATCTTTATTATAACCGTCCATAAAACCATATTATGCGGGATATGACCCATGAATTTATTTAAAAAGATCAAAGGATCAAATAATCGTAGACCTAACAAATTGATCAAATATGTTTAAGTCAGACCCAGATAAATGGGGTCCACCATCTCTATTCTAACCGTCCATAAAATCATATGATGTGGGCCGGGACCCATGAATTGATTGAAAAAGACCAAATGATCATAGACCTCATAAATTGACCAAACCTAATTTATTTAAGTGGGACCCCAAAGATGAATGGAGTCCACCATCTATATTCTAACCATTCATGAAACCATATGATGCGGGCTGGGACCCATGAATTGCTTGATAAAGGTCAAAGGATCAAATGATCATAGACCTCACAAATTGATCAAACCTAACATATTTAAGTGGAACCCCCCAAATGAATGGGGTCCACCATCTCTATTCTAATCGTCCATAAAATCATATTATGTGGGATGAGACCCATGAATCGATTAAGAAAGTTCAAAGAATCAAATGATCATAGACCTAACAAATTGACCAAATATTTTTAAGTGGGACCCAGATGAATGGGGTCCACCATCTTTATTCTAACCGTCCATAAAATCAAATGATGCGGACCTCACGAATTAACCAAACATAACCTATTTAAGTGGAACCCCCCAGATGAATGGGGCCCACCATCTCTATTCTAACCGTCAAAAAAAGCATATTATGCGGGATGGGACCCATGAATTGATTTAAAAAGATCAAAGGATCAAATGATCGTAGACCTAAAAAATTGACCAAATATTTTTAAGTGGGACCCAGATGAATGGGGTCCACCATCTTTATTCTAACTGACTATGCCCATATGGTTACATATATATGATCTTTATGCAT
Organism: Litsea cubeba; assembly: GCA_012931725.1. Classification (NCBI taxonomy): domain Eukaryota; kingdom Viridiplantae; phylum Streptophyta; class Magnoliopsida; order Laurales; family Lauraceae; genus Litsea; species Litsea cubeba. The sequence continues at coordinate 19,182,969 of CM022952.1, read as the reverse complement.
ACTTTGCACCAATACGTTGGTCAGTTGATGCAACCTTATGTTGATGTGCTTTATGAACACATATCATTTTTTCACTTTGTAAAAAAAGAATGAGTGGTGCTATTGGCACCACACTTTCTGCTCTTCCCACCGCGAAAAAAAAAATCCTTTTCCCAAACTACCCCTCCCCCTTTTTTCCCTCCTCCTCCTTCTCCCTCCTCATCCTCCTCCCTCAACCCACCCTTCCTCTCCCAGCCTCCACCCTTCCTCTCCCAGCCTCCCCCGCAACCCCCACCCCCCCCCCAGTCGCCGGCGGGGAGGGAGCCCCGGCCGGCAGCCGGCTGGCCTCCCTCCCCCTTTCCCTCTCTCCCTCTTCTTTCCCTCTCTCCATCTTCTTTCCCTCTTCTCCCTCTCTCCCTCCCTCTCCTTCCCTCCCCTACTCTTCTTCTCCCTCCCCCTCCCCTCCCCCCAGTCGCCGGCGGGGAGGGAGCCCCGGCCGGCTGGCCTCCCTCCCCCTCTCTCCCTCTCCCTCTTTCTTCCTCTCTCCCTCTTCTTTCCCTCTTCTTCCTCTCTCCCTCCCTCTCCTTCCCTCCCTTACTTTCTTCTCCCTCCCCCTCCCCCTCCCCCTCCCAGTCGACGGCCGGGGGGGGAGATCGGGCTGCAGCAGGCGCTGCAGCAGGCGACCTGCTGCAGCCCGATCTCCCCCCCCGGCCGGCGACTGGGAGGGGGAGGGGGAGGGGGAGGGAGAAGAAAGTAAGGGAGGGAAGGAGAGGGAGGGAGAGAGGGAGAAGAGGGAAAGAAGAGGGAGAGAGGAAGAAAGAGGGAGAGGGAGAGAGGGGGAGGGAGGCCAGCCGGCTGGGGGCTTCCGCCGCCGGCTGCCGGCCGATCTCCCTCCCCGCCGGCGACTGGGAGGGGGAGGGGGAGGGGAGGGGGATGAGGGTGGAGGCTGGGAGAGGGAGGAAGGAGGAAGGAGGAGGGAGGAGGAGGAAGGGAAGAGAGGGAGGAGGGAGGAAGGGTAGTTTAGGAAAAAAAAAAATTTTTGTCTTGTAGTGCGGTGGGAAGAGTAGAAAGTGTGGTGCCAATAGCACCACTCAAAAAGAATTTGTGATGTGGCATCATAGCATGCCACGAACTTTGATTTTATTCTAAAGTTCATAATTAACCAGTGACTGTTTTGCCTCTTTCATGAGATTGATCCTCCTACTATTAAAAAGATGCAGCCAACAATAGGTTTTTCGCTATTGAGGCATGCTATGAAATTAGAGTTTGAATAACCGATCACCTCAAGCAAGTCGGTTCATCTTTATGTAATCATAAAATCCTTTGTCCTTTATTTCAAAGTGCTAAGTCAACAACTTTTTAATCTCTTATAACTCTTACTGGCCAATAAGATGTCAACTACATAATGTTGGATCATTTATTTAGTTGTCATTCTTAAATATGCTAATTGGGGGAACATATTAGGGAGGTTTTTGAAATCTTTCCTTGACGGGAGGAAAGTCCCTCCGTAAAAGAAACCCTTAGTTCATCACTTAAGAAAGAATGAAAAGAAAAAAAAAAAAGCTTCAGAAAAGTTGTAAACCCCTTACCAGCCTTCTGTTGGATAGGAAACAAGGGAGGGCTATGGATTCAGGCATGAGTCTATCCTATCTCAAATTTATTATTCAAATATATGCATTACTTGGAATCAAACTCAAATAGCTAGAGAAAGTTGTTTAGTGGTCCTCATGACCACATGTGCAACATTGTTGGGACCCACGGTTTAAGCCTACTATTTTTTAGTTACTTTCCCCTTTTTGGTTTTTAGTTTTACTAAGTTTATCTTGGATTAAATTTTAATAAGCCCAATCATATAGGACTCTTGTTTACTAATTTGAGGGAATTAAGGAAACTTATCTTTATTAGATTTCTTTGATGGGAAGAAATCTCTCTAGGGCTTATCTATATATATGGTTTTCCGATCCTCTCTCTTAACCTACGAGATCTGAAAAGTACCCATTAACTTCACGCATATTGGAGTGGGTGATAAGGGAGATAGGAGAAAACCTTATTCGCAAAAGGAGATCTGCTCATCATCAAGATCATGGCACAAGGTATGCTTTTAGTATTATTAGATTATCCATTGTTGATGCATAGATCAAGATCCATAGGTTTGATTTATATTGCAAACCAAATCAGATCTTACATCGTATATTTGATAAAGGGTATTCCTTGACTTGAAAATAATTGCATCAGAGATTACAGTGCACAAACCAATCTGAAAGAGGTTCGGAATGAAAATTTTAGTTTTTGTTGATGAAATTTAAGAAATTAGAAAGAGGATTAAACGTTTGTGGCTTTAATGATTTATTTATTACACTGCCTTTGATCATTTCATCATAAAAAAGTTTTTTTTTTTTTTTTGCTTATAATATATATATCTGTGCATGCATTGTGCACATATAACGTGCACAAATCTGTGCATATTCTGCTGGGCCTGGCCAGTAAGCTCAGACCGGCCCCCGATCTGCACCAGCCCTGCCTTGCTGCCTAGGCCAGGTCTGGATCTGGGCTTAGGTTGACCCACCTGACCTGGCCCGTTCTTCTCTGGGTCAGGTTAAGTTAAATTTGGGTCATCTTTGGGTCAAATCGGGTTGGGCTGTCCCATTAAGGGCCCACTAGGCCCGAATCAATTTGGATAAAAGTTTTCCAGAATGACCCACTTATTAGATAAAACCTAATGGTAAAATCAATTGGCCCAAAATAGATCCAGAACTGATCAAATTGAAGCCTACAAATTCAGCCCTGATCTTGTCTTCTGTACATACTAGTATTTACTAAAAGTTCAATATGACTTGCCGATCTGGACATTCTGGACATAACTGTGGACCATTCAAGGGTGTAAAAGATAGATCTGAGTTTAACACTATCACCACAAGACCATCATAAAATATGAAAATCACTTCAATACACATCTAACCATCCAATCCTTGGGCCATTGACCTTCCAAATGAGATCAACCCATCCATCAATGGCCAAAAATCCATGAAAACATGCTCAAAGGTAGATTTAAAAATTCTAACATCATTTGAATGGAAAACTACAGGATGCATTCTATGCTAAATAAGTATATTACAGTTGCCTCAATCCAATAGCTAGGAGATAGAGAGAGAAAAGAGAGATCTAAGCTCAAAAATGCAAATCCCATCTCCTAAAGCTTTCCAATCACACCACCGGCCCCAAAACACATATCTAGAGAAATCTCTAACACCTATACCCACATCCACAAGAGAATTGTTATAAGGAAGGGAAATCTAGAGAAAGAAAGAAAGATTTCTAGGGAAGTTGAACTAGAAAGGGGTACATACCTTGATTAGAAGAGGGGAAAGAAATTAGCAAGATAGAGAGAGATCCTTATAATAAGTTTCAACTGAGATTGATGTAGATAGCCTTCTTCTTCTTTTTGGAGTTCTAGTTCTAAGGTTCTAGAGAGAGAAAGGGAGGGAGATGGGAGAATTGGAGGGAAATTGAGTGAAGAAGAGAGAAAAGAGAGGGAAATGAGAGTTGAGAGTTTCACATACGTATGGAATGAGTGAGGGTTGTAGTTATATAGGTTGGGGTTGGTTGGTTACAAAAATGCCCTTTTAGTTAATATAGGGATGGGGATAAGGCCATAGGTATTTAGGTCTTTGGGTAAGATTTCTAGAAGCTTCTCAAGTGAAGACCCCCCCTATAGTAATTTTTAATTCCTAGCTAGGGCCTCTAACCAACTAACTAACTGTATAAATTATAAAAGACACCTTAAGAACTCTATAAATTACACAACAAGGGTAATTAAACTAAAACCTAGGAAAATACCTAGTCAATATAAAGAATAGTTATCTTCGATGATTTGGGTTTTAGAACTTGTTGAACTCGAATTGCGAATTAGACGAATTGAGATTCGAATCATATGAACCTAATCCATCGAATTCATTGATCTAGCAAAGACTCGAATTATGAATTACGAATTAATCGAATTGCGAACTAGGTAACTACGGTATGAGATTCTTTCTTCACAACCTGTTCTTTTGTATAGACTGTACTAGCAAAACCCCGTGGATAACCACGACACCACCAAATGCACAGACTGATATGAATTATTTTTAATAAATTTATTAATTAGTAAACTTGTGAATCCTTTTTTTTTTGTTGCTAATTTGATCTTTATGTTTTTTTTCAAATATTTTATTCTTTAGGTGAGGCATGAATTGATTAAGAAAGATCAAATGATCATAGACCTAACAAATTGACCTAATATATTTAAGTGAGACCAAGATGAATGGGGTCCATCATCTCTATTCTAACCGTTCATAAAATCATATGATGCGGGCTGGGACCCATTAATTGATTGATAAAGATCAAATGATCATAGACCTCTCAAATTGACCAAACCTAACATATTTAAGTGGGACCCCCAAGATGAATGGGGTCCACCATCTATATTCTAACCGTCCATAAAACCATATTATGCGGGATGGGACCCATGAATTGATTTAAAAAGATCAAAGGATCAAATGATCGTAGACCTAACAAATTGACCTAATATATTTAAGTGGGACCCAGATGAATGGGGTCCACCATCTTTATTCTAACCGTCCATAGAATCAAATGATGCAGGCCGAGACCCATTAATTGATTGATAAATATCAAATGATCATAGACCTCTCAAATTGACCAAACCTAGCCTATTTAAGTGGGACCCCCAAGATGAATGGGGTCCACCATCTATATTCTAACTGTCCATAAAACCATATGATGCGGGCTGGGACCCATTAGTTGCTTGATAAAGATCAAAGGATCAAATGATCATAGCCTCACAAATTGACCAAACCTAACCTATTTAAGTGGAACTCCCCAGATGAATGGGGTCCACCATCTCTATTCTAACCGTCCATAAAATCATATTATGCGGGATGGGACCCATGAATTGATGAAGAAAGATCAAAGGATCAAATGATCGTAGACCTAACAAATTGACCAAATATTTTTAAGTGGGACCCAGATGAATTGGGGTCCACCATCTTTATTCTAACTGTCCATAAAATCAAATGATGCGGGCCAGGACTGATATGAATTATTTTTAATAAATTTATTTATTAGTAAACTTGTAAGTCCTTTTTTTTGTTGCTAATTTGATCTTTATGTTTTTTTCAAATGTTTTATTCTTTAGGTGAGGCATGAATTGATTAAGAAAGATCAAATGATCATAGACCTAACAAATTGACCTAATATATTTAAGTGGGACCAAGAAGAATGGGGTATATCATCTCTATTCTAACCGTTCATAAAATCATATGATACGGGCTGAGACCCATTAATTGATTGATAAAGATCAAATGATCAAATGATCATAGACCTCTCAAATTGACCAAACCTAACCTATTGAAGTGGGACCCCCAAGATGAATGGGGTCCACCATCTATATTCTAACCGTCCATAAAACCATATGATGCGGGCTAGGACCCATGAATTGCTTGATAAAGATCAAATAATCAAATAATCATAGACCTCACAAATGGACCAAACCTAACCTATTTAAGTGGAACCCCCCAGATGAATGGGGTCCACCATATTTATTCTAACCGTCCATAAAACCATATTATGGGGGATGGGACCCATGAATTGATTTAAAAAGATGAAAGGATCAAATGATCGTAGACCTAACAAATTGACCAAATATTTTTAAGTGGAACCCAGATGAATGGGGTCCACCATCTTTATTCTAACCGTCCATAAAATCAAATGATGCGGGCCGGGACCCAACCGTCCATCAAATCAAATGATGCAGGCCGGGATCTATGAATTGATTGATATAAATGTAGCACATCTGGTGTGTTGGCTTATTTAAGAATTTCATGGAGAGATTTTAGGCTTTTAAGTGGAAGATGATTTTTCATGGAGAGATTTTAGGTCTTTTGAATTTATAATAGATATAGAGATTTTAGGGATAAGGGCAACTCCGGATAGAGATTTTAGGGATAAGGGCAACTCCGGAAATGACATTGTAAAAAATTTGATGTTGCGCCACGTGTCTTTATGTGAGGAAGAGTAGATCCCTTTAGTAATATAGATACTAAATAGTTTTTCAAAATCAGTTAGCAATTGCTTCTCTCTCTCCCAAAACAAAGTATAACATTTATCGATGGAAAAAAGAAGGGCTAATTTTTCAGTCCTTTTATTTGGTCTTTATGTTTGTTAGTAAGATTGTGTTTGCTTTCATGCAATCAGGTTCCTCCTGCAGAATTGGAGTAGCTGTTTTTTTCTCACCTAGATATCATTGACGCTGTTGTGATTCCGTAAGTATGGGATCAACATGCTGACATGGGCTGCATTGACCACCACTTCTCGTGGATTTAATATACCAGGGTGATTGGTGGTGGATCATTTCCTACCAGATGAGATTATTAGCTGTTCCCTTGTTATTGTTCACCTTGAATCCTTGACTTTGCGCCTTTGATAGAAAGGCCTGTTTGCAAATCATAGAACTTTAACACCTGATAAAAGAAAGGGACCTGTAGGAATGTACAACTGAAACTTGAATGAAGAATGTATATTTTCAATACCAAGGAGTTTGGAATCTGGATCTTTTGTTGGCAACCAACATTGAATTAGCCAATTAGTGGGTCCACCTTCATAAATCAATGGAGATCAAAATCACAAGCACTCCATGTAATGGAATCGATCAAACGTCTTCTGATAACATGTAAAACACTGGAATAAAAGCAATCTGGCCTGCCTTTATAAATCAATTTGGATCAAAATCACAGGTTCCTGTAATTGAGTTGGTTCCAATGTCTGTTAGAGCATGTGTCAAACGTTAGAAAAACATGAGGGAGATGTTCTTATCTTGTATGAAACATGTGATCAATGTAATGGTGAGTTCAACTCCAGTTTCAATGAAACTTAATTTGACATGTCAGCAATGAAAAGGAGCCTGCAATCTTAAGTTGTTTGGATTTAAAAAGGGCTCACTCATTCATAATGCAGGGCACATTCATAGGAATGATCAGCATGTGTTTTTTTTTTATTATTATAAAAGTCTTAGAAACTGAATATCCTGTAGTTATTTATTTACTTGTAACATCCGAAGCTCTTGAATTTGATTATGTGCTAAATATGTCCAAAAAATGCAGGTACCCAGATGAAGAATCAGGTCAAGTGCCTATGGCTTTTGTGGTGAGACAGCCTCAGAGCACACTTTGTGAAGCACAAGTGATCGACTACTTCGTCGCTAAACAACACTTCTTTTTCACCAGATCCCACTCTTGAGCAAATCAAAACACAAAACAACCTTGTTAATTTGACCCTACTAACCCAAATGAAAAAACAAAAAATGGAAAAAAAACATGCATGGACCAGATGTTTCTAGCCTTGGTTCAAATCATTGACTTGCTTTTGGAAAGTTAATGGAAAAGCATATTCAACAAAAAAACCAACCCTGTTCTTAGCAGCAAGTCTGTCAAGGCCTTGACCATTTAATTAGTGGGCAAATTAATATTCAGGTCATGATCCAACACACAAGTGACAAGGTCTGAATGTTGAATTGGCTAATATATCTTATGTCCATTTGTGACAAATATATTGGGCTGGTCTAGGCCTATAGTTGGGCAATTATATTATATAGGCCAATGCCTAGCCCATTCGCAATAGGGCTAGAAAAGGGGTCTGAGCCCAGGGCCTAGAGACACCACCTAACACCGTGGTTTAAAATATAACTATGATTTTCACATCTTTTGGTGTAGGTTGCACCTTACAAGAAAATAATAAAGGTTTCATTCATCAATTCTGATGATGCCAAAATTATATGTTTCGGACACCACCGGTCAAGTAATAAATGTAGTAGTAAATAAGGTAAATAAATGAGAGAGAGAAAGGGGATTTATAGTGGTTCGGTCTGTGTGACCTACGTCCACTTCATAAAGGTTGAGATCGCCTGGTGATCTTTGATGAGCTTAAGAGGTTACAAGCTTAGGAAACAGTGAAAAGAAATTAATTGCCCCTCAAGTGATGAGAAGGCTCTCTATTTGTAGTCTTCCCCTAACAGATGGGGACGACTTTAATGCAACGTCTCTTTGGAGCCTTAGAGCTACCCTCGAGGGACGAGGCAGGTGGAGGCAGGTAAGATCTTTCTCCGCACGAACTGGTAAAAGCGGGTAAGGAGAAGACTTCTTCAGAAGAGACGTGGTATCCTTGACGTGGCGAGGCTTCGTGAAGCAAGTCTCGGATCTCAACGGACTAAACAGATGACGGATCGAGTTACTTTGGCCTGACCCATCACCCTGGAATGGGTCACTTGGGCTTGGACCAGATCACCTGGACCTGACTCATCATCACAATTCGGGTCACTTGGGCCTGACTCGTCATTTGCCCCTCAATTCCCCGTGCCCAAATAATTTTTTGAAAGGGGGGCATTGGTAGATTCTGATCTCTTCTCCCTCCAAAATAAGAACACAAGCTTAAAGAGAGTTAATTAAGATGCAGAGTAAATAGTGAATTTTCACTTCATCAAAGAACAAAGCGGAAAAATCATCCATCAGATAAAAGAGAACTCATACATGATTAATGATGGTTTCAGCAAAGAATTCTACTAACCCATTCTCAGAAATATATCCAACCCAAAGTTCTGCTTTATCCCAGTGCATGTTTGGGTGGCCCCATTCAACCCATATGCCATTCTTTTTCCATTTTGGTCAAGATGAGGAAAGGCATAGAAGTCGTTGCCACTGACCAAAATCTTAGGTTCTAGAAGTTACAAGATCAGACAAAACAAAATCAATGATGAGAAAATTATTTCAAATAAAAAAATAAATAAAGGCACATATGAGGGAAGAAGAAGTAACAAAAGTTCCAACATCCTATAAGAAATTAAGAGAATAAAAAAAAAAAAAAAAAAAACAACTGGAGGTCAAGTATCCTAATGGAACACATCCCAGAAATTGTCATTTGGAACCTATCATTTCTTATATAAAAGAAAATTAGTGGGCCCACATTACATCAAGTTGTTTATCCATGCCTTCTACTTGGATTGTTTCTGTCAACCAAGGTTAGTCTGCTCCCCGGGCAAAGTTACACTGTCTACCTGTGTATGTTCATTTTTTCTACAACCATACCCTGTTTCAGTTTGTAATACCTATATTCTCAAGTAGAACATTGAATGACTTACATGAATAGAGAAGAGAATGCAAAATGAAATCTAAAGGATACTTACAAAGCACCTCCTGCTGCTGGACCAATTGCTTTGATAGACATACCAGTGGTAGAAATGCCATTAGCAGCTCTTGTTTGGTTCTGAACCTGTCATATATTAGCAGTGGTAGAAAGTTCTTTAACTATACAATCCAAATAAAGAAAGTATACATATACAAATAAATCTATTGAAGTAGTTGTTCTCAACTTGTACACACCATATCACTGTGGCAATTCGATTCTAGTGCTATTGAAATCAAGAAGAGTATAAGTTGGCTTTCCTGAGCCTACTTGCCACTCATGCCCAAACCCAAGTTCAAGTTGACATTTCAAAGCCAATTGATAAATGGGTTGACATTTCAAGTTGACATTTCAAAGCCAATTGATATATGTATTTCTTGTGGCTCACTTACAATGGAGGAGTCCTTGATGGGTCAATTAAATCACACTGAAACAGAAAAAAGCAATTCAGCTTCTAATTGGTTAAGGGTACCTTTTGGATAAAGAGGGAATTTCCTGGCAGCATAGCCTTAAGATAATCAGGCTGAAGGTTTTTCTCCTTTGTTTTAGTAGCTGTTCTTTGTTTGGATTTTCTTGTGGTGTTGGGGCTCTGTCTGTGCTCTTTTTGTGTTGCTTTAAGTACATTCCGCTTGTACTGCTTAGCACCATCTCAATAAAATTTAGTTACCATTCCAAAAAAAAAAACATAAAATCAGTCATTTATTTTTTACAGTTGTATGTCACAGCAGGTTATGTATGATACAGAACAAAAAAGAATACATGTATAAACAAACTAATCAAAATAGAATTCTGTTATGCATTACCATCAGTGCACGAGAGCTCAGGATTCATGTTGCTATTCGCTTTGACCACTCGGAGATTCAGCAAAGTACCTATCTGAAGTAGCAAGTAATGTGCTACTGAGTTAAAAGTGAGGAATACTAACAAATAAAAACACAACACAAAATCATTCAAATAGGAATATAAACTATGAACACAATAACCAACTCGAGTGATATGTTTTACTTTGTTGTGTTTTAGCATTTTATCAGTCATTTTCAATGAAATTTAAGTAATAAGTTCATCAAATCTAGAAATTATAAGAGGAATTGATTCGAGAAAAAAATATGTATATGAAGATAGACAAGGAATTTTGTTGTGTTTATATAATTTTGATTTTAATATTTCTACTCTTAATATAGTTGCAGATCCGCTATAGAAAACAATATAAGCTCTTTGCTGAAATTGAAATGAATTGTCAAAGGAATACGTTTCCACCTTTCCAAATTCAAACTATTATTTCTTACAGGTCTCAATGCATTATCATTCATCATGGATCCACACAAATTTCAGAAAGCTAGTACCCGGATGTGAACATTAGTTTAAGTACCTAGATCCATTAGTCATTCTTCTTACTTATTGGTTTGCACAAGATTATGCTCAACATGAATTTGCATTAAGTCAGTAGTTTGGTTAACACGCACCTTCACAATTGGTGTTACAAATTCCACTAAGAAAGATGAAACTTTGAGAAGAGATGGCCAAAATGTATGGAACAAATTTATTAATATTCCCTTGATGTGGGATCTGTCATGATCCTGCATGAACCTAAGAGGATGAGAAAAAAATAGAACCAAGATAATGGATTGAGTCACAATGGATTAAGTCACAACTAAGACATCTTGAAAAAAAAAATGCTTTGTACTTGAAAGGGAGCAATTGAATGACAGAGCAAAATGGATTAAGTCACAACTAAGACATCTTCTTCAAAACTTAAAACCAAATTTTCAAAAAGGCTTTATATGTCCATCCATAAAAGAAAGTACACACATTGCACAGCAAGCAACAATGCCTTTTTTCTTACCATAAAAGAAAGTACACACATTGTTACATTCTGCTTGTAACAGTTGATTAGGTAGTCCAATTATGTAAACTAGGTTCCGCTGGAACACTCGGACACTGCTAAGATGCTTCCTTCCTTCTGATGCTTTTGACTTTGCTTTTTATGACTTGAGTCTTCTCTTGGAATTGATCTCAGCCACCATCCTCTACCAAGTGTTTACATGAGGAGCCTTCCTATATCACAGTAGAACACCAGATGGTACAACAAACAAGTAACAAATGAATTATAACATGTGAAGTGGACCTTTCACAGTTGGCAGCCATTCCTCAATTTTTTCCTTGTCATAAGGCATGCGGCACGCTGGACACCGACCCTCTGTGTCATCCTTCTCAGCCATGTCCATTATATGATGCCAACAACAAACACACATGTGCAAGAAGAAAGGAATATAGAACTGAGGAAACTCACATATAGCACACAGAAATGTCACAAACCCTCAGTCTACTAACCCCACATTTCCTTAACTGTGTAGGCAGATTGTTCAAATGTTATGAAGGACCATTTTGACTTAAGAAAATCTTAGATTCCAGCCCCAGACTAAGCAGTCAACTTACAGAGCCACAAGTTCACACGTTGTTGGACAATGTCCATAATGGAAAACAAAATAAAATCCAAAATAATGAGAAAACCAAAAGAATACCCACCCAAACTTCAAAATCACATCACAGCACAAAAAATTACATAAACACAGATGATAAGGAAAAGAGAAAGGCATGGGCATCTGAACTCATTAAAACCCAACTCCATTAAATGTTCACTTCATTTAACCACTCCAATCAATCAAAAGGACTCGAAAAACAATAATATAACCGAAGATTTCCCATGCAAATTACTTGTAAAATGAATCAAATATACAATGCAAACTCCAGTTTCCATAGGTTTCATCTAAACTGAAAATTGATGAAACTAATCCAAACCTCATAACCACATTTGCACGCCTTCAGCTGTTGATCAGTCAAGTCCATCTCTTCAGTGCAAAGAGGACAGGTTCTTTCTCCCTCTTCACTCACGGTCGCCCTACACCAAACAAAAAAATAGAGAAAAACATTAAAAAAAAAAAACAAGTAGAAACCAGAATCCCTGCATCTCCAAAATGCCAACCAAATAAAAATAACAAACAAATCAAAGACTCTTTAAGACTTTCTGTACAGAAATGCAACTACAAAAAGTTTTGTAGAAATCAGATTTTCTACAAAACCCCAATCCTCAGAAATCCCATTGTGCCAAAACCCAAACCCTCCATCGGCATTACCAAAACCCAACTTCATTGAACACAAGTCCCAGCGGGATCAAACCTGATACCTGCCGACGACCACCAGTACCCCTGTCGAACCCTCCACCCAACGCCTTCATCACACCCAAATCTGCCATCACCCCATCGTCATTGAAACCGCACCCAGCAGAAGAAAAAACAGAGAGAGAAAGCAACAGAGAAGGAGGAGCCTGAGTTAGAAGAGTACCTGGCTCCGGCGAGCGGGAGGGCACAGTTTAGAGCGAGAGGGAGAGGGAGGGAGGGAGGGAGAGAGAGAGAGAGAGAGAGAGGGAGAGGGAGGGAGAAAGAGAGAACCGGTGATGGCTCCGGCGCAGGCAAGCTCCGGCTCCGGCGGTGGCGTGGCTGGTGCGGCGGGTAGGCAGAGTGCGGGAGGCCAGAGCGCGGGAGGGGAAAAAAAAAGGGGGAAGATGAAAGTGAAGAAGAAGTGGGTTTCGGGGGGTGGGTTAAAAGATCTTTAGTGGCCGCTAGCATAGGCGGTCGCTAAAGACACTTTTTGTGACGGCAGCAAGCGGTCGCCCGTCTTTTTCCTCCGCCAAAGCCTTAGATTCTAGTAGTGAAATGGCGCCAACGAAAATGGAGAGGGAACTCAGTCCTCGGGCCCACGATTTAGTGGCATGTTCATTTTTAGCGCGAGAATGAGGGAGGGAAGAAATAACTCCCGCTTTATTTTTCATTTTTATTTTGTAATGTGATTTTTCCTCTTTTTTATTTTTCCTCTTTTTATTAAGTAACGCATTTCTAATCGTCACAAAATATCCAAGAAATGTTACAAAATAATTCAAGTATTTGCAGATATACTTAGTGACGGTTATGAATATTGCTAACGAATAATAAATGTGAAAAATTACCTAACGGCCAGATATGCGTTACTAATAAGAAATCTCAAATGTTGCAAAATCACCCAAATTGTTAGAGGAACCACTAGAAAATGTACCTCATCACACGTGACCTTCACTGGATATTAGAAAATGAAAGAACATTTCAATCATTGCTCGATTGCGAATGCAATTGAAGGTAAGTATGAAAGTGATATAAGTTGCATTTTTTCTCAGCCTGATGTTTGTGTGAAATTAAGTACATGGGAATTTCCGAGCAAATGGGTTTTTGAAAAGATGAAGGGTATATAAGGTGGAAATGTAAATGAGACCTCCACTGGTTCTATATTGATTTTCCACTAAGGAGAAATTAATTGATGGTCATTTTGGTCCTCACCTTTCTTATATATTAACCACTTTTAACAATATTAAAAAAAATTAGAATTCAATTACATGAAACAAAGGGGCCCTTGGACTGATCCTGATTGCCCTCCAAGGTTCTATGGGGCTGATCATTCACAAGAATAAATTATTTATCAAGGCTCATTTTATAAAGTAGAACCAAGGAGAATGGTCTCCTATGGGCAAACTGCATATGAGCTCATATGCAGTCCAACTGACGGGGTGCCACTTAAAAGCATGTCTATCATGGTAGGGCAGATGGAAAGGACTCTTTGTTTAGGCAAGGGAGAGTTGAAAATCCAGGCTCATCATACCATTCTAGCCCTTGATTTAATTACTTTAAAGCTTGTTAACATTGTAACAATAGTTTTTTTTTTATATAGATTCAAGTCAATGGTGGGTGAAGGTTTCATGAGCATAAAATTGGGCTTGTGTCGTATCATATAATGACAAGGACATCAAAGGGACAGCACTGTTCACAACATTCATGGTTGAATGGTGTTGGCAACTCAATATTACAAACACGCCAAGAATTGAGCCCGGGTCTTCTTGTGGAAAGTATTATTCCATATTATTATTTCATATCAGTTACCCTAGCTCGGCAATTATAAAAAGGGATTTTGACCGTACAAATGCCTTGAGATTTAAGACTTGTTCATCAACGGTTGAAGTTTAATCATTTTCAGTAAAGTTATTAGGATAATTAAGATGGGTTAAAAGTTATAAAAATAGAATAGGATATCACATAATGCGATATCTCACAATTCGAGAAGCACAAATAACTCTACAGTAATTTTTTAAACTTTAATTTTTGACGGACAAATACTTTGGTCACCAGGCAGCATATGGTTAAAATTTTGAGAATGGGTTGCACACTGATGAAAAGTGAGCTCAAGTGGGGCCCACATGGAGAACATTTTTCATGGGACTAATTGGGCCATGATGCAGATAGGGTCTCAGGCAGCTGGCATTGGCCAGAAGGATGGGGCTCTTGGTCTCTTGGTTCATGTCATTTTCCTCTTATTCTAGGTTTCGTCCCAATCCCATTTTTTAATAGAAATATATATATATATCTCCCTATCTAGGTTTCAGTAATTTTGGTTCTTTTGTTAGGATTGGATATGCCACGTAGGCTCGGGATGCTATTCTGGGTATTATTTTCAAATGAGTGCTATTATGGGAATTAGTTTACTTGAGGGTGCTATTCTGGGAAAATACTCCAGAATTACCAAGAGTTCAAACGTTCAAGTGCAGGTCATTCTAGGCCAATCACCCGAGAAGGCAAGTGCAGAAAGTTCTGATTGTTGAATTTTTGAGTTCTATTCATTCAAAACCATCTCCACTCGTTTCTAAACCATTCCAAGGGCTATAACCTGTACAAAATTGTGCCACCAATGTCTCCTCCAAAATACAATCCATTTCATCCATCAAGTCATACACCCATCATCAAATTAACTATCAATTAAGGTCCATTCAACCCATGATACACAATCTAGCATATATAATCAAATTAACGATGACAAGCTTGGAATTTAAAGAATTCTAAGCAATTGAATTAACAAGAAACAAATAACAGACATGCATGACAAATAATTGATACGCATGCTCAATATATAAAGAAAATCCACTTGCCTCTATAAAGGAGAATGAAATTTATGAGAAATTAAGGAGAAAGAGCTCTCCACACACACCCTAGCCAAACCCACTCTCCAAAAGGCTCATGCACTCAAAGAACACAAAGGAAGGGAAGGAAGAGAAATTAACTAACATGCAAGACATTTACAGCAATAAGAAGAGAAATTGAAAGAGATGAATATATAAAGTAAATCAACTTGCCTCTACCAAGGAGAATGAGATTTGAGAGAAATTAAGGAGGAAGAGCTCTCCACACACACCCTAGCCAAACCCACTCTCCAAAAGGCTCCTACACTCAAAGAACACAAAGGAAGGGAAGGAAAAGAAATTAACTAACATGCAAGACATTTACAGCAACAAGAAGAGAAATTGGAAGGGAAGCAATGTAGGTGGTTCGAAATTAGAATTTAGATTGTTTTTGGATGGTTGAATTTTCCTGGGAATGTACTTTTATTACCTGAAAATAGGTTTTTTTTTTCTTTCTCTTCTTTTTTTGGGTATGGACTCTAGCACAATTTGACATGCCCCGCACAATGTTTAAAAATAAAAAATTTCTCTGTACTTCATACAGTCGGTACATCATGCAAAAAGATTAAAATTCCCAAATACGGTCAGTACACCATGCAAAAAGCGCTGGAGTCTTTATTTGTCTACTGATTATATTCTGTCTTCCTAATTATTGTTTTGATTCTCTTGTTTTCTTTTCTTCTGATTGGGGTTTTTTATGCTTTTTCATTTTATTCTTTATTTTGGCCCAGGACTTGAATTTGTTGAATTGGATGTTATGACACCGATCAAATTCCAGCATACTTCTTTAAAAGAAGGGTTTTGGGGTTTTGGTTCTCTTCTTTATCCGATTCTATTTTCTTGAATTGGGTGGTGGGGCTTCTTTTTTGTTGGCAGTAACCAAGGTTTTTATTCTTTTCTTTTTCTTAACAAAAAGTCTACTTGGCCTGATGTCAGGCCCGATAAGTGGCCTGACATCAGGCCATGTAGCAGGGCTCTTTTCTTAATTTGTGTTTTCCTTAAATGCATCTAGCTTCCTGGGATGGGTTGAGGAGTATTACTGCGAAAGGAGGAGAGAGAAATAGAAGATACCAGTGTTAGAGCCAACTTCTTGAGACAGGGCTCGCTATAGCGAGCGAAGCGAGAATGCCCGGTTCCGAACTCTAAATTAGAGTCTGAGTTTGATTCCTGATCTTCTGATTGGAATATTATTAGAAGACTAAGGCACGAACTTGGGGTTATATATTGGGTGCACCCCAAAAAGACACATCACCTCTCTCGTAATTCTAACCAAGAGAGATCTTAGAGAGAGAATTATTCTCTAAAGCCATTGAGAGATTATTCTGAAAGGCTGCTCTAGAAGGTTTGAAGCTTCTACTTCTTTGTAGAAGATTGTGCACCATGGTCTCAAAGTGCTGAAGGAGGATCAAGCATAAGAAGCGGTGCGCGGCGAGTAGTAGTGGCAACGAGGAGTTGTGCAAGAACAACTACAGTCCTTAGGTCGATAAAGAAGCCGTGAGTATATCTTGTAACCGTTCAATAGTGATTGGTTCTTATGATCATGGTTTTTCTCCCAAAAAGGTTTCCACTTTAAATTTGTTTCTGCCTTCTTGTGGTGATTGCTTGGTAGATAGTTTTGCTACTTCTATCATGTTTGATTGGTTACATCTAGACTAGCACCCATTCTATTAAGTTTGTGGAACTTTCAACCAGTGAACAACAATATCCCCGCTGGGCAAAACAGGTGAGCTACGATATTGCCGCTCATCGAAACGGCTAGAAAAAGAAAAAATTGAGCGGAGATATCGCCGCTCACCTATTTTGCGGAGCATTTCTTCTATTTTTGTTGTTTTTCTGAGCGCCGGCCGGTGTGGTCGTTTCCAAATGGTCAACCCGATTCCCCTTTTGCAGAAGGTAGTGCCTGGTTGCAATATCTAAGGGATGAATTGTCCTTCTCCTTTATCTCCCTCCTCCTCATTCTATATCTCCATCATTTTAAGAAATCAAAACGAATAGTGGTTGCAGTTAATAATCTAAAAGATGTAATGTAAACAAAGGATTGGGCACTGTGGGTACTGAGGTTGTGCTGAAAAATTGGGCGAAGTACCTGACTGAGTAGTAAGATTTGGTTAACAGTCTCTCTGCAACAATGTCCAGATTAGGAGAAGAACAGTTCTGATTCTCAATGGGTCTACTCTATCATTCCCTGATGTGGATGAAGAGTTTTGAGATTTTCAAAATCTTTTAAATACTCCTTTCGTTGCTGTTGATATGCGATTATTTTACTTAAAGGATGACAAGAAGAAGAAGAAATCCATGTCTGTCCATTGAAGGAATGAGAAGAAGTAGAAGAAATGGTATGATTAAATTTCCCGTAAAATCTTCTTTCCAATAAGTAAAGAAGTGTGATTATTATCACATTACGATTTATGAGCTAAGGAGTGAGTCTATATATGCGTTATCCCTGCACTTGTCTTTCCTTCAACCTGCACAAATCAATAGTATGAACTATTTTTCTTTTTCTTTCGATTTTTATCTAAATATGGCATGCATTTCTAGCCGGGAGATATGTAGGGCTTAATATTCAAATGTTACCATACCCACAAGTGCCAATATTGTATACGAGCGCAAGATCCAAGCCATCAATTCATAAGGTGGGGCAGAACACATCTAATTAGTGGACAGGGTGTACGTCCGTGCAATTGAGATCTGCTGTAAGAAGGTATTTAGTTTAAAACGAGTGCAAGTCGATCCAACGACCCAATCCATTCGGATGGGTGCCAATCATGGAATCTGCACTATCAAGGGGTCCGTGTTTTATGGTCCACTCAAATGGATCATAAGCTTGACCCCACTAGGCATTTTGGCACGCATTGCTCACCTTATTGTAAGCACTTATGCTCAGTGGAGGGGATTCTGCCCCTTAATAGAAGATGAAAGTGTCTGCAAAAGCAGAAAACTTATTTATTGTAAAGTGTAAGACCATGTTTCCGGTTTGACACCGGCTATAGCTCAGTTGGCTAGGGACGTGGGCATGAATGAATGAATTTGAGTCCTTCATGAAACAAACAAAAAGGAAAAGAAAAAAAAAAAAGCTCTTAACTCGGTACCAACTCTCATCTGATGCGGTACCAAGGGTACAATTAGGTTAGCCCTAATCAGAACCCACTTGGTCCGGGCCATATATAATTGGAAATTGGGTTGGGCTTCACAGTTGGATCACGCTGTGTCTGGGTTTAAACCTGCATGAACATCAAGTCAGGTTAGGTTTGGGCTTAATTTGGGTGGCCAAAGTAGATAACTTAGGTACTAACATATTTTTTTTGCTATATTTGCTTTGGGCGACTATTTTCTTTTAGTATCCCAGTTAAGAGGCTGGAACCCTATGAGTACTCACACATGTAAAGAGACACAATTCACACATGTAAGGTGATGGCAATCACATCCGCAAGAAGGGGGGATACCAGGTTTAAAACCTGGACCTCCCAATTAGAACAGCCACTCCTCCGTTCTCTTTTGGGCTATACTAGTTAGTGATGCTTTAAACTTGACCTTGGTACTGACTTATCTATAACAATAGACTAGCAACAGATGCCCGGGCTTAAATGAAGATATATTATTAAACTTTAAAGTTTTTTTTTAATATTTTAAGAGAAACAAATCTAAAATATAAATATATATTATCTATATAGCTTTCATCATTAATATTTATTCTATGCTTCAAGATTCCACATTAAAAAAATATAAAAAAACTGAAATAAACTTACAAAAACTACAAACCAAATTTAAAATAAGAAATTCCTACCCAGTTTTATTTTTCATGTCATATTTCGAAAGAAGAAAAGAAATATGCTATAAATTAGGTGCTGCAATATTTCTTAAATTACATAATTATTCTCAATGTTGAAATAGAAAAATTGAAGGTGGACATGAAAATTTAAATATAAGATTTTATGTGAATCATTTGAATCATATTGTACAAATACTAAAGTATGTTTATGTTTATAATTCTTTTGAAAACTTTTTCATCATATATCATGAGGTTTTATTTTTATTTTTATTTTTATTATTTTTTTAATCTGAGGATATTTGCCGATGAAATATAGGGGAGGTGGAGGCAGCATTCTACTTAACCCCCTCACTAACTAATTTGACCAGTAGTAAGGTCATCTAAAACCAGGTCACATGGGTGTGCCCAAGTCCATACAAGTAAATTATAAAAAGACACAAACAACAAAAAAAAAAAAAAATCAAATAAATGCTCAATAGGTTTTCACTCAATTTTATTCAACTCATACATGAGGGTGTTCATGGATGGGTAGAGCTGGGCTGAGAAATATTTAGGCTAGGCCTGACTTTTAAACTATAGGCCCAAGCCCATTCAAAGCCCAAGCAGAGGACTTGGTATGAATCCAACAATCAATTCCTATAGGCGCTATGGATGTTTTTGGACAGATTGCATCGTCTCAAGTATCAATTTTGCATCTAGTGACAAGAGTGTTGTTCCCACCCAAAAAAATATATATATATATATATATATAAAAGAAAGACAAAGAGTGTTGTTGGAATCTTCAATGTCTATATCGGCGTGTTAAAATCACCATGAATCAATCCATCATGAGTTGATTGATGTATTATTCCATTCCAATATGTAACAACTAGCAAAACCCCGTACTATGCACGGACCACGGAACCACCAAATACACATACTAATACGAATTATTTTTAATAAATTTATTAATTAGCAAACTTGTGAGTCCTTCTTTTTGTTGCTAATTTGATATTTATGTTTTTTTTTTCAGATGTTTTATTCTTTAGGTGAGGCATGAATTGATTAAGAAAGATCAAATGATCATATACCTAACAAATTGACCAAATATATTTAAGTGGGACCCAGATGAATGGGGTCCACCATCTTTATTCTAGCAGTCCATAAAACCATATGATGCGGGTTGGGACCCATTAATTGATTGATAAAGATCAATTGATCATAGACTTAATAAATTGACTAAACCTAACAAATTTAAGTGGGACCATGATGGATGGGGTCCGTCATATCTATTCTAACCGTCAATAAACCATATGATGCGGGATGGGACTCATGAGCTGCTTGATAAATATCAAAGGATTAAATGAGCATAGACCTCACAAATTGACCAAACCTATTTAAGTGGGACCCAGATGAATGAGCTCCACCATCTATATTCTAACTGTCCATAAAACCATATGATGCTGGCTGGGACCCATGAATTGATTTATAAAGATCAAATGATCATAGACCTCACAAATTGACCAAACCTAACCTATTTAAGTGGAGCCCCCAGATGAATGGGGTCCACCATCTCTATTCTAACCGTCCATAAAATCATATTATGCGGGATGGGACCCATATATTGATTAAGAAAGATCAAATGATCATATACCTAATAAATTGACCAAATATATTTAAGTGGGACCCAGATGAATGGGGTCCACCATCTATATTCTAGCAGTCTATAAAACCATATGATGCGGGCTGGGACCCATTAATTGATTGATAAAAATCAAATGATCATAGACCTCACAAATTGACCAAACCTAACCTATTTAAGTGGGACCATGATGAATGGGGCCCACTATATCTATTCTAACCGTCCATAAAACCATATGATGCGGGATGGAACCCATGAATTACTTGATAAAGATCAAAGGATCAAATGATCATAGACCTCACAAATTGACCAAACCTATTAAAGTGGGACCCAGATGAATGCGCTCCACCATCTATATTCAATCCGTCCATAAAACCATATGATGCAGGCTGGGACCCATGAATTGATTGATAAAGATCAAATGATCATAGACCTCACAAATTGACCAAACCTAACCTATTTAAGTGGAAACCCCCCCCCCCCCCCCCCCACACACACACACACACACGCATACGAATGGGGTCCACCATCTCTATTCAACCGTCCATAAAACCATATTATGCGGGATGAGACCCATATATTGATTAAGAAAGATCAAAGGATCAAATGATCATAGACCTAACAAACTGACCAAAAATATTTAAGTGGGACCCAGATGAATGGGGTCCATCATATATATTTTAATCATCCATAAAACCATATGATGTGGGCTGGGACCCATGAATTGATTGATAAAGATCAAAGGATCAAATGATCACAGACCTCACAAATTGACCAAACGTAACCTATTTAAGTGGGACCGTGATGACTGGGGTCCACCATCTCTATTCTAACCGTCCATAAAACCATATGATGCAGGATAGGACCCATGAATTGCTTGATAAATATTAAAGGATCAAATGATCATAGACCTCACAAATTGACCAAACCTATTTAAGTGGGACCCAGATGAAAGGGCTCCACTATTTATATTCTAACCATCCATAAAACCATATGATGCGGGATGAGACCCATGAATTGATTGATAAAGATCAAATGATCATATGATCATAGTCGACCTCACAAATTGTCCAAACCTAACCTATTTAAGTGGAACCCGCTCAGATGAATGGGGTCCACCATCTTTATTCAAACCATCCATAAAACCATATTATGCGGGATGGGACCCATATATTGATTAAGAAAGATCAAACGATCAAATGATCATAGACCTAACAAATAGACCAAATATATTTAAGTGGGACCCAGATGAATGGGGTCCACCATCTCCATTTTAATCGTCCATAAAATCATTAAGTGGGACCCAGATGAATGGGGTCCACCATCTCTATTTTAATCGTCCATAAAACTATATGATGCGGGCTGGTACCCATGAATTGATTGATAAAGATCAAATTATCATAGACCTTACATTTAATTAGAAATGGGCCTCATAGACGTGTGTGAATAGACGTGTGTGAGAAGGCACCATCACTTAGAAATGTAGCACATATGGTGTGTTGGCTTATTTAGGGATCTCATTGAGAGATTTTAGGCTTTTGAGTGGAAGATGATTCTTCATGGAGAGATTTTAGGTCTTTTGAGTGTATAATAGATATAGAGATTTTAGGGATAAGGGCAACTCCGGAAATGGCATTGCAAAAAGTTTGAGGTTGCGCCAGGTGTCTTTATGTGAGGAATGGTACATTCCTTTAGTAATATAGATATGCAAACTGCAACAACACATTCACGGTTAAGAAATACACATTTCAACTGATGATCTTTCTAAAAAAAGAATGAGACATCTTTGAAGAAATATTCCATCAATAAGATCAATCGGACAATTAATGGGGCCCAACCCTTTTAAACTGAAAAGTTAGAGTGGTTTAGATGGGACTCATCTTTAACGGTATAGATTATTTTTTTGTGGGTCCCACCCATCATTTCAAATCCAGACTGAGAACTTAGAGTGGTTTGGATGGGATTCATCTTTAACCGTTCGGATTATCTCTTTGTGGGACCCGAGTTTCGGCAGTGTGTCCCACTCATCGTTTCAAATCCGGATTAGGATCCGAATGTGAATTATAGTTTCACTGTCTGCTGGCGCATGATAGCAACACCACCCAACCTAATAAAAACCAGCAATGAAAAAGGCAAGAGAGAGAGAGGGAGAGAGGGTATGACGTTACGGATCAGCACCGCTGTCACATCCCGGTCCCGAATCACCCTGGCCTAGGGTAATCTCCGAGGTGAAACACACGTACTTCCGTGTGATTGTACCTGAATACAAGCACACGAAGAAAAAGAACTATTCCACTCGTGAGTCAAAACTCACTAAAACCATTAATCAACAGTTAAAATAGCGGAAGCTTGAACAAAATGAATATCATATCCCTGTACAATCCATTTACAATATTCGAGTTTGATACAAAAAGAATTGTACATTTATAAACATTGTTTTATACAAAAGAAAGTCTACAAGAATATCCTATGAACCAATACCAAAAGTAAAATAAGATAGACAAAAGCTAGTGTGACCCACACAAAAGTAGTCAGTCACACTTCTAAATATAAGCTCTCAAAATATTTTGGCGCTCTTCGTGACGAGGAGTCACTACATGGGCCCTACATCGGGCCACTCCTCTAATCCTGAAGGTACCTCTTGGGTAACCTCCGCTCCCTCCTGGACCTTAGCAAGGCTGGGAGTTGTAACTGTACCTGTGACACCAAGCATAGTATCTCAATACAACGAGATAGCAAGTATAGGCAATAAACAGGATATACATAGCTCTCGAGGAAAATTAAATAATAAGAATCACAAAATAATGATAAAAGGAAATAACTAGACAATTGTAGTAATTGAGTAAAATCATACTTTCGAAATTTAATGAATAATAAATATATCTATATAAACTGGCAACTACATTAAACTTCTTCTCTCAATGAGAGCAAATCAAATCTAGTTGGGATATCTCCAACTGCCCGGCCAAAGGCTAGCTGGCTACCCGGTTCTGGAGTTCCGGTTACTCCAGACGACATACTGTAGTAGTCTCAAATAATATGAATCAAATAACCCCATCGGGTGTTACAAATTTCTGTAGTGCAATTTCAAATGAGTCAAGTAAAATCGAATCGAATAGTTTATGTGTTTAACTATAATTCAATTCGAATAATATCTCACATAGTCAAATACTTGTCCAATTCAATTCCTCCATCAAATATTGAATCATTGTGTGACAATTAAATAGCAAATTGGGGAGATGGGTGATAGGATCGAATATTGTAAGCGATATTACTATTTTATCAAATAAAATTTTGATATGAATAAGATCTACAACCTCTATATATAATACAAACATTTAAGAAATTAAGATATTTATTAACTAATTTAATTATTCATATAGCCTATTACCATCCAATACAAGATCAATTAAGAGAATCAACACATTATTATTTACTTGGTGTCACTTATTATGGAATCATATTGAATCCTAAATTAATATTATGGCATAATAATTAGGCTAGCTAATGACATCCATTGGGCTGATTAATTAGTTTATGGGTTCCATCTTTAAGGTCAAAAGGTTCTTACAAAGCCTAATTTACTATGGAATAGGATTTATGCCTTAATTATTCAATGGGAATATTTAAGGTGGTCTAGTAAGGGCTAAGAGTGGTAAATCCACTTGTACAAATGGATTAAAAGAAGCCCTGAAATCAGCTTCAGGTTCGCTCGAGCGGACTCCATCCAGAGAGCAGGTCGCTCGAGCGCACCCCTTGGTCGCTCGAGCCTAAGTTTAGGTATTAGGTTCGCTCGAGCGAACGTTCCAGTTCGCTCGAGCGAACTGTCTAGGGTTTCAGAAACTCGAATTTTCGAGTTTTCTTCTTCTTCTTCTCTCTAATCTCTTCATCACTATTAAAAACTACAATTTTGGAGCCTCCATGCTCCCAACATAGCATTAAACTCATCCATTCCTTCCATAAAAATCAAATCCTATAAATTCAAGGAAAATAAATGCATTAAAATCATTAAGCTTGAATGATATGAATCAATGTGCATAAACATTATGTATAACTTATTTAGAGCTTATACTTGCCTCAATGCAAGCTCTCAAGCCTTCTCTTCACAAATCTTAGTTTTTAGGGCCAAAATCCCCAATTTACCAAACCCTAACAATAGAAAAACCATGAAAAAATGATAAGAATGCAAATGCATGTGAGTGTATGAGTCTATTTGACTCTAATTGAACTCAAAAATCCAAATAATGGGGTTTGTCACTTACCTCTTAAGGATGATTTCAAATTTAAGAGGATTTAGGGAAAGGTGGAGAAAGTTCTTGTCCACAAGTAGAAGAAGAGGTTGAAGAAGATGATGATGAGTCTAAGTCTTAGGTTCCAAACACATGTACACTCTCTTGATGAAGATTGAAAAAAGAATAGGAGGAGAGAATAGAGGGAAGAGTAGTAGAGATGAAAAGGATGAAAAGAAATGAAGAGAAAAGGATAAGTGGTGCTTAAAAGGGGATAAGGTTGATCCTTTTGCAATTAAGTCCACTAAGTTTGGACATTCTCATATTGAGTCAAATGAAGGCCCACTAACTTAATGATTGGTCAAATGGAGTCAAGTCTAATATGAAAGTTAGTGTGCTCGCCGAGAGACACGCGTTAGTGACAAAATGACGTGCAAATGATGTAATTTATGAAAATCAATAATTACGAAAAAACCCTTAATTCTACTAAACTAAGTCAAATCGGTCTCAACTCATCTATTTATGGCTCAAGACTCAACTAACTCAACTCAAACATATTAATTAACACTAATTTACCATAATTAGTAACTAATCAAAATTAATTTAGCTAAAACTCAATTTATTAGTACTAATTAAAATTAATTAGGTCCGGGGTGTAACAACCACCAAAAAGTAAGCTCTATGAGGTTAACGTTCCAAACCCAGACATTTCGGCTATCCAATAACCCCACAAGCCTAAGCCGACACTTGTCCATGTAACACTTCCCCTTCCTGGCTTGTTCCAGTTCACCATCACGTTCTTCCTGAGGGTCCATTTGCATCAGAAACTTCCATCCTTGGCGTCAATCTCTCCCGCTCCCGTGATCCAACATCCGTCGCATACTTCACCAGCACCACATACCACCGCCTCACCTCCATCGGATAGTCTCTCTCCTTAGCGAGTTGGATGTGTTAGAAATCTTTTAGGTTCTCAACCCTCTCTTGAATCATTCCAATAGTACAACATATATTGAATCTAAACAATTAGATGAGTTGAAGTATCTGATTACATCATCTTAAGCATCCGATCAAACAGAATGTTGGTCTTCAGTAGGAATCACAACTCTCTTGTCTATTGCCTTTCTTCTCCGATAAGTGATGGTTACAGAGATTCATTAGTAGGCAAGAGAGTTACCCAAGACCCAAGGATATATTTATAGACGCAAGATGCTACAACCTCTCCTCCATCAAGAAAGAGAAAACTTCTCTAATTGGTCCCTTGATTTAGGGATTAATGGCAACTAGTAAATACCTTTCATTGACCATAAATGGAAAATAGAGAGGACTGATCCACACTTAAATGTGGCCATGTGGGGCACACCAAGAAAATCGATCCAACAGGATGGTCAAAGATTATCGTTCCATAATAGTATAGATTAGATGGCATTCAAATTTTGTAAGACCCCGACCCGAGAGACCTCGTTTAGAGTTGATTAAGTTGTGTTTTAGTTTTAAGTGTGTTTAGGGGTTTTGGATTAGTTGGGGATTAGAATAGCTTTTATGATAGCTTTGGGGAATTTGGAGAGCCTTTTGATGTGTGGGACCCTTTGGGGGTTCTTATTACGAATTGTGTGAGATTGGGGGTTTACCGATGATTTCCAAGAATCGTGTTTTTAACCCCATTGGACTTATCTTGTTAATCCCTACAGCTTTCATGTTGACATCGTTTTCATTCGAGGACTTTAAACCCGATTTTTCGCAATTGAGGGCAAAATGGTCTTTTTACCCAAAATCTGGACACCGATTTCAATGTCACCAAAATGTACAAAATATATACTTTTTGGAAACTAGAAATTTTGCCGAGCAACTTTGTCTTCTTTATCGAAGTCATTTGAAGCTCCGAAGATCATGTTTTGAGCCCGAGAAGTCTTTTAAGTTATGGGCCCCATCCTCACTTACTATATATAGAAAGCTTCTTCTTCTTTTTCCCATTTCTGGCAAAAACCCTAGAGGAGAAGAGAAATTCCAGCCCTAAGGGTTTTCCCTTACCTTTTCTTGCCTCTTCATCTTCAATCCCCCACTAAACTAGTGCTAATGGAAAATTAGTTACTATAATCTTCTTCCTCATCTCAAGGCCTTTGTTTTGACACCATTTTTGAAGAAAACCGCTCACTCCAAAACTTACTTTGGACAACACCTTGCTTTTTGAAGAACTTCCTTGTAAGTGATTTTCTTGAAAGTTTTATAATCTTGTTTGTTTAGCCCTAGGGTAGCTCTATTTCAATTATTGGAAGATTCCGTTTGGTTTTAATTAGTTTTGATAATCTAGGGTTTCGATTTGGGGGTTTTGTGTATAGGTGTTTGATTGTGGCTAAGAGGTGATTAGAGCTCAATTGATTTGCAATTGGACCCAAGGCAAGTGGATGAAATGATTCTCATGTGTTTTATCATGTTTTATGCAAAATCTTGATTTGTCTTCATTAATGGTTTTAATGATTTATCATGTTTGATGGTTTAGTCTTATTGATTTTAAATGATGATTTGATGAGATAATGAGGTCAAGGAATAGCCCAATTAATTGTGAAGATATGTATGGAAGAAGGGGAAAGAAAGGAAATGGATTGGAGTTGGACAAGAGAAGAATTCAACCAAATAGGTTGAGACTCGCTACAGGACCGATCGATCGCCCATCAGGTCCGATCGATCGGACTGTAAATAACTGAGAGGGTTCTCAGGACCGATCGATCGCCCGTCAGGTCCGATCGATCGGACTGTAAATAACTGAGAGGGTCTTCAGGACCGATCGATCGCCCTTCAGGTCCGATCGATCGGACTGAAATGAGATGAACTGTAATTAAGAGAGTTGTGGGACTATTTTTCCAGATTCATTCCAAGCCCATACTCAAGTCCAATTCAGCTCTATCCCTTATCTTCTTGATTGAAGACATTGAACCTGTATTGATGCATTTAAACCCATGAAAGATTGGGGTAAATTGTGAGGGGCTGTAGTGTGGAAGTATCATTTGGAGCCCCAATGTTATTCAAGGATGGGTAAGGTATTGTATGAAGTCCGAAGGAAGGAGGAAACCTCATCAGGGGGATTCCATGAGATTGTATAGATTGACCAATGTGGATAAGGACCCGGAATGTCCCTAACTCTTAAAGAGTACCAAAATTTCATCATAACTGACATACGGGACCCTATTCACACTGATTCAATTCTAGAAACTCCATTGTTAGCCTATAAAGGTGGGAGAACTATTTGTATTCGATTTTCAACTAAACTCCTATTTTGGGATTTCAAATCAACTTGATATGACTAGACCGTCCCAAGAGTACTAGAAGTGATGTGTTTAGCTTTTGCTAACTTGTATATGGCAACTCGAGGTGAATGTGTATTTTGTGCATTTTGGCACCCCGTTTCTTACCGTGCATATGATTTGAGTTATCGTATTTGACCTATGAGTCGGCACCACTGAGCTTGGACGACCTCGTCGGCTTGATCTCCCGACTTGGGGTTCCTTCCCCTCCTGATAGTCAGCTGCAGTCTGGAATTTGCATAGTTTACCCGGTTCGCTACCGTGGTCCTGTATAGTATATATATATTATAGTATTTATCGTTGTTCCTCCTCACCTCGTGTGACTGAGGTCAATGATCCCGTTTATCGTTGTTCCTCCTCACCTCGTGTGACTGAGGCCAATGATCCTGTTAGGGTATGTGCTCTCTTCACTTCGGTGAAGGGAGGATCTAGCTTGTGGGGTTGCCATCTTGACAGTTTCCAAATCCTTGTTACCTCACATGATTTATTGCATATGCACTTCTTTTGAAATAATACATTGTCTTTTATAAAGTTCATTGTTTATCCATAAGTTTTCTTAACTCTTGCATAGCATCATTGTTTTATTATTGTCATGTCCTTTCACCCACCTGCCAGACCGTCGTGTCTGATCCATTTATTTTGGTACTCAGGTCCCGAGCTTATTGCCATTGAGGAGGAGCCAGAGGAGGCGGTCGGTGAACCGCAACGAGTGATTGAGTGGCAAGCCGATGATGTCATGTAGACATTCGGCCTTGCCTTGAGAACGTTACACTTTGGGAACTTGATATCTTTGTTTTAGATTTCATTTGGTTGTACGGTCTCTGTTGACCGTTATTTTGGGGGCTTTAATTAACTGATATTTTGTAATTACACTTAACTTTACTTTTGGGGAAAATATGCTTGATCATTGCTCATCCTGATATCTTGTTATGTTAACCATAAATCAGTCTTGTTTATGGGATTGAAATTGAATGGTATTAATATGGTTTACTACACGCTTCCGCAATCTTGAAAATATATTTGATATGGTTACACGTGAGATGATGTGTACAGATAATCCTCACCGCGGAACCCTGTGGGAAATCACGTGCACGGATAAATATTCTTTTAATTCCGTGTGCGTTTTAGCCAAAGAGATGCACGTGGCGCGGCATCAACCCACCGTCCCGACCTCCCGGACTCGGATCCTTCCACTTTCGGTCCGGGGTCGCGACAAATTTTGAATTTCAATTTTATATTATCTTTATGGTAATAATGAATATTAGTTTGATATGATGACCATAAAAGAGAGATTTTAGGAGAAAGAATCAACATACATAGGAAGAGATAATAAATGAAAAGTAGGAAGGAAGAAAGCTTAGGTGGAGACTTTTGGAGCGCTACACAAAAGGCTCGAGAGCGTTGACAAGGCACCTTGATCCACAACTATATATATAGGGCCAGACTCTCCTAAGCGCGAGCTTAGGATAAAACTCTATAAGCTCACGCTTGTGGGGCCTACCTTGGTCCATCCAAATGGACCAAACACACGACCCCTTGAATTGCACATATCCACCAACTTACGGTGCAGATCCGTATTTATTGGATCGATGGATCGACTGTGTACCGATCCAAATGGACAATTGACCGTTAAACTTTTGGGGCCCAGATGGAGCTGATAGAAATTAAGGTTGGTGCTGATTTTTTTACACAGATGAAGGTTCTAGGGAGTCCTTGAAATCCCCTCATCCCCATGTGGGTCCCCAAGTGGGCCCCACCACACGCTTGAGCTTACCTTATCCAAAGCTTGAGCTTAGGAGAGCTGCCCACACACACACACACACACACACACACACACACACACATATATATATATATATATATGGATATGCTCCTATGAGAGATTGGGTGGGGGCCCTAATATCTATATCCAATGCCAACAACTTACATGTGAGGGTACCCATCCCTATCTCTCATATAAGGTGAGAGATATTTTTCATAGGAGCATCTCTCTATAAATATATATATATTAGGGCTGCACAGAACCGGACCACAGACCGGACCGGACCGCAGACCCGGACCGGACCGGACCGGATTTGCGGTCTTAGTGGTCCAAATCCGGTCCGGTCCAGTCCAGGCCTTTTGTGGTCCGGTCTGGACCGGACCGAACCGGATTTATTAAAATAATAAATTTTTTTATTTTTTTTTCATATTGATGAGCCCATGAGGCATGAGCCTAGCACCCCCATTTGTAAAACCCATCATTCATTCATTTGACATTTGCCCACTTTTTAGATGTGAGGTGAAAATGAAAAAAAAAAAATGAAAACCGGTCCGGACCACTTTAAATGGTCCAACCGGACCGGTTTGGACCGGTCCGGTCCTTCATTTTTGACCGGACCGGAAATCCGATTGATCAGCCCTAATATATATGAGAAATTCTCGAAAACTCCCCATTTAATAAAGGGGAGTTTTTGCCCATTTTGACTTGTCCAATGAGATTTTACCACCTCACATAGGAACATAGGAAACAAAAGGAGATTTTTGAAAATTTAAATTTCTTGTCCGTATTTAACTTGATGATGACACGTGTCATAGTTTTTTTGCAAAAGATTTTTTGAAAGTTTTTCATGATGCAACCTTGTTTTTTTCCGGGAATATTATCCCACATCAACTCAAGCTTTAACCCATTTTTATGAATAGTAATATTCAACTGAGAACTAGTTCTCATATATTATATAAGAACTTTTTTGTGAGGCCCAATTATGGGCCCCATTTGGGGATGGGACCAAGGGGGATGGAAAGATCTATGTGAGACCACCCCGAGTATCAAGTTTGACCCTGCCCCTAACCCCTTCATCCATAGCCCACAAGTTTAATGGCCTCATAATAAAAAAAATGTTCAACCCTCGATCCAACGGTTCAGTTCATTCGGATGTGTGTCAATCCTTGGAATTAGTGACTATCAGGGGGTTCCCTATTAGTTGCTATGTTTGGATGGGTTGCTAGTTGGACCCGGCAAAAAAAAGTTCTCATATAATAGGTGAGAACTATTTCTCACTTGAATATTTCCCTATATATATAATAAGCAATGAATCCGGATTCCCAACTGTATAAAATCTTATCTTATCTTTTCTTTTTTCATTTAAAGAAGCAATTGAGAGGGTGCATTAGCTAACACGAGATTTTATACATTTGGCAAATCATGATTTGATAAAACAGTATCTCCTTGTTCCAATGAAACAGGGGATCTGGACTCTAAAGCAATAGGGAAGCCCTACTTTGGCACGTGCCACATCAACGCTCTCAAATCTCACAGTGCCACATAAGGGCTCTCACGGACGCCATGTGGCATCACACCTGGTTTTGAAAATATGTTTTTTAGGTAATTCAAATCACAATAAACCTCTCTTTATTCCCTCATTTTAACACCCCTAAAATCTCTCCTACAATAGGGCAAAAATCTCTTCATATTATCGACACATCATCCTCTCCAAAAATCTCTTCATATTATTTAGACATCGATGAGTGGAACACTTAATATAATCAAGTGTTGTTCCTTGAATGAAACAAGGGTTGATGATTATAAAAACAAAAAACATTATAGATTTTATAAAGGGCCTACCAATCGGTTTATAATATTACTATCACAGTAACATTAAAACTTATAAAAAATACGTTGGTGGGGTCCCTAACCTGGCCCCACAATAAACTTAATAGCGTTGCTTCGTTAAACATTAAAATTTTAGAGTTTTTTTTATATACCCCCTAAGGTTTGTAGGATTTGTAAATATACCCCTGAGGTTTTAGTATTTGCAAATAGGCCTTTGCATTTTCATTTTAATACCTTCTGTGTCCCCTAAATGAATAGTCTTCTAACCACCATAGGTTTTTAGAGTGAAATGACACTTTTGTCCATCTCTTTTATCATTATATGCATAATCTCAAAAGCTTGGATTCAATTTTTTTTATATAAAAAGCATATAACATTAACAATTGTGCTAAGTGGGAGAGAATAACCCTATATAAATTTATTATTTTTATAAATACGGGGCTCATTTCATTAAATCCACATTGATCATGACGATAATAACACATGTACTTATAACTAGTTATGATTTTCCAATTCATACATGGCCCACCTTTGGATTGATAAAAGTTTCAAAACACATGATTGTGCTTCATGTATAGGGGTGTAAAAGAAATATTGGGGGGATGGGCAAATGTAGAATAAAATATTAAATTTTAGAATTTGTGAGGGGGGTGGTGTTTGGCTCTATGTAAAAGAAATATTGGGGGGAGGGGCAAATGTTAAGAAAAATATATTAATTTTTAGAATGTGCAGAGGGAGGGGGGATCTTAAACTTTTCTCAAATATGGGTATGGACTTAAGTCCCGAGGTTCTTGTACGTGGGTCCACCCCCCGGTCATGTGCATGAGAGAGTTATTATTGAGAGAAATTATTGTGACTTGAGATAAAATAATGGTATTTTTACAAATAAAACTATACTCATTTTTATTTAATGGACGTAAGGGCAAAGCTATCATTTATACAAAAATCCAACAGAGATCTCATGGTGGATGCCCATTCTTGTTAGGAAAATTGATTTTGAAGACATGAAAGGTATTAAAAAGAAAAGACAGGAGCCTATTTACAAATATTAAAACCTTATGTGCCTATTTACAAATCCTACAAACCTTAGGGGGGTCTATACAAAAAGCTCAAAATCTTATTAGTGGGCCCTCAGCGATAGGCTTAATATTGATTGAAGTGATACTTGTCCGCACAATGGATTTATGGCAGTGGTTTCATTGCCACATTAAAGTTTTATGAGTGGGTCCTCTTATAAAACTCTAAACTGCAAGACAATACGTTGGTGGGTTTAAGTCTAATTGAGGCGAAGCTTGGCCCCACTAATAGATTTTATGGGTGGGCCCAAAAATTAGGCCCTTAATGATTATTAGTAGATTTCTTCTGTTAATTTACTATTATCAATAATATTTTCCCAAAAATACCAAATATGAATAAATTTAATTTTCTGGCTTAGGCTTAGCACAGGAATTTGTTATTGATTTATATTTTTGCTAAGCTCAGGCTTGGAAAATAAAACGTAAATAAAAATTAATTTTAAATATATTTTTTTGTAAACAAAAATTACTTTAAGATTTTTTTCAGGTCAAAAGTTCACCCTCTTTTTATCCTTTCAAATAAATTTTGATATTTACAATTTTAAGTGTCATATGGTGTTTATTTGGTTTGGATGCAGTTGCTTTATTTTGTTTGTTTTTCCATTTTTTAAGGGCCCCACTGATGATTTCTTGATAAATAAATTGTCAACCGCCTTATACTTCAAGTAAAGTAAAAGTGGTTGATCTCAACATAACAGTACTAGGCCTAATGTCCAGTACCACCACGTTTAGGCTTCATGACCACAAATGGCACCACTCTGCAGAAAAGAGAAATGGAACAAGTAAAAAAAGCCACCAGTGCATTAATGGAGTCTGTAGGTGCAGAAAATAATGACCCACAATAACTGGGGAGCCTTAGAGGACTTATCCAACGATGGTGGTGACTGGGTACCGTCCGAAAGCCTGAAAGGGAAGAACACACGGTCAGAGGACCCTGGCCTGGGCGGCGCAAGGCTCTCCGATGCCAAAGTCAGTGAAGGAACTGGAACGATGGAAGGAGAGGAGGAAGAGAGGCAGAGTAACAGCTCTCAAGTATGTATATTGCGTACCTTGCATGTGAAATGCAGTCCTTTTTATAGACGATTTGGAAGATATCTTGGACGATATCTTGGCATGGGTCTCATGATTCGACTGGGAAGTCATGATCAGCCCACGATGCAATTAATGCGGTCCAATCCAGCCCACTCTGCATTAAATGCGCGTCGGATCAGCCCACGTCGCATTTAATGCACGTCTTGTTGGGCCAGATCGTGTTGGACGCCTTTGGCGATAGGGGTACCATCGGATCTGCCCTCGGGCCGTGCCCCGATGTGGCCTCAGCCGCTGGATGCCGCCATGTCAGTGATCTGGCGAAGATTGTGAGCGGCTGGATGTCGCATCTGTCTTGCTAGCTCGCGCCCCTACTCCCCCACGTGCTTGATGAAGTGGAGGGGGCGAGGGGCGCAAGCGGAGGTTCTTTCTTACTTCGGCTTCCGTCCCGGCTCTTTTAGTCGGGGTGGAGCTCTCTGCCGAGATGGACACACGAGGTGGCCGAGCTCGGCGCCAGCGGTCCGGAACTGCTTGACTTCGGCCGGACCTCCTGTCCTGGCAGCCGGGGTGAGCCTGGTGCCGCGTGGATGGCATGTGGTTGGCACGTGAGAGTGCTCAGACTCATCTGATGGCTGTGATTAGCGTAATCCTGTGGCTCTGGAAATCTCCCCACACAATTGCCCCCTAGCTTTTGACCTCTTAAGCGCCCTGGCCTTTAGTGGTCGAAAGCTAGAAGACTCGTTTGGGGATGCGACGGTCATTGCCTGGTGTCGCTTCAACTGTCCTGAAGCAATGAATGCTCTGTCTTGTCTGTACTGGGAAGCGAGTCGACGGCTACACGCGTCGCCTCTTCACTGATTGCACTGTCTTATTGATGGAATGGGCGCAGATCGCGAAATCCGCCCTTTCGAATTTCGAAAGGAGCGCGCGCCGAGGGTTTGTTTTCCATAAAGAGGGTCGTCTCCTTCCCTTCTTGTTTCTGACTTCTTTTCGCCTTTGCCTTCATCTGTGATTTCTGCTCTGCTGCTCGAGGTTTCTTCAAGCGAGGACGACCCTAGGGCGTGTCTGGACCTGTACTCGAGTCGCCCCTTCTGTCTCTGTAAGTTGCTTCGCGCCTCTGTATAGCTTTTTCTTAGGGTTTCGCAACCTTTAGGGTTTATCTTTTGCTGTCTCCTTCTTCAGACATGGGCACCCCTAGGTTCAATCTAGATACCGAGGAGGGAATAGCTAGATTTAGGGCCGCTTTTGATATTCCGGAGCGAGTCCTGCTCAAGCCGGCGGACTCCGTCGACTATGCCACGATGCGCTGGTCCGGCGGCTGGATGCCGTTCCCGCTGATCTCCGTGATCGAGGGCGGGGTCAGATTCCCCCTGCACCCTCTACTTAGAGCTTGCCTCAGTTCCTGGTCCCTTACCCCGTGCCAGCTGATGCCCAATGGCTATAAGGTCATCATGGGCACGGCGAAGCTGAATGAGATTCTGGGGACCGACTTAGGTGTCCATGATATCGAGGACACCTACGATATCTGCAAGGCCGGGGAAGGAAATATTATCTCCGGGTGAAGCCGCAGCGAAGAGGCTTCGTCCTGGCCTTGGAAGATTCAAGTAAGAATGCCGAAGAAGCCTTTTTCTGCGTTTCGGGGGACTTGGAGTTCGACGCTGGCGAAAGTAGGAGGTTATCGGTCCCGCGCCGCCCCGGGACAGTCCCAAGTAAACATCGCTCCTTTTCATTCATCTTCTTTGCTCGATTTCGACGATGCCGAACTGACTTATTATTTGTTATGCAGAGACAGGTGCGAGATGACGCCGAGCTGCGAGTGAAGGCTGGAGGAGGAACCCCGACGACATCAACAAGGTTGAGAGGTACAAGGGGCACGAGACTAGGTCAGCTTGAAAGCTGCTCGGATACACGCCGAGATACCGCGGCCACTACCAGAGGACCGAGGTACCCGAGGTGGACGAAGCGCATCCTGATCGGCCAACCGTCTCCCTTGCTGTACCTGCCGGGATCCCCTTGGACGATCCTGCCGCTAGGCAAGCCGCGTCTGGGTCTGGGGCGTCCACTTCCAGTTCGGAGCCGCCGAACCTGAGGCAGATAGTGGACGCTTACTCTTCTGATCAGGAAGAAGACATGGCGGGAAGGTCGAGGGAACCAGTCATCAAGGATATAGCGGCCAAGTTCAGGCGGGGGTCTTCTTCCTCTGCGACGCCATCTTCTGCCAGCACCCGAGCAGCTTCGAGCTCGGGAGGTGCTGGCGACACTTCCGCTCCTGCTTCCGCTGCTGCTTCTGCTTCTGCTCCTGCTCCTGCTCCTGTTTCGAATGCTGGAGTTCGGCGACGCTCGCCGGAGCGCCTGAGGGAGGGGTCCCCGCCCAGGAAGAAGTCCAAGGCGGGGGAGAAAGACTTGGGGGCCGAACAGCCTCCGAAGGGCAAAACCCCTGCGCGGGCCCCCGGAGTCAAGGCTCCAACTGAAAAGAGTGCACCGGCTGAGAAGAGTGCACCAGCTGAGAAGAGCGCGCCGGCAGGCGGGCCGTCCGGCGGTATGACTCCCGAGCGCACCATCTCGGCGGGGCAAGGATCCGGGTCGTCCTCCAGACCCCGAACTTCCCCAGCGCCATGGAGGCCGAGGATGGAAACGCAGCCTGGTAAGCCTCTGAACGTCGAGGATCGGCTGCTGGGGAACGCCGATGTCATCGGGGCTCTCGCCAAGGTCTGCGCTCTGCCGCGGGATATGGAGACGCACGAGAGGTTCGATAACGAGAGCCTGATGGTCTCGGCGATTCAGGCTAACCTCCTGGTAAGTGCTTTCAGTGTTTTCCTTCCCAAGTAATTTCGCTCGACTGCCCCAGCTTGACTCATCTTTCTCCATTTGCAGAACGTGCAGAGGCTCCTGACCGTGGTGGGGCGGAGTGATAGGAACGCTGCACGGGTCACTCAGCTGGAGTCCGAGAGGGACAAGCTGAAGAAGGAGCTGGAGGAGCTGCAGGCGGGAATGGAGGGGATGAAGAAGGCCAGCGCTGAGGAGGCTGCTCGGCTGGCGTCGGCTCTGGCTGGTGTCGCCGAACTTACGGCGAAGACCAACCAGCTGAAGGGCGAGGTCTGGGCAAGGAACAAGAAGACCGCCGAGCTGGAGTCGGTGTTGGCCAGATTAAAGGCTGAATCGACGGCTGAGGGGACGAGGCTGCGTGGGGAAGTGCTGGTTGGGCGAGCCGAAACAGCGAAATTGAAGACGGCGAACGCCGAGCTGGAGAAAGAGAAGGCCTCTCTTCTGTCCGAGACCCAGTCCGCCTTCCAGGATAGGGTGGATCACGCCACCAAGCTATATGAGAAGCAGGTGGAGGAGATCACCGCCATCCTGTTCGAGGAAGGATGCCTGGCCGCACTGAGACGTGAGGGGGTCCCCGAAGATCACCCTGTCTACCGGGACCTGCCGAAGTACTCGGACCCGGCTCTTGAGCCGAGCTCCGCTCCTGCAGCCGAAAGTGCCCCAGTTGAAGCTCCTGCAGTTGCTCCTGCTGCTGACGACGCTCCCGTTGCCCCGGTCTCGAGCGACGCCCCGGCCGTGCCTCAAGGTGATGCCTCCTCTGCCCCTGCTTCGGCTGAGGTACCAGTTGAAGCCCCTTCTGCCAGTGACGCTCCAAGCAAGGTCATGGTTTCGGCCGAAGCTGCTGGTTCGGCAGATATGGTGATCGACCTGGTGGAGTCGCCGAAACCACAGTAGTTTGTAATATGTTTGCCTTCTGCCTTGTAATACTTTTCTATTATCAATGAAAAACGGGCTCCTTTACTTGAATGTTTCCTCTCTTTTGTTTTTGGATGTGATATTGAATAGCATTGAATGCCTTTACTGCGACGCATGACCATCGAGGTAGAGAGAGTCACACGGTCTTCATAGCTGTCTGTGCCGATTCTCCGTATTCTGGAGATCATAAATAGCAGTAAACATGGTGTTACTGCCGACGAGGGAAACGGGCGGATGTCTCCACGTGGCGCCCTAGGGATCGCTGGTCATCAGTCGTGCACCCCAAATAATGCGTGGGAGACTTCGCCCCTTAACTTCCTTCGGAGATTGAGCCCTTCTTCTTCCTATAAGTAGGGACGATAGGCTCGCCATGGGCGACGAAAAGAACAGAACGTTAGGATAGTTTAAATCACGCAGACATAGGAGCCATGCCCAGCGGGTGTTCAGAAGCAATTGATCCGGGGGGAACCCCTGCGCCTGCGGGCGGCTTTCTCCAAGGGGGGAAGCCCATCGTGGTCTGCGCACTCTCTAAAGGAACTCCCCGTGGACCACGCGCTCTCTGAACGCGCGTTCATGGCCGACCGTCCCTGGTCAGGTTGCAGGGGAATCATCTGCAACTGCGGGATGGTCGGGTCCTGGGTGTCTGCCGATCCTGCAGGGTCCTGGGTCGCATCGAGCTCCCTGCGAGCCCCTGCGAGCCCCTTGCGCCGTGTCAGGATGGTAAGACTAAGGGTGGAGTTGAGGCCCGCTGGACCTGGGGGCTCTCCAAACTTTGGTCTCACTGACCGGAGGGTGTTGAAGAGCTCGGCGAGGTCCAGGGCCTCCGACCTGGAGGGGCTCTGCAATCGCTTTGGTCTGACCAACCAAAGTGTATTATAGAGCTCTGTGAAATTCAGGATCACTCAGAACCTCCAGTCCGTGATCCGGCATCTTGGAGTCTGCAGCCCGAAGAGTCGGTGAAGATCAGAGCCTCCCAGCTTTTCTTTATTTTCTGTTTTTAGAGGACTGCGATCCTCCTTTCTGTATCTTTCTTTCCTGTTCTGTAACTCTTGTAATAAAGAAATTTTCAATAAAAAGGAAGAACTTTGTGACCACTTATACTGTGTACACTGCTTTTGCGTTCTCTTTTACTTTCCTTGTATTGTTCTGGAACACTTGTGTTTTTGTGTTGCTTTTCTGTGTTTGAGTGCTGGCCCAGCTCTTTCTTTCTGAGATACTGACCTTGGCCGAAATGGCTGGCTTTGGAAAATGACCATGGCCGAGATGATCTGCTTTCGCCGAGGCGGATTTATCATTTCTACTGACCTCGGCCATGAGAGCATGAGTTCGGCACTTGTAGAGTTGGATAAATCCCTGAGTTTAGGAATTCGGCCGAGTGTTCGAACTCGAGGCCTCCTTCCAGGGCTACGAACCCTTGTAGAATGGGATTAATCCCAGAAGTTAGGAATTCGGGCCGAGTGTCCGAACTCGAGGCCTCCTTCCAGGGCTACGAACCCTTGTAGAATGGGATAAATCCCTGAGTTTAGGAATTCGGCCGAGTGTTTCGAACTCGAGGCCTCCTTCCAGGGTTACGAACCCTTGTAGAATGGGATAAATCCCTGAGTTTAGGAATTCGGCCGAGTATCCGAACTCGAGGCCTCCTTCCAGGGCTACGAACCCTTGTAGAATGGGATAAATCCCAGAGTTTAGGAATTCGGCCGAGTGTTCGAACTCGAGGCCTCCTTCCAGGGCTACGAACCCTTGTAGAATGGGATAAATCCCAGAGTTTAGGAATTCGATCGAGTGTTCGAACTCGAGGCCTCCTTCCAAGGCTACGAACCCTTGTAGAATGGGATAAATCCCTGAGTTTAGGAATTCGGCCGAGTGTTCGAACTCGAGGCCTCCTTCCAGGGCTACGAACCCTTGTAGAATGGGATAAATCCCAGAGTTTAGGAATTCGGCCGAGTGTCCGAACTCGAGGCCTCCTTCCAGGGCTACGAACCCTTGTAGAATGGGATAAATCCCTGAGTTTAGGAATTCGGCCGAGTGTCCGAACTCGAGGCCTCCTTCCAGGGCTACGAACCCTTGTAGAATGGGATAAATCCCTGAGTTTAGGAATTCGGCCGAGTGTTCGAACTCGAGGCCTCCTTCCAGGGCTACGAACCCTTGGCGTTGCCGGAGTCAGTGAAAGACGATAGATTGAAGGCAAGGTGAAAAGCTGCTTTCATTGATTCAGGATTCATTACATCTTTAGAAATAGAATTTCTTTAGGTGGGATGCATTCCACGGTCTCGGCAGCGGCTTGCCTTCTAAGTCTTCGAGCTTGTAGGCTGATTTCCCTGCTAGTGAGACCACCCTGAATGGGCCATGCCAGTTCGGAGCCAGCTTCCCTTCGTTTGGTTCTTTGTCAGCTGGCAGGGCCTTCTTTAGAACTAGCTCTCCCACTGAGAATCTTCTTTCCCTGACGTTTTGATTGTATGCCCTGGCTAACCGCTGCTGATAGTCGGTCAGTCGCAGGGCTGCTGCTTCCCGTCGCTCGTCTGCCAGCTCCAGCTCTATCGCCAGGTTTGTGTTGTTTCGGCCTTGGTCGACCAGCTCTGTCCTCAGGGTGGGAAGGCCGATCTCTAAAGGAATGACCGCCTCCATCCCGTAGGCCAGAGAGAAAGGTGTTGCCGAGGTGGATCTCCTTGGAGTCGTTCTGTATGCCCATAGCACGCTCGGAAGCTCCTCTGTCCATCTTCCCTTTGCCTTGTCCAGTCGCTTCTTCAGGCCGTCCAGGATCACTTTGTTAGAGATTTCTGCCTGGCCATTACTCTGTGGGTATGCCGGAGTGGAGTAATGGTTC
This sequence comes from Litsea cubeba, assembly GCA_012931725.1. Classification (NCBI taxonomy): domain Eukaryota; kingdom Viridiplantae; phylum Streptophyta; class Magnoliopsida; order Laurales; family Lauraceae; genus Litsea; species Litsea cubeba. The sequence continues at coordinate 19,142,548 of CM022952.1, read as the reverse complement.
TTGATCCCGTGCTCTTGGCAGAAGTCTTTGAAGGATTTGGAGTCGAACTGAGTCCCGTTGTCCGAAATCAGAGTCCGGGGGATGCCGAACCTCGTTAGGATGTTTTTCCAAACGAAGTTCCTGGAGTCCCTGTCCGTGATTGAGGACAACGGTTCAGCTTCTATCCACTTTATGAAGTAGTCTGTGGCGACTATCAGCCATCTTTTGTTTCCTGGAGCTCGGTGAAGAGGCCCCACAATGTCCAGGCCCCATTGAGCGAAGGGCCATGGGCTAGTGAGGGGACTCAGATCTTGAGCTGGCTGGTGGAGAGAGTGGGAGAACTTCTGGCACTTCTCGCACTTCCTGGCGTACACCTGCGCGTCCTTCTGCATGTAGGGCCACCAGTAACCCTGGCTTATTGCTCTGTAAGCCAGTGATCGGCCTCCTATGTGACTGCCGCAGATTCCTTCGTGGATCTCATACAGGAAGTCGTCCACTTTGCTCGGATGGACGCACTGGAGATATGGACCTGTGAAGGATTTCCTGTAGAGTTTGCCTTCGGGAGAGAGCCAGAATCGAGCTGCCTTTAGTCTGACCCGGTGAGCTTCAGCCTTGTCCTCAGGGAGCCGGTCATCCTTCAAGTAGGCGACGATTGGATCCATCCAGCTTGGGCCGAGATCAGCACAGAGGACAAGCCGAGATGAATGGAGTTCTAAGCTTGACCTTGATACTGACCCAACCTCGATGGTCCTTTTCTTCCCTGCTTCGACGGCGGAGGCCAGGTTTGCAAGCGCATCTGCGTGCGTGTTGGTATCTCGGGATATTTGCCTGACCTCGGCTTTCTGGAAATGAGACAGTAGTTTTTTCGCGAGGGCTAAGTAGGCCGCCATCCTGTCGTGCTTGGCCTGGTAGTCTCCGGCGAGCTGGCTCGTTACCAGTTGGGAATCGCTGAAGATTACCAGGTGTTGGGCTCCGAGGATTTGGGCACTGTTCAACCCTGCTATCAGCGCTTCATATTCTGCCTCATTGTTTATCGCTTTGAAGTCGAGGGTGAAAGCCTGCTCTATGACCAGACCCTCTGGCGATTGGAGGACTATGCCGGCGCCAGCTCTCTTGGAGGTGGACGACCCGTCGACAAAGATCTTCCATACCATGGTGGGAGGCTGCTCGACCTCAGTCAGCTCTGGCTCGTGCCCTGTGCCCCCCAGTGCCGTGCCGAACTGGGTCGGAGCCGGGTTGGGGGAGACGAATTCGATAATGAAGTCTGCCAGAATCTGGGCTTTGACCGCAGTTCGGGGGTGGTACTGTATATCATACTGCCCCAGTTCAACTGCCCACTTTGATATTCGCCCTGAAAAGTCAGCCTTTTTGAACACTGAACGGAGTGGATGCTCCGTGATCACCACAATGGTGTGGGATTGGAAATAATGGGAGAGCTTGCGAGAGGCGCTGACAAGGGCCAGCGCAAGCTTCTCCAATAGAAGGTATCTGGTCTCGGCATCAAGCAGTGTCTTGCTCGTATAATAAATTGGTTTTTGGATTCCTTCGTCCTCCCGGATGAGGACGGAGCTCACTGCGTTATCCGAGACCGCAAGATACAAATAAAGAGTCTCCCCCGAAGCTGGGGTGGAGAGCAAGGGTGGTGACATTAGATAGGTTTTGAGCGCGGCCAATGCCTGGTCGCACTCGGGGGTCCACTGGAATTTCAAGTTTTTCTTTAGAAGCTGAAAGAAATGCCTGCACTTATCTGATGACCGGCTGATGAAGCGATTGAGTGCTGCAGCCATTCCTGTGAGCTTCTGTACTTCCTTCGTGGTAGAGGGGCTCTGAATGCTCTGGATCGCGGTGATCTGGTCCGGATTAGCCTCTATCCCCCTCCGCGTTACCAAGCTGCCGAGGAACTTGCCAGAGGCTACGCCGAAGGCGCACTTGGAAGCGTTTAGCTTGAGCTTGTACGCGCGAAGGATGTCGAAGACTTGGCCGAGATCCGCCAGATGGTCGCCGGAGTGCACTGATTTGACGACCATGTCGTCGATGTACACCTCAACCGTCCGGCCGAGCTGAGCATGGAACATTTTTGTGACGAGGCGCTGATAGGTTGCCCCCGCGTTCTTTAGCCCGAAGGGCATCACCTTGTAGCAGTAAGTGCCGCGGGGGGTTATGAATGACGTTTTCTCCTCGTCAGGCTCGTAGAGCGGGATCTGGTGGTAGCCTCTGTAGGCGTCGAGGAAGCTCATTCGGTCGTGACCGGCGGTGGCGTCGATCAGTTGGTCAATCTTTGGAAGGGGGAAACTATCTTTAGGGCAGGCCCTGTTCAAGTCCGTGAAATCCACGCATACCCTCCACTTGCCAGTTTTCTTCTTGACCACCACCGTGTTGGCCAGCCATACCGGGTACTGGACTTCCCGGATGGCTCCTGCCTTTAGCAGATTGTCGACCTCTTCGACGACCGCATCTGTCTGCTGCAGTCCTGTCCTACGGGCCCTCTGCACTACCGGCTTGTGATCGGGGTCCACATTCAGCTTGTGGCACATGACCTCAGGGTCGACCCCAGGCATTTCGCTTGGACTCCAAGCGAAGACGTCGACGTTCTGTTAGTTTTATGGTCTCAATACCAGCATATGATGTAATAAATTGATTTATTTCTTTATTAATCAATATATTCATGCTTTCCATTTCATGAGATGAATGGCGTTTAATTATATACTTGCACATAACCAATACGAATGACATAATGGTTCATGAGATGAACCGGAGTCCATAAGTATACTAGATATAATACATGTGTATGGATGAGATCCACATACGGGAGACATGTATAATAAATCTTATACTTGAATATCTTCACAACCAGTGATGAGACTGGACATCTCATACTGACAAGGTTGCAGCATTTTGATCACTATGCGATAGTGTGATTTGTCTCGATCATCAGAATGAAAGATTCTGGATCATAGTGCTGGTACATTGGATGTATTGAAGGACCATGAGAAGCACCTTATAAACACTGTCTTTATATTAAGGTCTGCTCTCATAATTCCCTATCAGTAAGCTCTCAATCCTGAGACATTAATGAACTCAAGTTTCTATCTATTAATTTGCTTTGAGTCACCAATGAGTGAGGCCAACTATAGGTCAACACCTCGGTGATTTGGGTATATGGTAGTAGATCTGTGGGAACATTTAATGGTCAAGATGGAATCTATCTCTAATGTCCCCTCGTGCCAATTAATGGATTTATCATTGGTAAGTGTACACCCATTCCGATTAAGAGTTAATTGGAAAGGTACCATTGATCATTATAATTAATTGGGACTCAAGGATAATAAGATATGGATCTAGTTTGGAAGACAGGTCCAATTGATCCATGGATATTGATGGAGGGGCCTACTTGTGGTAATAGGGAAGTTTAGGGTCTTCTATGTAATTTATTCCTAAGACTGGAGTGCAATTGCATTTATATAGTGGAGTTATTTGCAATTAACTGTGGGCCCGGATTGCACATGAGATGTGGGGTCACGTATCCCAGTTGGAGCCAGCTTTCTAAGGAATCCCTAGTGGTCCCCACGCTAGCCCAAGTTACTAATTCTACTTAAACTCTAAAAGGAAGGAATTAGAAAGATACTATTTCTATTTGAAGTGAGACTTCTAATAGTGGTAATAGTAAAAGAAGATAGTTACTAATTATAATGGAAGTATAACTTCTAATTAATAATTAGTAGGAGAGGGTGTTATGGGTTATAAAAGGGAAGGCTTATGGGCTGGACGTCCATACTAATCCTCCTCATTGGAATTCACGCCCATCTCTCCTTGTGCAAGTGTTGCACAACAACCTCTTCTAGTTCTAGTTCTCCTTCTAGTTGCTTAGAGCTTTCTAGTAGTTTTCTTTAGGAGATCCCACCCATCTCCTTGAGAAGAGAATTTGATAACGGGATATAGCGTGGAAGATCACAAGGTGTTGGAGATCTTACTTTGATTAAGTGAAAGCGTTTCATCTTCAAAGAAAGTAGCAACTTCTCCATTAGAGCCCAACCGAGCTCCAAAGGTATAATCTACTTCCTTGTATGTTGTAGATTTATTTGTTGCATGTGAGTTACTGATTTTCTATCTCCTAGATAGATTGAATTACTGATCATGATAGATGAGATAGAGGGTTTGCATCTTGGACACATTGGTAGCCTTATGGATAGTTGATCTCTGTATCAAGTGGATCAAAAGTTTTTGAAACCTATCCTAGAGGCCCACCCTATTTCCAACAATTGGTATCAGAGCCTTACCTCATCTCTTATCATGTTAGATCAGTAAGCTTGATCTAATCTTTACATGAGATGCGAAGAGAATAGATCAAGGGCTATGTATGGATCAGTTTTGATGGTTTTGCTTGGATAATTAGTAAGTCCATGTTTGGATAGTCACAAAAGGGTCTAACAATGATGGAATGATGGTAGGAAGCCATTGGAAATCTTCAGAAGAGTTTTGGAGATGGTTGGACACGAAATTGAAAAACCCAACTTGCAGATTTCCGTCAGGCAGGTCGACCGAGCCCTCTGGCAGGTCGACCGAAGACACTGAGGCCGGTCGACCGAACCCTCTAGTAGGTCGACCGAATAGACTGACATATGAGATCTCAACCCTCTAGTAGGCCGGTCGACCGAACCCTCTAGTAGCTCGACCCCCGCCGGGGGACACCCCCGGACCCCCTCTGCGTAGGGGGCATGAATCATAGTAGTGGCAATATTTGGCATCCTGTCTTTCCATTATTGTTTGGTAACCCGACTTTGTGAGTTGCTTTACTAGTGTGTGATACTAACATGCAGGTTATCATGTCCTCTCCATATGGCCCACAAGTCTTTTTACTTTCTTTTATGGTTGAATGTTTATTTTTGGCAAGTTGTAAAGGGCATCATGGTTTCCTTGTTTTCCCGGTTTAGGGCAAGGCATGGTGAAATTTCCTATGAGCCTTTTATTTCCATTAATAGATTATCATGTAAGTCTCATCGTAGAGACATAGGAATTTATGTAATTTCTAAATTTGTAAATTCTGGCGATGTCCGAGACTAAAGAAGGAAAGTGAAGTTGGGCTCCTAATCAAAGAGTTTGAAGATTACCAAAGGAGTTTTGGAGTTTCCAAAAGAGTTTGAGGAATTCCAAGTTTTTGGAAAGTCTAGAAGTCCAAGAAGTCTATTCCGCTTGGGCCATGTGGAGGAGAGGACTAGTTTCTAATTTTAGCATTTTCTATTTATAGTTGAATGCTTTATTTAGAATGTTTCCAAATCTGATCCAAACATAGCAAGTTACTAAAATTGGTCAAATCAAATTATTTTTGGAAAGAGTTCTAATTAGTGTTGATGACTCATGAGATGGACACATTGGTAACACTAATTTTAGGAACTAGACTTTCCTTATAATAACTTGACTTGGAACCAATCTTAGATCATAACATGAGATGATTTGATGTTTATATTTATATGTGGGCCTTAATACCTTAAAAAGGAAATCCTCAATTCTAAAATATTAAGTGGGAGCGGGGCATTTAATTTTAAAAAAACCCCATGGTTTTCCCACCATAGGTCCATTGTAAGGAAAGTATTAGCCTCGCGCCACCAAGAGTGTGGCCGTTCCTTCGGAGGGCTTTTATTTGTCTGGTTACTAGATATGGATCTCCATTGGATAGTATTGGTGAGACGTGGTGGGGGTTCACTCCCCTAGGAGGAGCTGCCCATGACGGTTGTCATACAATATTAGTTGGTGATGGACCGCGCTCCCGATGCCCGGGTTCCTACCGAGGTCGGCGGACGTGGGAGTCCGTTTGGTTCCGACCCTTTCGTAACCGGGGGGCAAAAGGGACGTGCATCAACATTTCTTTTTTTGTGGGTGTGCCAGATTTTCTATTTTACTTGGAATTGCAAGTGGTGATCCGGAGATCAACCTTCGCAAGTAAAAAGGAAATCAACTTCTTTCAAGTTTTCCATTGCACATATATTTAAGAAAAGAGACATTTTCTTGATTTGCCGTGAAAGGCGATTTTTTTGGCATTTATAGCCGATTTTTTTGCGTTTATAGCCGATTTTTTGGCGTTTATAGCCGATTTTTGGCGTTTATAGCCGATTTTGGCGTTTATAGCCGATTTACAATCCTTATCAACAATGAAAGACAAGAATTGTGATTTTTGTCTCTTTTGAAAAAAATACAAACTACAATGAAAAGCAAGAAAAGGAGGATCTAACTTCTCAGGAGATTGTGGGGGACTCGTTTAGATTGACGGTCGCAAGCCATGTGTGGGCTTCGCCATCATCCATGCAGATGAGAACAGAGGATGCTATTGATTCGCTTGGCTTGGCTATAACCTCAGGTTTTTAGAAGACAAGACCAAAGGAAGGTCCTATGTCCAATAAAAAACCGAGTAGAACGGGCTGAAAAGCCATATCTAAGCCATTGGAGGCAGGAGGAGAAGGCAAGGACCTTGGGGGGGGTACCCCCCAGGGACTTTTGTCACCTTGTTGCGGTGGCCGGTGTAGAACTTCTGCAGAGTTTTCTCTCTTTTTCTTTTCTCTGGATTTCTGACTGCTGTCTGATGTTTGTTGTGTGTTTTTTCCGATGATCTGGATTCCTTTGGAGTGCTCTCCTATTTATAGGCTCTTGGTAGCCATTTAGGAGAGCTTATGGGCTTTTAATGTCATTAAGCCACATAATGGGAGGAGTTACAAAATTGAATTGTTTTATTTTGTAACTCCTTTTTCTGGCTTCTGATTGGCCGGAGGAGATTGAGGGCATTTAATCGCCTTTAATCGCCATGATGGGAGGAGTTTCATGGGTTAAATGCCATGAATCTCTTGACTTGTAACTCCCAAATGCTAGCTTCTGATTGGGCCGTCCAAAGAAATGGATTAATGACTGTAATAAAGCTAGTCAATTAATCGCATTAAGTGGTCGCCGAGTAGCTGAAGAGTCGCGGGCCGTGCCACGTCTTTTGGAATTCTTCTGTCGATGATCATCGATGGATCTTCATGTAGATCGACATCAGATGACCATGTAATTTCAGGTGTTTGTTGCCAACAGCAGGTCGGTGCCATCTGTCCTGTCGATTTCTCGATCGGGTCGGGTGGAAAGCACACTTTTTTGGTTGACCGGGTGGCGATCAATACTGTCTTGATACTCTTGATGATTTACCCGTGTTTTGGACGGATGTCAGAGGACTGGTGTCTCAAAAGCATGAATTTTGGAAAGTACCAGAGGCTGGGCTTCTCGAATCGCGAAAAAAACGGCGAAAACCGGGTTTCCGTGGCTTTCCCGGCGACCCCGGGGTCCATGGTCGCCGGCGACCCTGGGCCCAGGGGTCGCAGGGGTCTGCGACCCTGGGGGGGTTTCCCCCTTTCTGGTCCCGTTTTGCGTCCGTTTTTGCTCTTTTTTTATTCTTTTTTCTTCTGTACTTTCTTTGACATTTTGATCATTATTGGCCTGATTTCTTTGTAGGAAACCTGATGAGAATCCTTGGATTTTATTTTGCAAAGTTTCCAATTTCCTAAGAAAGCCGAAGACTTTGTCGCGCAGAGTTGCCGATTTCCCCGTCAGAAGCTGAAACTAGGTCAAACGATGTCGGAATGACCTGAAATTTGGTGTGAAGTCTCCTGAACAATAAATAAGACCAACCATAGGCTTTTATTTTGAGTTTTGAAGCCGTTTGGGGTCCTATCACCTGTAGACCTTGCTCTTTGTCGCGATGAAGATGTCGCGGTTTGATGTGTGGTCAACCGATGTCCGATTGACTTGAAATTTGACAGGGAACCTATTGGAGTCATTTTAAGATGATCCATAGGCTCTGTCTTGGAAACCATGGTTCCGGAGAGCTTTGCCGCCGAGAGGCCTGATTTGGCTGTCGGAGAAGCGAAGTTAGGCCAAATGATCTTGAAATGGCCTAAAACTTCTTGTGTACTCCTCTTTTGGCTGTCTGGATGAATCTTGCAGTTTTTGTTTGATTCTGACAAGATTTGATTTTTGGAAGCAGCATTGCCTATTTATGGCAGGTTGCGACTTCATGTAGCTCTTTGGATCTTGAAAAGGCAAAGTGACATTTTTGGTGTCAACAAATGCCCCCGCGAGGTACAGCGGCGAGTTGCTACTTTTGTAGTCGATGTGCCTCGAAGAGATTTTTTGAAGGAGAGCCTGTGACTTGACCAAGAGTCTTTGAGCAGTCTTTCTTTTTGGTATTTGTAGCCTTTTGAGCTTCCAGGGGAATTTTTATGGCGGTGAAAAGGGATCACGTACCATCTCAAGGCAAAGTTTTGAAGATGACATCTGGGATGTGGATTTTGGGTTTTGACCTTGTGACCTAACAGGCTATATATGGCAGGTTAGGGGGTCGGGTTTGGTTTTGATCGTGTGACCCCAACAAGCTGTATGTGGAATGTTGGGGGATCAATTTTGGTTTTGATCTTGTGACCTAACAGGCTGTATGTGGCAAGTTAGGGGATCAGGTTTTGGTTTTTGGTTTGGTCTTGTGACCTAACAGGCTGTATGTGGCAGGTTAGGGGACCAGGATTTGGTTTGATTTTTGTGAAATGTCAATTTCAAGATTTTGGCTCAATTTGGTAGATGAGACTGGATGGTTTGATTTTTGGAAGCTCATGGGGCTTGGAATTTTCTTTGTATGGTCCAATCAACTCAAAAGAGGCATGGAACCATTTTTGTATGCTCTTGGTAAGAGGGATTTCTCTTTGACTAAAAGCCCAAATTTTTTTTTTTTTTTTTTTTTAGTGCCTAGGTGGTCAAACCTGGCTCATATGGGCTAACCCATGGGACCTTAAGCTTTTGAAATGGCTTAGATCTCATATGGTGTCATTTTTGTAAAGAATATCCAAAATATCTCATTTGGATAGAGAATATCTAAGAATATCTTTACTTGGAGAGAATCTCTCATGATCCCTTTATTTTGGGATAGAATATCTCAAGATATCTTTCTTTTGGGAAAGAATCCGTCATAGATTGATTTTAGGAGAAAATCTCTCAAGATATCTTTCTTTTGGGAAAGAATCTTGCTAATCTCTTTCTTTTGGTAAGGTTACTAATTAGTAACACTTACCTCTTTCTTCTTTCCTTCTTTGGTTTGCTCTCCTCTATAAAAGCAAGGAGAAGGTTGGATCTCTTGCTCTTATAATTTTCTTTTGCAATAATCTCAAGAGGGCTTCAAGACCAAGAGTTTTTCTTCTTCAAGATCTTCAAGAGTTTTCTTCTTCTTCTCCATCAATGGCTTCAAGTAAGTTCTTCTTTTTCAAGAAAACTTCATTGTAGGAAAAAAAAGTTCTTCTCTTTTTTTTTTTTTGTTTCTTTCTTTTCTTCTTTTTTTTTGTTCACGTGTTTGCCTCTTTTTTTTTTTTTACACGTTTTTCTTTTTGCTTTCTTTTCTTTCTTTTTTTTCATGTTTTTTTTTTTATTGTGTGGGCCGTACGGACAGATCCGTACGGATCTGGCCGTACGGCACGTGGCCTGTGGGCCACGGCCTGTGGGCCAGCCCGTTTTTTTTTTTTTTTTTTTCTCTTTTTTTTCTTTCCCTCCCCCTTTTTTTTGAGAGAGTTTCTTTTCTTTCTTTTTTTTTTTGTTTTCTTTCCCTCTTTTTTTTTAGAGAAAGTTTCTTTCTTTTTTTTTTCTCATCATGATAATGCATTTTTTTTTTCGCAAATCTAGATGTTCATGCATGCCTTAATTTGTAAATTAAACTTGTAGCATGATGTGATTGCATACCTGAAAGTGTTTGCAAATTTGGGAACTTGGAGCTCGCAGTGATGTTGAGCCCTTCCTGATTTGCGGAGTCTTTTAGGTTTCGAAAGTTTGGAGTTCGGAGCTCGCAGCGATGTTTGAGCCCATCTTCAAGCTTTCTATTTCTTTCGGGATAGTTCCTTTACTTCGGAATTGCCCCCGTCATCATGTCAAAATTTCGCCAGATTTTTTTTAGCGAGATTCTGTCATTTTGATGTTGATCTTTTTCTTTTCCATCCTTTTCAGGTGGGTTTCCTCCAGGAGCGAACAAGGGTAAAGAGCCTGCTACAAGCGTACCTCGTCGGTCTTCTAGATCCTCTTAATCCGGCCGTTCAGCAGGCTTTCGAGAAGGTCCAGTATGTTGAAAGAAATCTGGAAGAGTGGCGAACTCCTCAACAGAGATGAGATTGAAGGCAGCGACTGATCACTCCTCAAGGGCGAGGAATTCTATAAGGATCAATGGTCAGCTTCGTCCTATGGCTGATTGAAGAGATCAGAGCAGTTTTGCCCAAGCCTACTTCTTCTTTGGTGATGCAGTCCCAGGACGACATTAACCATACCATAGGAGATCTTGTTTTCATTTTCCTTCACAGCAAATGGTGAGAAGAAGAACCTGTTGCTCCCCCGGTCGATGTTTTGATCGCACCGTCTCTCGATTCTGAGCCTTGCCCTACTGTGCACCTAAGAGGGAAGATTCTCCAAGTGGGTGAGAAGGACAAATGTAATCAAGACCGGGGTTTTTGTCGGCGGTTCTCCTGGATAATACCGGAGAGGTCGCCTGTTGACATGGACTTGTTGATGCCATCCAGCGGCTACCAGGGCTCTAGATTATCCGTCGGTCGATTTGAGACCGGTGGGCCTTGGTAGTTTTCAGCGGGGACGGCAGCAATTGGATCAAGCCTTTCGACGTGGAGGTCGTTTCATGCTGACTCCGAGTGGAAGGTCGTGGACTGATCGCGTCCTGCTGATTGGTGGTGCCGTTTTGAAGGAAGCCGGGATTTTTATGCGGTCCGCGCTTTTGGGGAGACCGTGA